>JALJCO010014322.1:0-502500 GCA_023101725.1 Atherinomorus stipes | reverse complement strand
TTTTTACAATTGTAGGGTATGAATAATTTTTGGACTATACCATCTATTGAGCTGTTGAGACATACAGGGCAAAGATAGCTCATGAAGTTATTCAGCCTCTTTTCTTGAACTCTTCACTTACCTTCATATTCAGATGATGTTGCCTTTTTACTTCTAAGAGGAAGGTAAAAACTTTCATTCTTGCTTTTTTTCTTGCAATTAATTTCAAATCTTATAATGACTTGTTTTACATATCATAAGAATTAAACTAATAATACACTTCAAGTAATTTGACTATTTTGATTACTATCCTGACAGGAAAACCTGAATTCTAATTGTTTTTGCTTTAATTTTATTGATTTATTTATTTTGTACACGGGTTGGACTATAAAAGCTCTGTTTTCCTAGTTGTCATGTTTGCCTCTCAAAATGGGGGAAATGAGTCGTAGTGAATTTTCCTGTGCTTTACAGACAACATTTTAATGTCACCTTTAAGTATAGAGCATATCATTACCACAATGATGGTTATTAGTACACTGCATAATGAGTACAGCTAGCTTTTGCTTGATTTATTAGGTATAGATAATTAGGTGAATCAATACTTTATTAGCTGTGTAGAACAGAAATTGTTTTGATATAATTCTTGTGCAGTGAGAAACCTCAAACAAGCTTCCATCACTTGTTTTTATCCAGAGCAATGGCAGGCGTGACTGTCTGTTGCACTCTTAACAACCAAAACAAAGGCTGGCCAAGGTGGCTGTGGGGTTTAGTTGCTGTGTACTGTAGGATTTCAACAAAGCAGACTTGCAGTACATCCTGAAGCACACTTTTCATTTATCTCACTTTCTGTCCCTCCAGTCAGTACAAACTAATGCTGTGTTGAACTTGAAAAAGTCGCCATTTATAAAGCTGGAGAAACATGGATTGCCATGAATATTCATTCTACCATGGTCTTAGTGGGTCAAGGAGACAATATGTAAAAGAGTTAATGATTTCATTACTGCCAAAGTTATGAGTAAAGAACTCTTCTCAAATGTTATATTTGTCTTAGTAATACCCGAGTGTAATGTTACTGTATGAAAGAAAAGACAAGAGGACGAATGACCCATGGCTGGACTATAGATGGGTTCATAATCTTGATGCAGTAAATGATACAATAGAGGATTTAAGCATTGGCTTTTAGATAAAATGGAAATATTCAAATTAAAATGGGAAAAGTCATCTTATCTTAACTGTGTAATCAAAAGAGTTCAATGCAGTGTACAGGAGTACACATTATGTGAGTTTTTCCTGTATGAAAGCAAAATTGAATGAATGCAGTGAAAATGGCAAATCAGAATCGGCTTTATTGGCGAAGCGTGTTCACACACAGGACATCTGTTCCTGGTTGTCAGTTACACCGTGTACTGACACAGAACAATTATGCTGTACATGAATGTTCAAGTCAAGTCAACCCCATTTCTGCTCAATTTGTTTTATTTTTCTACAAACAAACCAAAAGGATAAACTGAAAGATTTAAAACGTTCTATACTGTTCATTAAGACGTACTTCCTTTCCATAAGAGGACTCAAAAGCTACTTGGTGTTGTTAAAGGATGTGTGTGCTGCCTTAGGAGTGGAATGACTCTGATTTATATATATTGAATAAAGGCGCATTAAGAATTTTAGAGTGAGATGCTCAACATGGAACTGTGTGTACTCAGGAGATCATAAGCTTAATGCATTTTGTCCCTTCATCATTTTTTCTTGTCGTCCAGAGTGCAACACGGACCAACCACAGCCACAGTTTAAGGTGCATCCACATATACAGATGAGCATCTTGTGGGTTAGTGGTACACGCTTAATGTTAAGAGATGTGCCCATGGCATGTTTCTATCTGGGTGGGTCTGTTCATCCTGATTATATTATTCTCTTATGGAGAGGAAGAGATGCAGTATGGATAAAATAAACATACTTAAGGCTAAGAATGATAATCTGTCAAGTTGTTTAAAAAAGATATGCGTGGAATTGGAGTCTAAAGTAACAGCGTTTTTAAAAGAGCATCATCAGGGTCTTCCAGTTGTAGTAGGTGTGAATGTTATCGTCGAGATGAGACATTTAAAAAAAAAAAAAAAAAACTCGTATGCCTCTGACAATACCAAACCATACCAAATGGCTTGATCGCATCCTGCAGAAGTAGGAATGTACCATAGGAAAACTGAATTTAGCTTTTGGTGTTGAAGGACAAGTACTTGAACTGCAATGGTGTTGGCATTACAACTTTGTAGATTAATTGGCCTCTCTTTCACTCTCAAGGGTGGACCAAGGCTGGAGGATGACATGGAGGTGGCTCGAGCTGGCCAGGAGCTGAACCAGGAAGTAAATCGGCTGATGGTGGCAATGAGGGACATGCTGGCAAACATCCGGTTTCAGGAGCCACCAAGAGAGGACAACCCCTATAGAGATGAGGACGAATGGGACTGAGAAAGGAGAGGAGGATCAGATGTTGGACAGGACTTGACATAGAGAAGAAATTTTTAAAAAACATGCACTTGTGCTCATAATTAAGAAGAGATGGAGAGGAACACCTGAACTATGCCTCTTTTTTTTTAAACAGTCTAAATATCAGGATGCTGTTCTCTGTTTATGCTTTGGGGTGATCCAGGTTGTAATCAACATTGGGGGCTTCCTTACAATGTTAAAAACAACAACAAAAAAAAAAACATTTTAAACCTGTCTTGTCAAAGATTAGCAGTTTTTGTTTCAGCATATTCAGTCTGTTCAGTTGCACCAACATATGAAGCACCCCTTCTATTCCTCTCTCTGGCCCTGTGAGGTTTTCATGTTTAGACGCAGCTAACTGCTTAATGAAGTTGGTGATATTGAAACTGTTCATATATTGAATGGAATAACTTCTGTATCACAACTTCAAAACCTTCTATTACAAATTATTTTTGTCACAATCAATTTTTTATTGTCATTGACTAAGGCTGACACACCCCTGGTAATTATTCACATTCAATTTTAATGAACCTCACCTAATTCAGTATGAGTACATAATTGATGTTGCTTTAAATATGAAAATACTAAAATTAATAAGCTGACTTTAATTTATTGCTGTTTTTACACATTAGCTGTATGTGCTATTCTCTCCATTTAACTACAGTTTATTTAGCAAAAAGTAAATCATCTATGGTTGAAGTACAGCCTGAGCAACCCAACCTTTAGGAGAAATGTCTTCATTTTAAGGGGAGGCTGTAACAATAATCATGTGCTGATGTCAAAATGGTGCTTATTTTAAAAATAGAAATATGGTAAGCAGAGTCAGTTAAAGGTTATGTATATTAAATTCTTCTTAAAAATGACATTTTCTTGCGAGATTTCCTACCAAATAATCGGACAGAAAATATCTTTTCAAATTAGAAGGAAATTCACTAGTGGAGGAAATGTGTACGTTCATGTAAATGTGCACATGAAATAAATTAAAAATGATGCTTCCAGTATTTTTGAGAATATTGTGTCCTATTTTTTGGGGGGGAGATTTCCAGGTATAAACTGACACTTTGCTTGTCTTTCGTGCTGTCAGATATTTTTAAGCAACAATAAAAGATGGTTCCTTAGTCGACCTGTTTAATTTTGGAAACATGACTACTTGAGATTCAATTTTCTTAGCAAAAGCTGAAAATAGCCTCAAAGTCTAAGCACAATGCTCATAATCCTATGTTTAGAAAAGAAATTTGTTTTAAATGTTCTAAACATTTTGTTGGAGGACTAAACTGGGTGACGTTCTGCTCAACTCACCTTTGTTTTCTGACTTGTGGCTTTTGCTTTTATGTACATTTGTCATTTGTTGTACTAGGCTTGCAGTTTTATTCCACCAATACCCCCTCCTGCTCTGTTTGGCGCAGACTCTCACATTTCAATTTGAGTTAACTTGGCAATATTTGATTATTTCTGGCTTGTTCCATCCAATAAAACAGTACATAAAATTGACCTAAATTTTCCAGAAGTCCTGTAGCTGCTGCCCATTGAATTATGTTCAGTGTATGAGAATTGGAGATGCACACTAAATTTAGCTCAAACTGGTTATTGGATTGGATGTTTTCTTTCTTTCTCACTAAGATGCTCTGAAATACTCAAAATCGGTTATTCACAGCATCTGAAACCTGAGACTGGTTGCCAAAAAAGATGAGTAATTAAAACCAGATCAGTATTTTTAACTGTTCGCCATGGCTTTGCTCTTGTCTTGGTGCTCATTCAGATGACTATCACTGGGGTAGTCCTAGGATATCTGACAGCGTGCAGGGAGAGCTTATATAATTAAATTTGACAGAGACAAGACTGTCTCATGGTGTGCCTAATCTTGTCCTGATAAACTTCAGACTGAAAAATAACCCAGTGCCACAACAGTATCGCTAAGTTTTATGCATCCTCCACACTTTTGTCATTTTCAGCCACCCATAATTTTTAAATAAAAGTGCAAAATATTGAAAGAACAAAAGATTTTTAAAAATTCTTAGTAAAACTGAGAACATAAACTTGGAAGACACTGACCCACCCTCAGCACATACTCGTTCTGCGATACTGTACACTAACTTGGTTGCTCAGAGCCACATGATGTGTGTAGCTGTGCTTGGTGACCAAAAGAAGTTGTTGTTCTAGTTCACCTGGAGCTATAGCTGAGGCTGGAAGAACTTTGCATGTGATCCTTCTGCTGCATAGAAAGGCTTTCACATTCAGTCTGATTTGACTGCAGCTTTCCACATAAGTAATGACAATACCAGCATTTGTACTGTAAATCTAAAAAGTTAACAGAAGGATGCAAAGCAAAGGCTTAAACCTACTTTTCCTTGAAGGAGCTTCAGTAAAAACATGCAATAACATTAATTAAACAAACAGATGAGCCTTTAACTCATCTGATGGTCAGATCATGCCAAAAAGAACTCGGTGCAAGATTTCAGACCCCCAGGTTAAGTCTTTGTCGCAATCACACATCAGTGCAAAATGCTGAAGATTGTTTTAATGATGTACTGTAAAACTAAGTCAGCTGCAGCTCCTCACATCTGAGAAGTTTATACCAGGGAAGTTTTATATTTGTATGAGCAAAAACAACTGGTTAAAGGCAAAAAAAAAAAGATTGAAATCATCCATATCCAGTCATGTATACTGTGTAATGTAAAAACTAAGGCCATAAGCCCGAAAAACTAAACTATTAGAAAATCAAAAAACGGGCAGTAGTATTATCCTGCCCTGCGTAGAAATAATGAAAACCTCAAATTTGTCCCAAATGCACCTTTTGTTTCTGCATGAAATCTTACTACATTTCATGACTTTATCATTTCTGGTCAAAAGAAATTAAGCTAATTTGGTTCAAGCAGTGCACATGTCAGCATTGACACAAATGTACTTCATTATTTTCATTTATCTTTATTTTCCTCCGATTTTAAAATGTAGCTTCCACCAAAATTGTGATTTTTTTATTTTATTTTATTTTATTTATTTATTTTTGTATATCAACTTTTTTTTTTTTTACCCTGGTTACCCTGATTTTCTTTTGTTTTATTTTCTTCTGTTTAAGTCACAGACACAAGGTCATAAATGACTTTAGTCATATGAAAATTAAAGTCTCAACATCAACAACACTTGACCCAGTTGGCTTCTGCTAAGGCTATTATCAGAAAGTTAAGTTTGATGTTAAAGACATTTGGTGGTAGAAGCTTGATTGCTTTATGTTTTTCAACGTGTGCTGTTCTGAAATTTTATGAGTTTTCTCAGTGTTTGAATGTAATTTTGATTAGGTGGATTTTGTAGATGCTTTACACTGCATTGTTACTGTCATTATTTTAATTTTATTTTAATCTTCCTGGGTGGGGTTTTTAAATAAGCCTGTAATGGGTTTCTACCTCACCTTCACATGTGATATATTTGTTTCTTTTATGTTTCTGAATTTTTTCTCAAGAATGTGTAAATAAAAAAAAGAAAAAAGAAATCCTCTGACACCTGTTAGGCAAGAAGCTAACTAGTTATCATGTTGGCAGTGTGGCAGTATTTCACTCTGGATTCTTCCACAAGCAAGACTGCATTGAAAAATAGATGCCTTCAGTTTGCTGTATTCATTCATGTTTTACAAAGGGTTAATCTTGGCTTCCTGGGTTGTTGCTTAGGAGGCACAGTGGGAGAGTTAAGAGTGATGCAGGTGTGTGAGAAAAAGCAAGCAAATGAGTCTGTGAGATGAGAGACCAGTGTTGGAGAGGTGAGGTGTGTGTTTGTGTGTGAGGGGATAAGGTATTGGTGGGCATGTGTGTGGATGAGATGTATGCAAGTGTACAAGGGGTGGTGTTTGTGGGAGAGTGGGGGGAGAAAGGACCGTGTTGGAGGGGTGAGGTCCTACACATGCCTTTACTGGTATATACCTATACGTAATATACCTATTTCTTTGCAGATGCAACAGTTGGCTACATATCTTGGCCTCCTCTTTCTTCTCCACTCTGTTTCTGTCTTTATTTTTGGTTCACCCGTTATTGTTTCTTTTCTCATCATTCCCTTTTCTTTTGTCGGGCCCAGCAATATTATGTAAAATGCAGTCACCAACAAGCATTCAATTAAATAAAATTTGATAAAATAAATAAATTCAGAATATCAAGAGGAGCCTCACTGTATTTTATAAACCTCCCCTTGGCATAGCAAATCTGTTCAACAAAACAAAGCAGCCAGATCATCATTCTGCTTGCTACGATGTTGGACAGGACAAGTTTAATAAATAAACAAATAAATGAATAAAAAAAATAATGGTATTAGTACTTGGTAGTATCAAGTATCAAGTATCGGAGTGTGTATCGGGAGGGAAAAAATGGTATTGGAGCATCTGTAGAAAAAATTTATCTACCAGTAACTGTGCAATTAAACAATCAGCATCACAAAAATAGTAACCTCACAACAAATCCAAACATTCATAAAAACTATATATATATATATATATATATATATATATATATATATATATATATATATATATATATATATATATATATATATATATATATATATAAGTTAAGGTTGAGAGGTTCATTTAGAGTGCCAATGGTCTTACTTCATAACCCAATGATGCCCTGCTGTTCCACTTTTTCAAGTGCTGGCTGATTAAAGAGAAGGAGAGAACAAATTCACTAAAACAAGTATAAAAAAATATGCAAATAAAAAATGTCTCCCCATGTGCATGCTTTGATGAGCTTTACTCCAGACATCTTGTTGCATTTAATCATTAGCATTGTATCTATATACTGTATATATTAGCCTATTATATCATTATATACTTGCATACTGTATTACATATTATTGTCAACTGCGACTATTTTGGCGCACACAATCTGTTAAAATGTTACCACGGGAGAAATGGCGGTTGGATCCTTCCTAAAATTGATTATCACCTGTTTAGTTTTTAGTGCATTATAGTCCATAAAAGGTGCTTTGCCCCAGTCAGTAATAGTAGCCACAATATAACCTGTCCATGAGTACAGTTTTGCCAACAAGTCCTCTAAAGTCAGACATAGAATATAGGACGATCTTTTGGCAGGGAATGTCTTCCAGATTGGATTAAATTAAGAGGCAAAAATTAGTAACAGAATTACCGAAGAACTTTATGTTTAACAACTTATTGAGTATACAATGATAGAAAGGATAGTTTGGTGAATTGGTGGTTCCTGGCAGAATTTGTGAACTCTGAAATGGAGGGATAAAAACCAAATGAAATCTTGTGTAAAAGAAAATAAAAAAATAAAAAAAACCTTGAACCTATGTAACGGAAAACAACATTTGTTTTAAAAGTCGTACAACGCTGAATTTGAGGATGCATAGACATGATAAACAATAACCAGAACATATCTTAAGAAAAGAAAAGAAAAGAAAAAAGAAAAGAAAAGAAAAAGAAAAGAAAAGAAAAGAAAAAGAAAAGAAAAGAAAAAAGAAAAGGACATCACCATCTTTGTGCGCGCGGTCCTGAGACATGACCAAAGCCCAGATGACGTCCGTGTAAGGAGGAGTCTGCTGAAGTAACTCAGCATCCTTTTCGGAATAACTGAAGCAACTTAGTCTTTGATTCCCAAGATACAAGGAAACGCTACAGCAGCTCGCCGTTATCGGATTTCTCAGATCGATTTGGGGAAGCGGATTGTTCGGAGAGTAAAATGTCATAACGAGAGGCGAGTGCTTTGATAAAGAATTCATGGATTCCCATTCAAGTCACCAGTTAAAAGGAGGAGGACTTGGATGAGGAGAGGACTTTTTCACATGGAGGAAAACGCCAGCTCTCCGAATCACTGCAGTGCACTCCTTTTATTTTCTCTCCGCAACTGAGAGTTGTTTCGGCTACTTAGTGGCTGAAATGAGGAATTCCTTAAGTATTGGACAGTCGGCGCCTTGATGGGATAAATAATTTCACACGTGTTTGCATAAACGGTTTGATTGTTTTATTTTGCCAGGAGGCAACTGCAGCAGTTGACGCTGCATCACCCTTTAAGCGACCTGAGAAACTTCCAGTTTCACACTTTGCTGCAGAAGATAAGCGAACCTGAAAATCTGTAATTTATTATGCAAAATTAAGATATGGAAATGACAAACGGCTCCATGCATTACCCCTCCATTCTCCACATGGAACTCAACCCCATAAATGACTTTATGGAGGAAAACGAGACCAACTCCACAATCGGCGAGCGAAACTTGTTTGGGTGCGTTCAGATCCGCATCCCCCAGGAACTGTTCTTGGCGCTGGGAGTTATTAGCCTTGTGGAAAATATCCTTGTCATTCTGGCCATAATAAGGAACCGCAACCTCCACTCGCCTATGTACTATTTCATCTGCTGCCTAGCTGTGTCCGACATGCTTGTCAGCGTCAGTAACGTTGTGGAAACCATGTTCATGCTTCTTAATGACCACGGCCTCCTGGACGTGCACCCCGGCATGCTGCGCCATCTGGACAACGTTATCGACGTGATGATCTGCAGCTCTGTGGTGTCCTCACTCTCATTTCTGTGCACAATCGCAGCAGATCGCTACGTCACCATCTTTTACGCGCTGCGTTACCATAGTATCATGACCACGCAGCGCGCAATCATCATCATCGTGGTGGTCTGGCTGGCCAGCATCACTTCCAGCATCCTCTTTATCGTGTACCACACCGACAACGCTGTCATCGTGTGTCTCGTCACCTTCTTCTGCACCACTCTGGTATTCAATGCCGTGCTGTACCTGCATATGTTTCTCCTAGCGCACGTGCACTCCCGGCGCATTACTGCCTTCCATAAAAGCAGGCGCCAATCAACGAGTATGAAGGGAGCTATCACTCTCACTATCCTGCTCGGAGTCTTCATTATATGTTGGGGACCTTTCTTTCTTCACCTCATCCTCATCCTCGCCTGCCCCAGTAGCCCCTACTGTAACTGTTTCTTCCGAAACTTCAATCTTTTCCTCATTCTAATCATCTGCAACTCACTTATTGATCCGCTCATCTACGCTTACCGGAGCCAAGAACTGCGTAAAACCCTGCAGGAGCTGGTCCTGTGTTCGTGGTGCTTCGGTCTGTGACACTTTGAACATTGAGAAAGAAAACGTAACCAGTTTCTTTCTTTCTTTCTTTCTTTCTTTCTTTCTTTCTTTCTTTCTTTCTTTCTTTCTTTCTTTCTTTCTTTCTTTCTTTCTTTCTTTCTTTCTTTCTTTCTTTCTTTCTTTCTTAAAAAAAGACCAAATTTGATTGTTGACAAAGATGTTTGTTTCTGCTGAAGCTGAAATAAGCCATTAGCCTATTTACATTTCATCTCGCGGATGACGCTCAAGCTCAAGCGCAAGACTACTGAACAGTTCAACACTGGATCTCCCAGGAGTTTTGTACGTCAACATGGAAATGTTCATCAGTTTTAATTAACGTTTGACTCTATTTATTGTTCCGTAACTTGTCCAGCACACCGACAAATTGGGACATTTTAATCGACAATTATTCTGGAAAATAGACTGAAATACATCTGACAGGCATTTTTCGTTGCCTTTTCTTGACCGGTTTGCTTTTCTGTATATCTTGATAGTTTGTTTGTTTGTTTTGTGAGTGTGTGTGTGTGTGTGTGTGTGTGGCGTGCGAGGCTATAGGCTATAAAATGGCCTGACTTTCCAGTGTGCGGTTTATAAAAGCTACTGAACCTAAAGACCTGCAAAAACAAAATTATTAAATTACTAAAATTAACAAAATTATCTTTGATATTCGAGGCTTTGAAGATTATAAGGTGAATTAGTTGCAATTAGGCCTATTCATTTATTTATATTCATTTATTTATTTTGTGGGTGTATGTGCGCAATACTTTCTTGGAGATAATTCAACACTTCCTGCAAAGAACGGATGTCTATGCACACGCAGCATCCAAAAGAATGCAGAGCACTGAGTCAAATGAGAGACACTCATGTTCATTAAGGCTGTCTAATCGTGGTAATATGCCTACATAGAAATGGACTTGGAGAGAACCTCACAAAACGATACAATTATGAGCCGTCTCTTTAAAAATATTTTGCGGGTTATTTCATTTGCAAAAAGTCGTTCAAAGATGTGGGAATGACTGAAGTGGGAGGGGAAAAAAGAAAGTCACATGAACGACCAGCCGCCTGAGGCTCATGGCATGAGACGTTAATGAAAGGAGGCATATCAAAGTTAGGCTTATATTTTTGGCGACGTGGTTCTCGGAAATGTGGAAAAAACGGTGGCCGTTTGGAAATTTGAGTCTGGATCTGCTTTCCCAGTGAATATCAGACAAGTGCGGCTTTGAGATTGCCTGTGGGGAATTTCTGGTGAGATAGCTATTGATTGATATTGATCTACATGACACAAACAATATGATTGATAGGCCTATAAAGACACCGGAAATGTTTATTCAATTTATTAAACGATATTAATCAATCATGTTATTTCTTTTTTTAAATTTGCGGTAAATGCAATCTTTTCTGTTCATTAGTCGATCTTTGGAAAGGTAACAACTTGAATGTGGTAAGTTTAACAGTTTCCAAATGAAGGGAAAAAAATCGTAAGCCCCATAATTAAGCTATATCTGCCTTAAGATATCACATGGCTATTGTCTGTACTTAAAGTGAAGGAATATCAGCGATGCAAATTTACTCATTTTAAAGGCTTGTACCCTACTTGAACAGTATTTGCTGCTGAGTTGCCATTGTAGGCCACAATTTACACTGTCGATACGTTTAAATGAAATGTTTGGTGTCATTTTTCTATTGAGTTTAAAATATTAATATTATTATAGCCCAACTCTCTTCCCTCCTTTTATTTCTCTTATTAAACTGTATTTGCTTTGTTATTTGTTTGCCCTTATTTCATTGCTAATGTTGGTTCTATAAACTATAGCCAAGAGTAAGCTTTGTTTTATATCTCCTAGTTGAAAATAACCATATAAATAAAAGTAGAAATTTAGCACTTTTATGCATTTCGTACAATAAACACTCATTGATGCTGTAAATAAGTAGGATGTGACACTTTTGATTTCAGCCTTATCTGTGTTAAATGTTGGTCTCAAATGTAGGGCTTAAGGGCCAAGCATATTTAAAAAAAAAATCAAATAAAAAGGTTGGACAGGTGTTGACTAATGGTGATGTCAGTTTTGGGTTACAATGTTGCACTAGAAGATACTTAATACAATTACGGTTTTCCTCCATTCACTTTTGGTGAATGTAGCCTTGGCCAAGAAGAGTTGATGTCGTCAGGTCACAGGTGGTATCCAACGATCATTGGGTGTTTGGACCCTGAACTGCAACACACTCACCGTTGGCGGGTCGGCGGTGGTGACCAAATCACTGCCCATCAACCCACTTCCAGCTAAGCTCCTCTCTCCTGCTCCATAACCAGCAAGATACTCTCTCTGCTGCCTCCCCCATGCTGCGATCTGCCGTCTTTCTCTCCCTCACCCGTCACTCCAATTGCTGTGAGCAACCAGAGGCGGACTTACAATTAGGCAAAAGGAGGCAATCGCATGGGGCCCCCAAATGGAGGAGGGCCCTGACCAGCTGGGAAAAATCATGCTGTTCATTCATTGCGCCTTTTCTCCTCATCATTCTCCTTCATACACACATACACAGATGGCCTGATAATGCAAATTAAAAAATACTTATACAAGTTCAACAAAACACTAATGCAAGTAAAAAAAAACACTTTTACAAGTTTTACAAAACACATACAAGTTCAACAAAGCACTAATGCAAATAAAGAAAAACACTTTACAAGTTCAACAAAACACTATTATGCAAGTTAAAAAAAACACATACAAGTTCACCAAAACACTAATGCAAGTTAAAAAAAAAACACTTTACAAGTTCAACAAAACACTATCATGCAAGTTAAAAAAACACTTATACAAGTTCAACAAATCACTAATGCAAATTAAGAAAAACACTTTACAAGTTCGACAAAACACTATTATGCAAGTTAAAAAAAACCCATACAAGTTCAACAAAACACTAATGCAAGTTAAAAAAAAACACTTATATAAGTTCAACAAAACACTAATGCAAGTAAAAAAAAACAGACAAGTTCAACAAAACACTAATGCAAGTTAAAAAAAAAAACAGACAAGTTCAACAAAACACTAATGCAAGTTAAAAAAACCCCACTTAGACAAGTTTGAAAAAACACTTTTACAAGTTTTACAAAACACTTATACAAGTTCAACAAAACACTAATGCAAGTTTAAAAAACAGACAAGTTCAACAAAACACTAATGCCAGTTAAAAAAAACAGACAAGTTCAACAAAACACTAATGCAAGTAAAAAAACACTTATACAAGTTTAAAAAAAAACACTTTTACAAGTTTTACAAAACACTTATACAAGTTCAACAAATCACTAATGCAAATTAAGCAAAACACTTACAAGTTCAATAAAATACTATTATGCAAGTTAAAAGAAACAGACAAGCTCAACAAAACACTAATGCAAGTTAAAAAAAACACATACAACTTCACCAAAACACTATTATGCAAGTTAAAAAAAACACATATAAGTTCAACAAAACACTAATGCAAGTTAAAAAAAAACCACTAACGCAAGTTAAAAAACGCACTTATACAAGTAAAAAAACACTTTTACAAGTTTTGCAAAACACTTATACAAAGACACGACCTGGAAATGATTGGTGGCGATCGCTGCACGGTCTGTTCTTGTTCTTTCTTTTTTTATACAAAGATACAACCCGGAAGAGATACTGCTAGGTTTGCGTCGGACAAGATCTACAAGTGGGTAACCAGTAGCATAATCGTACATCGATCCAGGCAGCAGCACAGCCACTCAGCAGAGATGTTTTTCCTGTTTTGTGGAGCCTATTTCCAAGATTAAGACGATATTGTAGTGATTGTGGATGTAGCTTGGGTTTTCTTGCTGACACGGATGAAGAAGCGATTGGCTTCATGGACTGCCTTAATATTTCAACGAAGGCCACACATACAGTGTGATTGTTGACATGATGGAAAGGCTACACAATGTCCGCTTATCTGGAATATTACAATCCAGATATAAGTGAGCATGTTACAGTAAAGTGAGCATGCTACAGCAAGTAAGCGAGGGCATGTTCCACACCTAATTTAGCCAGATACACAAACTGAAGAGGGTCCAACACAAATTCCAGCTTCAGTCTCAGATGGGCCAGGGCCAGTCACTGCAGCACCTTCATGATGTGTAACATCAGTGCAACCAGTCTGAAGTCTGAGGGCATAGATGAGGAGGCTTTTTAGGAAGTGGTAGCAGGGAGGATGTTTTCCAAAGTACCGGTACCTTCTTCCAGATCAGAAGGCTGTGGGTCCAGTTGCACCAGAACAGGAGATGTTACAGCAAAGTTTTACATATTCTGTGGTTGCAGCACTCTTGAAATAAGCCAGAACAACCATTGTGAAAATAATCAAAATGGACAATGAGCACAACATTAATCAACTGATGTATTCTTCATGTGCTTACACAGTATGTTGCTGCAAAACATATGTTTGGTTAGCATGTTGTAAAAATAAGCCTATTCTGAGACTAAACGTCTATTCTAAAGTCTTTATTCATGTGTACACTAACAAGATACAATATGTAATAAAATTTTATCCAGGAAATGACTGCAGATTGAGTTCCATGGTAAATGTGCCAAATGTGGAAATGGATATATAATTGATCAAATTATGGCTGCTGCACTTGAGTTCATACTGTAAGTTAAAATTTTCAATTCGTTGCATTCTAAGTATCGCCACAAATTACATCCTAAACTTGACAGGACATCTTTGAACTTAAGTTCAGTGATATGCAAAATTAACTTTTCTCCCCGTTTTACATTAAACAATTATTCAAGACAACATTAGCTCTCAGAAAACAGAAGGGCCATTGACAGACGATACAACAGCCTTTTTAAAGGCTCCACTTTTAATCTCATGATCAAGTTCAGTTTGCCTGCCTTAAATAACAGCATTGAGTAGAGGGGGATTTCCATTTGGTACAAATATAAATCCTCATCCTGTCCTCCAGCACAAAATTAAAAATCTTAATTGTTTTAAATGACGCTGTTGATTTCAGAGGTTATTATAGTTCAGTTGCGTGGGTATCGCTGGTATATGGTTCATACAAACTGAATCATGAAGTTCAACATTTTAAGAGAAAAATGGCAACTGAAAGTGAATTGTAGCGAGAATAGAATCAGTTCTGACTTTGTCGTTACACACTCGTGCAATAAAACTTAAGTTGTTCAGAGTAAAGCAGTGTGCAAAGGACAGAGCAAAATAAACACAATTACAAAAATGAAAAAAAATCAATACATCAATAAACTAAAAGAATCTATTGAAGAGTTTGATATTTGCATGATGATTTATGATTTCACAGTTTTGGTTATTCTGACTACATTTGTTATTTTGCCATAATTTCATCTCATATATTTGAAACTTTCCAGACTCTTCCACTCCCATCATAACACAAGTTATTATCTGCCTTATTTGTCTAAGGAATTTTCTTGAGCTGACAGCTTTTTAATACAGTTTTTCTTAAGAAGTCTAACTTGGTCTTTCTCTGCTCGAGTGTCACAAGTGGTTTGAATCCTCTGGTATCTACATTCAAAAAGACATCTCTTATTTGTAGACTGGCAATGATATACCCACTCTTCAATTTTCTTGAATTTGTTTGATGGTAAATAAAGAAATTCTGTGGTCGTCATCTATCTTTATTGGTGTTGGTGCCCCGTGGTGTTTTGAAAGTAGCCCTGCATTCCCTCTTTCTATGACAGTACAAAATGTTGATCTGGCCATTCTGCAAGTTTCTGCTTTCTCTTTGATAAGTCTTTTTTCATGTGTGTAATCATGACTTTCAATGCCATCAGCATGCCATGCTGATTGCTTCATGTCAAATTCATTGTGGTTGGAGACAGATACAAAATGATGAAAATTGTATCAGTGTCCCAATACAAATGGGCATGATGTGGACCAGCCACCTGACTTTAATTACAGCTAATTACACCAAAGAAGAACAAAAGTGCAACTGTACAATTTGCAGGAAACTGCATGTTAACAGCGAGGCCGAGTAAGGACTTTATTGAGCTGCACAACACAGCTCTGTTCACAGTTCAGAAAACTTCTGTCCAAATGTCTAAAATACTTAGGCTATGATGGTTCAGAATGATACTGCTATACAATTAGACACCAAGGAGGCACCATCTTGTACAAAGTGCTTTTTAAAGACTTAAAGGGAAGATATATTTTCGATAATAAAATAACATCTTTTTATAAAAAAATGTAGGCAAACCAAACTGAATTAGGCATGAATGCAGTCAAATAAGACAAAGATTAATGAATACAGTGGTGCAAGAATTCATCTAGTCCAGAATTTGATGATCTTCTTTAAAACTGTGCAAAAGTCTTGACCATACCTCATTTCATATATGAGGATAAAGTATTAGCAGAAAATGGAAATTTGTGAATGGAATTTTTAAAGCAATGTGCAAACATAAGCAAATATACATATGAAAGCAAAACAAGAAAAGAAAAGAAAAAGTCTAGAAGTTCATCAGAGACAATAATTTTTGTGACCACCTCTTCAACACAGCCTGTAACCACCTCACAGTGAAGTTGTCTTGTGATTTCTAGTCTTCAGGAATAGTTCTCCAGGGTTCCTGAAGGACTTTCCAATGCTTTTCTTTGGATGTTGGCTCCTTTTTGTTCCATAGTCCGTCAAGATTACTGCAAACTGCTTTAAAACTGTGTTTGTTTTTTATTAGTTTGTTTTATTGCAAATTGGGACAATGTTTACAGTGTGCTGTATGTGATGATGTGGTACACAAAATCAACATTAGTAGAAAATACAGATCAAATGGAGGAGGAGGAGGAGGAGGAGGAGGAGGGAGGATTAGGAGGAGGAAGAAGGAGAAGGAAGAGGAGAAAAAAAAAAAGAAAAAGAAGGAAAGAGAGAGAGAGAGAGAAAAAAGAGAGGAAAATGTACAAAAGGGATTTAAAATTCTCACAAAAAAAAATCTGGTTTCTTCCAAGAATAGATATTACACATAGTTGTAATGATGATGAATTTGTTCAAGTATACATAATATCAATGAATAAGTGAAGTAGAATTTACAATAAAAATGCTGTTGATTAAAATAATTTTAATAATCATTACAATAATGGTAATGGGCAGTAAAAGAAATGGTAACATCAATAATAACTAAAATATTGATAATTATAGTAATATTATCTGTATGATAGAATGGTAATAGTAGTAACAACAACAACAACAACATGGGCTGGTTAATCCACCAATACCAAGGAAGAGATGTAGCCTCCAACCCCCCACCTTTCCTGGCACACCAGTTATGGTCGCCTACATCACACCTGCAGTATTCTATCCCCCCCCCCCCCCCCCCCAAAGTTAGGCCTGAGAGTATGGTGCATTGCCTAGCATGTGCCAATCATCTTTGCCACATTTGTGTGTTTTCCTCTTCTCTTGGTGAGGTTCCAACTAGTGTGGTGCAATAAAAAGGTTGTGCTGAATGGAGGCCGTTCAGTGGGAACCAGGTGTATGTGAGAGGCCTATCCATCCATCATTCCCTCCATGGCCCATACCAGAGTCCACTGGTCCATAGCCCAACACACCCAGGGATATATCCAAATAAGTTTGGTAATACAAGTAATAATAGGTAATAGGTAATAATGGTAATAATGATAATAACAGCAAAGATGAGTAGTGATTAGATCAATAGCATTGAGAGTAATATAAGTAGAACAATCACAGTAGCAACACTACCACTACTACCACTAACAGTAACAACAACAACAATGATGATAATAATAATAATGATAATAAAAATAACAGCAACAATGATAATAATCAATTATAATAGTCGTAGAATTAATGACGGAAAATAATAATATTCAATGTAGTAACAAAATCAGATGTAAATAATTAAATACTAACAATAATTACCAACATCTTAAATAGCTTAAATCTTACTATCAGTAATGATCTTTACAATATCAAGTAGCATTATTGATTAAAATTCGTAATTTTTTTTAGACAAAAGAAAACAGACAAAAAACAAAGAAGGAGCAACAAAGAAATAAAAGGGCAAAACCAAAGGAGATTAAATTTACTAATTTAATGATGACAATGATGTTATCATCATAAATTTATTTTTGTGAATGCTACAATTCTGTGACTTTTCATTTGGACATGCTGGATTATTGATGTATGAAATTATGCATTTTGTTTTAATTTGATTGTTGTGTTGTTATGACAACGTAGTTATAGGAGTGTCCATGACACGCTTATAGGAAGTACGATGTAGTACTGTTTAGGCTATGAAAATATATTAAATGATGTTGTTTCAAGTAAATTATGGATGCTACCCACTCAGGACACTTGGATTACATTGGGCGAGCAGTATGGAAGAAGTATGGAAGAATATTGCCAAGTGCAGTATTTGTGGACTTTTATGGACCTTTTTGTTTCAGGCACCGGACAGGAGGCAAAGGAGCTGCCTTAAGTTCAGGAAGTAGTAGAGTTGTGCATATAACCCATTGCAAGGAATATAGGGACTCCATCATCTACAGTTCATGATAGGGGGGGGGGTTATTTTTTCTGGTGTGTTATATATCGAAAAAAATTTCCCCCAATAATAATTTATTTTTTTTTTTTTTTTATTTAAATATATATTATTTAGTTTATTTTTTTTTTTTTTTTTTATTAATAAAAATTATTTTTTTTTTTTTTTTTCTTTTAATAAATTATGGATTTTTTCCTCTCTTTTTTTAATTTTTTTTATTTTTTTTCTCTAAATTTTTCAATTAAAGGTGTTTTATTTAATTTTATTTATTATATTGCCCTCTGGTTTTTTTTAGGGTTTTCAAGACAAATTTTATTAACAGATTTATAATAAAAAATTTTTTTCTAATATTTTTTTTCTTCTTTTTTCTTTACCTTGATAAAAAAAAAAATTTATCGTGATACATTTTTTATTCCATATCCCCCATCCCTAGTTCATGATATAATGAAAAGATAAAAAAAAAAAACCTGGACAACTTTCTACATGAAAGCAGCAAGGCTGAAAACCAACACTGAATGCCCGTGACCTCCGATCCCTAAGGTGGCACTGATTGTGTAAAAGATCTCACAGAGTGGGCTCAGGAACATTTCAGAAAACCATAGTCAGTTAACACGGTGCGTAGCTACATCTACAAGTGCACGTTAAACTCTAACATGCAAAGCTAAGCCATACATCAACAACATCCAAAAATGCTGCCATCTTCTCTGGACCCCAGCTCATTTGAGATGGACAAACACAAATAGGAAAAGTGTGCTGTGGTCTCATGAGTCCACATTTCAATTTTTTTCTGGAAATCATGAATGTTGTGTCCTCTGGAAAAAGAGGAAAAAGAGGATCCAGATTGCAACCTGTGCAAAGTTTAAAAGCCTGCATCTGTGATGGTACAGTAGGCTATGGGGTGTGTTAGTGCCCATGGCATGGGCAGCTTACACATCTGTGATGGCACCAAAAATGCTGGAAGGTACATCCAGGTTTTAGAGCAACACATGCTGCCACCCAAGCAACAACTTTTTCAGGGACGTCCCTGCTTATTTCAGGAAGACAATGCCAAGCTACATTGTGCACATGTTACAGCAGTGTGGCTTTGTAGTAAAAGAGTGTAGGTACTAGGCTGGCCTGCCTGCAGTCCAGACCTGTCGCCCACTGAAAAAGTGTGGCGCATTATGAAGCGCCAAATATGACAACGCAGACTCCAGACTGTTGAACAACTGAAGTCATACATCAAGCAAGAATGCAAAAGATTTCCACCTACAAAACTTCAACTAGTATCCTCAATTCCCAAACGCTTATTATAGTTTTTCTCAGTTGCTTTATATAAACTGAGTGGATATTAAAAACGTAATATAGTCCGTATTTTTGTGCACGACCTAATATGGGTGTGATTTTTTTAAGAGGACTTGTTGATTTTACATTGCACAGTTTTACATGTCAGCAGCACGTAATTTGAAGCAGAAAAATGTGTGTCTGGGGACACGAATAGCATCCCCATTGACTTAACATTGCGCAGCTTTATGTGTCAGTGACACGTAATTTGAAGCAGTTATGTGTCGGGGACACGTATATGAGTAGGCTAAAACCGTTCGTGCTCATGTCACGTATTTTTGTGAGATTAGGTTGGACACGACAAGATGGTGACGATGGAAAACTCCCAACTGGCTTCACTTTCCCCTATTCAGACTTAAACGGATACTACGTCTATTTTTTTGGTCTTTGTGGTACACATGCCCCTGTCCCAGGTTCAATGGAACGTGTTGCAGGCATCCGTTTAAAAAAGAGCAAATATTTGCACAAAAACAATAAAGTTTATCAGTTTGAACATTAAATATCTTGTCTTTGTAGTGTATTCAGTTGAATACAGGTTGAAGAGAATTTACAAATCGTATTCTTTTTTTATTTACATTTACAGAAAGTCCCAACTTCGTTGGGATTGTATTACACCATAAGATTTGGTGTCACTGAGTTTAAGTCCAGTTCTTGTGTAATTTTTCAAACTTCAATCTTTTTGGCCTGTTTCACTTCCATAAGAACAGCTTCATAACAGCCAGACTTCCTTAGAGACCATTTCTGATGAGGCTTCAGAAAACAGTAGATGAATCAACTGAAAGGAAAGAGGCATCTCTCAAGTCCTGTATCAGGTTCTTGCTGGATTGTTTCCTGTTTTTTCAAGAACAAATTCCAGATACTGTTCACCTGCTGTTGATAGTTTCAAATGCTTATCAAATTGCATTTGGCAGTTTTGGTCAATTCCTCTAAAGAAATTGGAAATAAATCATCTTTGTGACAGTCACTAAGTGCCAAAGAATAAAACCAAAAGTAGATTGTTTGTCAAAGGTACAGTCCTGAGTTCCTCCTCTGTTTGTAAACACTATTCAAATTGAGTGCGCCCCCCCCCCCCCCCCAGCCGAATGGCCGCATCACTCTTCAGCCTCAAGCCTCTCCTTCAAAGCTCGGATGTGGGTAAAAGTCAAACCAATATTATTAACCCTGATTTTCCAACGTGCACTATCTAAAGCTCTTTTCACCGGAGATTTTTCCTTTTCTTTGCTGCATCCACCATTTTTTTTCCTTTGGTTTGTTTTTCTGAGTTTGAGTGACAGACGTCTGCTCCAATCATGAGCGTATCCCAACACAGTGTCATTCCCTTAGCTCTGTCATTGGCTAGCGATATACATTATACAGAAATCTCCACCCAGAAACGTCCTGAACTCACCGAAACAAAGGGAAAAAGTGAGTTACAGACAGGGGGACAGGGAGTTGCAAACAAACGCACCACCACATGAGAGTAGAGGCCCAAAGGCGATTGAGACAGATTTAATTTGCACAAATCTAGCATTTATTTTCAGGGGGAAACTCCAGACTCTACCTTTAAGTTGTAAGTTATGAAACACAACATTGATTCTTTGAGTTAGGTGCATTTTTTTTTGTCAGTCAGTGTTGAGTGGAAAAACAAAGAAAGCATGCTCTTCTGAAAATGATCAGGTATTAGGATCAACTTGGATATGGATGAAAAAAGCAACCAGTGTCCCAAAAGAAAAGGTTTAAAAGACCTTCAGAAATCCTGGAGAACAACTGTTTAAGAGCACTAAAATATTCTATATGATAGTGTGCATATCATTATGTTGCGCTTTGTTTGGCATTAACTAATTCTAAATTGTTCTGTTCCAGCTTGTCTGTCTATCAAAGGTCTTAATGATTGTCAGCTTTGTTTCTGTTGAAGATGTTGCAGGTGGCATTTTGTTTTCTTACAGGTGCTGTAGCTCTCTCTTTTTCTATCAGCTCTTTTTTCTCTCTTTCTTTCTCACTCTCTTTTCTCTGTCCCCTTTTCTTTTCCCTCTTCTCTGGGCCAGCAATAATACAGTATGTAAATTCAATAATATAATAATTACAAAGAAAAAAAAAAAGTAAATAAATAAAGCATAATATTTGTACATCAAGAGGAGCCTTATACCCATAAGGCTCCTGTTGGCAAGGCAAATCTGCCTGGCACAACACAGCAGTCAGATCCCCATTCTGCTGAAATGATGCTGGACAGGACAAGTAAAAAAAAAAAAAAAAAAAAAAAAATAAATATATATATATATATATATATATATATATATATATATATATGTGTGTATGTGTTTTTTTTTTTTCCCTTTTCTTTTCCAAAAAAATTTTCCCCCAAAAAAAAAAACTGTGTGTGTGTGTGTGTGTGTGTGTGTGTATTATTTTTGACTATTTTTATTTAATTTATTTAGGTTGCTACTTTGTTTCACCTGTTGTTTTTAAAAATGTATTTTTCTTTTTTGTTAAAGACAAATAAAAGTAAACTTATATGGTCTGTTTAATATAAATATGTCCTTTCTATAAAAATAGTTTGATGATGTTGTTCCTATTTTATATTTAAGCTAACCAAGGAGAATTTGCAGTGAAGTGTAAATCTATTTTCCATGAACTGTTGATGTGCTGTTTCTTTTTTGTTTGTTTTGCTTTCTCATTTTTAATGCTCTAAATCTAAACTTTCTAAGAACAACAAGCTATGGTGTTCGAAAAGCATTTTCACTGCAAACCCCAATTTACTGAATCATTAAATTTAAAAACTTTCAAAACACCACTGGCAGCTGAAGAAAACATTTACACATTAACTTTTTAAGCATAAAAAACTGTGGCTGCAGTGTCAAAGGTTCTCAATTTATTTTAAATACTTTCACTCACTTATCTTATTAAAGACACTTTGACATGTGGACCTTGGGAAGGCAGGAATTGGACCGGAGACATTAAATGTGTCAGTCTACTTCCTGAGTTGCATGCACCTCTCTTTATGAAACATATGTAATGCAGAGACTACACGACTGTGGGTCTGCAGCATTAATAGCCAAGTTGTGGCTATATGACCCCTTATGTGGTGATCCAATGGCTTGTTGTTCTGACAAAAATAGCCCAAATACAAATGCAGTGTAGAAAAAGGTTTTGAGTGGGTCAGGTTTACTTCCTGCAGATACTCAGGTCTGTGTGTGTTCCACGTGTTTTACTAGTCTGTTGTGTTCTATGCTGTGCACGCTGGGGAGCGGGCATCAAAGCAAAAGACATCAACAGACGGAACTAACTCATTAGGTAAGGTGATTATTTTGTTGGCATGAAGCTTGCCCCTATAACAAGGCGGCTGGGGACAGAACGCTGGCAAAGCTGTTGACTATAATCATTGACAATAATTTCCACTCCCTCAAACTGACAAACTGAACAATCTGTAGGACGGTGTCAGCAACTTCTCTGTCTGAGGGAATGATACATTACCCCCCTTTTTAAAGTCTCATTTGCATGTTCCATCCTTATAATGGTCTGTCCCCTGTCAAAAATTTCTAGACCTTGACCTTCCCTTGTCATTGTTTATTTGAATGGGCTGATGAATAGGCCATTTTAAATTAAGAATAAAATCATAAAACATTATTTTCATATAACATATTTCAGTGGAACAAGCACAAGAACAAACAACTCATCAAGTTTAAATTCAGATACACCGATATATTGTAGACTTCATGTCGTCTTTTTGCTGCCTCGTGGGAAAAGTTGATAATGCTTTTCTTTTGAAAATATTAACCGGAAACAGTTGCTTTAAAAACATATGACTTGACATGTTTTTTTTTTACCTTGTGATGCTGCTGGATGACAGGGACAAAACAACACTAGGAGAGCTGTCCATGATTACCTCAAGACTCGACCGCAGAACACCTTTCACAGCAGCTCTTTTCCTGGTGTTTCTACTGATAAAAACGGGGTAAGCCTCGAACGAGGAGGACGTGTTATAATATTCCAACAGCATGAAAAGAAAACACGATGGGCTTGTTATGAAGCTCGTTAGCGCGCTAGCATTAGCCAGTTGTTGATTCTATTCCCATGAAATTCACTTGCCTTTTCATGTTGACAGTGTAACAAAAATCTGTTATATAGCATCTTCAACATTTTAAACAGCGATAAGCAAAATGTGATCATAGTTTTAGTTTAAATGAGAACAGAGTTTTGAGATAAAGATTTCACTTTGCGTCTCGCAGGCTTTCCCAGTATTTGTTTGTTTTTTCAGTGTTTGCTTTCTTGACCTCATGTTTTCGCCTACAGAATGTAAAATTCAATGTAAGTTCATGGATAAAATACATTTTTAAAAAAAAAGAATAAATAGTGTACCACCCAATTGAAAATAAAGCTGGACACATTGCTCCTCGGCCCCCTACAGTTGTGTGAAAGTGTTTGCCCCCTTCCTGATTTCTTACTTTTTTTGCATGTTTGTCACACTTAAATGTTTCAGATCATCAAACAAATTTAAATGTGAGACAAAGATAACAGAGCTAAACAAAAAATGCCGTTTTTGAAATGAAGGGGAGGATCCAAACTTCCATGGCCCTGTGCGATTAAGTGATCATCCCCCCTAAAACATAAATTAACTGTGGTTTATCACATCTTTGGAAAGCTGAGTTCAATTTCTCTAGCCACACCAAGGCTGGATTACTGCCACACCTGTTCTCAATCAAGAAATCACTTAAATAGGATCTGCCTGACGAATTTAAGTAGACCAAAAGATCCTCAAAAGCTAGACATCATGCTGCGATCCAAAGAAATTCAGGAAAAAAATAGACTCCAGCGAACCACAGTGAGAGCCATTATCCACAAATGGTGAAACCATGGAACAGTGGTGAACTTTCCCAGGAGTGGCAGGCCAACCAAAATTACCCCAAGAGCACAGCGACGACTCATCCAAGAGGTCACAAAAGACCCCAGAACAACATCCAAAGAACTGCAGGCCTCACTTGCCTCAATTAAGGTCAGTGTTCATGACTCCACCATAAGAAAGAGACTGGGCAAAAATGGCCTGCATGGCAGAGTTCCAAGACCAAAACCACTGCTGAGCAAAAAGAACATAAAGGCTCGTCTCAGTTTTGCCAGAAAGCATCTTGATGATCCCCAAGACTTTTGGGAAAATACTCTGTGGACTGACGAGACAAAAGTTGAACTTTTTGGAAGGTGTAGGTCCCATTACATCTGGCATAAAAGTAACACGGCATTTCAGAAAAGGAACATCATAGCAACAGTAAAATATGGTGGCGGTAGTGTGATGATCCGGGGCTGTTTTGCTGCTTCAGGACCTGGAAGACTTGCTGTGGTAAATGGAACCATGAATTCTGCTGTCTACCAAAAAATCCTGAAGGAGAATGTCCGGCCATCTGTTCATGACCTCAAGCTGAAGCGCACTTGGGTTCTGCAGCAGGACAATAATCCAAAACACACTAGCAAGTCCACCTCTGAATGGCTTAAAAAAACAAAATAAAGACTTTGGGGTGGTCTAGTTCAAGTCCTGACCTGAATCCAATAGAGATGCTGTGGCATGACCTTAAAAAGGCAGTTCATTCTGGAAAACCCTCCAATGTGGCTGAATTACAACAATTCTGCAAAGATGAGTGAGACAAAATTCCTCCACAGCACTGTAGAAGACTCATTGTTAGTTATCACAAACGCTTGATTGCAGTAATTGCTGCTAAGGGTGGCCCAACCAGTTATTAGGTTTAGGAGGCAATCGCTTTTTCACACAGGGCCATGTGGGTATGTATCCCTCCCCCCCCCCCCCCTTAAAAATAAAAATCTCCATTTTAAAAACTGAATTTTGTGTTTTCCTGTAAAAAAAAAAAAAAAAAAGTAAGAAATAAGAAAACACTTTGTCACCCGTGTGTGTGTGTATATATATATATGTATGCATGTACACTCGTGTTTTTCTTGAAGAGGGTCGGGCTGAATAATAATATAATAATATAAATTAAATTCTCTGTCTCTCTGTCTGTCTCTCTGTCTCTCTCTCTCTCTATATTATATATATATATATATATATATATATATATATAACGGAATGATATATAATGTAATATAATATAAATGGATACATTTCCCTGAGAACCGTCTCTTTGTGATTTTACAATGGTTAAACAGCACTCAGATCATGAAGAGTAAAACAGTTTAAGTGGAATCAGAATGGGAGTGTGCATCATTAAACTGTTGTTATAAGCAGATTGACTGCAACATATTTTGTCCTCCCTAGATGTAGCCAATGAAATGGAGTATGATGAGAGACTTGCACTTTTCCGCCAAACTCGCCTCAATCCCTTTGATCGTGGAGAGGAAGAAGATGGTCCTCAAGAAGGCAAGACGGCCCCTCAGCATGGTAATGCTAATCATAACCATCAGTTTAGATTATAACATGGAACTGCTTTCCTTAATGATCGCTTTCATAACTGAAACTTCGTTCAAGCAAAAACTATAAACTTTTTTAAAGTTTCCTGCAACTCTATATTGATATTTATCATTGAAATAAACATAACGGGAGCTCATTTCTTATATGTAGCTTTGATGCTTGCTGTTATACATCATCAGATGAACAGAGAATGCTTTTCACATTGCTTTTCAGTTTTTTTCTTTGTCTTTTTTTATTACTTTGACTATGTTGCTTTGCCAGAGGGATTACAACAATGAAAACAGATACCGGTACTTTTATTGGTTTTTGTTTATTTATTTATTATATTTTATACCTGCTTTATCCAGTTCATTGTCATGGAGGACCTGGAGCCTATCCCAGTTTCCACAGAGCAGGAAACAGGGTACACCATGGATAGATTGTCAGTCCATCACAGTGTCGACCTCCTTGTTAACTTGGAAAAACCCAATTCTATGACATAAAGTACAAGCAAGTTGGGCTGTTGTGGCAAACTCTGAGCTTGTGGAACAGGAAGTGGGAAATGCCGTAGCTGAAAGTAAACGAGAAGCAAAAGTGTCAACGGCACTAATGTAACACTTCCGTGATTTTAAGATTTAGGAATCAAGAAACATATTTTTGTTTCATTCCAAACCTATTACAAGCAAGAACTACACACCATTTACTGTGTAGATGCTGCACTTTTAATTTTGGCATTCCTCCTTCCCGTTCTCACAGCCTGGCATCACGAAGCTGAATGAACATGTTTTATTCTGAAGTGTATGCAGGTAATGGTATTTTTCTGCACTTTTTCAGCTAGATAGAACACAAGCTTGTTGAAATATGTGACTGATGTGCTATAAATTGTAAACATAAAGAGTGATTAAACAAGCCATGATAACATTCATTCATTTATTTTGTTTCAATTCAGTTAGCCAGATTTATAACTAAACTTTAAAAAACCCAACTTTATTCTAGCTGGCATGACCACACTGTCCCTTTTCCTGCCCTATATTTAATTGACATTTTCTTACTTTTCTGCTTTTGCTACTCATATGATGTTTAGTTTTCAATCAACATCTAAAATGATCTTTAAGCAAGAACTTCATGTTTTATTAGAATAAATATTTCAAGCTGATCTCACATTGTGTGAAAGAAAGTGCTGCTCGTGGTTAGCTTAGTCATTTTCCTCATTCTTATGCAAGAGAGTTTGATCCAAACAAAAACAGAAAACAATTACTTGGGTTTGGTGTTGTGCTGTTACAGAGCTCACTGCTGAAAGTAACCAAAACTGAAACCATCAGCACACAAACGGTCATATACTGTAGTACCACAGATAAAATTGAGTTTTTTATAGAATAGTTGAGAAGGATTAGTTGCTCATGGTGTTTATAAAAGAAAAATGCTGCACTGTGGTGTTCTGTATACCAAATGAATAGTTGAGGGACTGATTACAAACATTTAACTGTTAGACAATGAATAGCACTTCAAAGTTCATTCATGACCAGCAGTTTTATTGATATGCTTTAGTTACACATTGCCAGGGCCACAGGATACTGTAATTACCAGTTAGTCTGTTGGATTGCCATTTTGTGCTTTTGTGCTTCCTTGAGACCTTGACTGTAGGGATTGTCTCAAGCAACCACTTTTATGTGTATTAAATTAGTGTAAGTGGATGGTGCACTTGACCGATCATAGTTTGCTCTGCTACAGAACTTTGTCACGTTTCCCTTTTTTTAATAGAAGCAAGACCTGAGCTGTTTTCTGGGAACAGAACCCACAGTTCAGATCGGACCATGGATCTTGGTTTAGCTGAGGACCACTTCTCAAGGCCTGTGGTTAGTACTCTGGTTTTCTTGCTGTTATTAAATGAATCTATTTCACATCTTTAAAGGAGCAACAAGTAAAAATTCATGATTTCTAGATTAAAAAAAGAATTTAAAAAAAATTTCTATTTGAATAATTAGACGTAATTTTGTCTGGAATATAGCATGATCTTGAACTTAACCCCGTGTTCACAAGCCAGTCTGGCCTCACGTTCATGTACACTACGGTCAAAAGTTTTAGAACACTCCTATCTTTCCGGTTCTAAATGGAAAGACCAATGAGGCTGTAAGTACGCAAAAAAAGTTGTGTGCTAGTGGTTATGGCCGGCTGCATTGCGGGGGATCTGCTGGCTCGGGGGATGCCTGGCCTGCTGCGTCCGGGGGTGGGGGATGGAGGATGGGTGGGGTGGGGTGGGGTGGGGAGGAATGTGCCGGGGGGCTTGGACCTCGCGGCTCCTTCCCCGGCCCGGGCTACCACCCAGGAGGCACGGAGGCAAGGGTAAGAGTGAGGTGGGTGTGTGAGAACAAATGAATGAGAGTGTGAAAGAGGAAATGTGGGAGGGAAGAATTTGGGCTGGAAGAGGGAGGAGATGTGGGTAAGTGGTCAGAGGAAAGGGGGATGGAGGAAGGAGGCGTATGCTTGTGAGTGTCTGGTAGGGATGGTCGTGAGGGGCTGAAGAAAGAAGGGCGGGAGTTTGACAGGTCAGAGGGAAGAGTGGGGCTGGACATGTAAGGGGGAGAGCGTATGGGGGTATTGGGGGTATGGGGAGGTGGGGGCATAAGTGTGGGGTGGAGGGAGGGATCAGTGCAGATGTGGGGGGGGGGGGGGGTGGGGGGGGGTGGGAGGGGGGGAGGAGGGGGGGGTAGGGGGAGGGGAGGGGGGGGGGGGGGGGGGGGGGGGGGGGGGGGGGGGGTGGAGGGGGGGAGGGGGGGGGGAGGTGGGGGGGGGGGGGGGATGGGGGGGGGGGGGGGGGGGGGGGGGGGGGGGGGGGGGGGGGGGGTGGTGGGGGGGGGGCAGGGGGGGGGGGGGGGGGGGGGGGGGGGGGGGGCCGGCGGGGGGGGCGGGGGGGGGGGGGGGGGGGTCCTCCCTTCTCTTACTTCTCCTGGGGCGCGTGGGGGGGGGGGGGGGGGCTGCTGCTCCTGGGCGCTTGGGCCCTGTCCCTGCCCTGGGGGCGGCCGGCGCCCGGTGGGGTCGGCAGCTGCTGGTCTTGGTGGGGGGATCCGGCGGGGGCCGCCTTTTTCCGCCCTCTGGGGGATGCATGTCCGTTCTTTTGGGGGGGCGGCTCGGATCTGGGCCTCTGGGTGGCTGCTGGGGGCCTGGGTCTTGAGCTTTGCGGGCTTCCTCCTCCTTGCAGAGGCGAGGCTGCATCTGCATGACTGTATCGCCACGGAGCACCCTTTATTATGCATGTTGACACTGTAACGCTGCTTCCCGCTGGCTGACTAGGTTGTACCTCTTCTCTGCGTAGTTCTGCGTGTGTTTGTATGATCTGAGGATACTCGAGCCACCTGCGCGTCCTCCTGTAGGGGATTGCTTGTTTTGTTTTCAGACAGAGACCTTGGAATGTTGTTTAGGGATTTCTGTACAGATGCACCAGTGAACTGTGTAAGTGGATTCATGTTTTCTCTCCTCTCTCTCTCTCTCTCTCTCCC
Organism: Atherinomorus stipes; assembly: GCA_023101725.1. Classification (NCBI taxonomy): domain Eukaryota; kingdom Metazoa; phylum Chordata; class Actinopteri; order Atheriniformes; family Atherinidae; genus Atherinomorus; species Atherinomorus stipes. Next base: position 473,272 of record JALJCO010014322.1, on the reverse strand, counting down.
TTTCCTCACTCCTCTCTCTCTGTTCCACTTTCTATCATAACCTATGTTAACTTTTATTTCTCCCTTGTCAAGCCCAGCAGTATGGTATGGAATGCTGTTATAGACAAATGTTTAATCAAAGAAATAAAATGAATAAACAGGATATCAAGGGGAGCCTTGTGTTCATAAAGCTGCCCTTGGTAAAGCAAAACTGTTCAACACAATAAAGCAATTGGATTTCCATTCTGCTTGCTATGATGCTGGACAGGACAAGTAAAAAAAAACAAACAAACAAAAAAAAACGTGTGAGCTCTGAGAAATGGTAGCACCACTTTAAGGCATTTTCAAGTTCTGTTGTTGTATAACAGATTTAAATTGTTGACTCATATTTTGCTGCCTGGTGAAAGAATTTTGTATAATTTTGACATTCACATTAAAATTTTTAAAACACCCTATTTTGTTTAATTTTGTTCTTGGAATTCAAACACTTCAAGCCTGATATGATAAAAAAAAAAAAAAGTTAAGGTTTCCCTGCACTAATGAGTAATGTACATGTCGAAATTGTAAAAAAAGTCTTTTATTAGGCAGCAAGCAATGAGTAAACAATTTGAATCTCTACTGCAACAACATCTGTTGATCAAGCCTTGACAAGTGTTGCTACCATTTCCTTGAGCTCTCCCAACTTTTCTTGGTTACGTACACATACAGTACTGTGTATCTTTCCATTTAGAATTAGAAAGGTAGGGGTGGTGTAAAACCTTTGGTCGGTAATGTACATTCATGTAAATGTCCACCTTCTCTCTCCCCTCTGAGATCTTGGCCCTCCCTCCCCATAAAAGGCTACAGCCAGTGAGCAAAGACTTCTTGTATCTTGGAAGCTAAATTGATGAGAGCAGAATGAAACGTTCACTTGAAGACGGCCAGGATCCAACATTACCTCTAAATAAATAAAAAACAGTCATTGGTGAAGTAGCTGTCAGATAAAGAAGAGGCCAAACCCAGATGAACACTGGCTTTGTGTTTCCCTAGTGGAGAGCACAGGGAGACCTAAAAGGGTGATGTTACTTTTCTTGCTGTGTTTGCACTTTGCAGATATTCATTAGCAGATGTGGTTTGTGTTGATCAACAGGCAGTGCTCAACAGCAACTTACTTTTCTTCTTCTCTTGCTCTTCAAACATGCTGTTACAGGGTTCCTTTGTGGCATCAGACATCGAACAGCTGAAACTGGCCATAGAGGAGTGCAAGAGGCTGATTTTGGAACTACCAGAACATTCAGAGAGACAGAAGGACACTGTGGTGAAACTAATCCACCTGCGCCTCAAATTGCAGGAACTGAAGGTCAGTGAATGGCATTACATTAAAGCTGTCATCTACAATCTGTGAATCAGTTGAGAAATTTGGGAAAAACCCCACACACACACACTCCTCTCTCCTCTGCACTCTCTGATCCTTCCCACCAAACATGTACTGCCGTCCCCCTACACCAGAGCAATACTGAGCCAGCCGCAACCCACAACGGCTCCACTGTGAAAAATTAATTCCACATAAATGATCAAGAACATCTGGTCAAATATAAAATATTTGTCTTTCTCAATCACCGGGATGTTTGTGGTGTGTTTTAGCTGGGGTTTCTGCATCGGTAAGTGAATGCGCCATTCACAAATACCACAATGAACACATGTTCACAACAATGTTCATCAATCGGAAATGGGAGTCAGTTCATGAGTTCATTGAATGCATTCAGGCACAACACTGATGACAGCAATGCTAGTTTAAGATGCTGAAAATAAACAGCCAACGTTCCGACACATCTGTCGCCACAGAGTAAACAACCGGCAGCAGTTACAATCATAAGCTTATAAAAAGCTTATAAAACTTATAAAAAGTTATTATGTAATAACTGTTACCCATGTGTGTTCCTTTCAAATTGTTCTTAATTAACATTGTGTGCTTTTATCTGTTTTAACTTTTCCTCTGTAGCACTTTGAGATCTGTTTTTAAAAGTGTAAAGTGCTTTATAAATAAAAATGCATTATTATTTATTACTATTTACTGGAGATGTTTGATATTGGCTTTTTTACCAATATCCAATATCAGATATTGCCCAACTCTTAGTTTACTCTTAAGTAAACTGAAAGCCTCCAGTATTTTTCTGCCAGCATGGCGGCGTAAACACTGCGAGTCAGGTCACGTCTGGTATCAAGTGCTGTCGTGAGCGAGTATTTCACGAGTACAGCAAAATAGGCCAGTATCAGACAGAGTACCAATACTAGCATCAGGACATCCCTAAACAAAACCAAAAAGACTTTCCAGGCGTAAAACTGGGATTTTCAACTTCTGCGTGTCCAATCTTAAAAATTCCTACTGTAGGGGGTAGTTATTGTCTAAAATAAGAAGAGAAAGTGGTTTGGAAGCAGCTTGGGGTCCCCCTTTGAAGCAGCAGCTTCTTTTCCCCAATTGCAATCTCTCTATAACAATATATTATCGGGACAAGTCATCATGATATCGGTCTTATAAGGCTGTTATCGGCCTGATAATTATCATGCACCCCTGAAAATACAACTATATTCTGCTCTGAGAGCAAAGATCCCAAAATAGCATCAACTACGCCAGAGTAGTTCATTTTAGACATCTGGCTGCCATATATCAGATACGAGCAGGTATTAGCCAATATGTGGCTACTTATAATGTTTCTGGGAACTTGGTAACTTACACAACAACTTAAAACCAGACAGTATACAGTAAGTAGCTTTAAAGCAAGTCAGTCTGTAGCAGCAGCAGCTGCACCGTAGTCACATGACTCTACAAGGAATGCCAGGAAACAAAGTTCTTCCAGAATAACGGGGACTTTTCTGCATTCTGAACCACTGCTAATGAAACAAGATCTTACAAGATTTTGCAACAGAACAATGAGATCTTGCAAGATTTCGTTAGGAAGAATATCAATCCGAAAAAACTGATTCCAATATTTTCACATTTTAATGCTGATATTGGCCGATAATATTGCGAGGCCGATGATATTGGACATCCCTATTATTAGCAACTCACACAATGAAAGTAAAGAAAATACCTACTTATTCAACAAAAAGTCTGCTGCAGGGGTGCCCAAGTTGAGTCCTCGAGAGCTACAATCCTGCACTTATTGGTTGCATGCATCCCTTCTCCAACACACCTGAATCAATTAAATGGCTCGTTAGCAGGCCTCTGCACAGCTGAATGACATGCACATGAGGTCAGGGCTCCAGACTGCGACCAAATGGTCGCATTTTGCGACTTAAATGTGAGCCGGAGCGAGTAAGTTTTTCATACACTCGCGCGTGTGCGACCAATAAACTGTGCTGTTTTTATTCTGACAGACTTTCACACCAGGTCCGTGTGCGCCGCGTTCCGTGTGTGGCGCTGCCTTGCTATGAGGCCGTTTCAGTCGATGGTTTAACTCCACACCGGGCGCAATCATCAATCATCAGAAGTCATCAGCGTCTCGTCGCGGCGTCGGGTCTATTTATGACAGCACATGCTTCCAATGCGTCAAGCTCTAAGCAGTGTAGCCGTGAGTCTGGAGTTGAATATTTTTAATGGGTAAAAATAATTAAACAAATTAATAGAGGTAAATTTGTCTTGGACTTTTTCTCTCTTTTTTGCTGATCCGATCCATGACTCAAAAACCATAAACCGCTTCAAACCGTGAAGTCACCCACAACAAACAGGGACCTGGCACCACACAACGAAAACATGACACTTAGAATAAACACAGAGCCAGTCTGAGACATAAAATGTGCTGTGACCTGTGAACATCGTAGTTTCTGCATTTATTGTTCAAGTATTTATCAGTAATTCAGTGAAAATGAGAGGAAATGTGAACATTTGCTTTGCAAGTTGATTTTGCTGTGCGCCCCTAAATTTTCTTCTTGCGCTCCTAAAAAACTTAAGTAAGGGGCTGCTGTGCTCCTAGTAAAAAAAGTTAGTCTGGAGCCCTGGAGGTAATTGGCCATTTGATTCAGGCGTGTTGGAGAGGGTATGTTTTAAAACTTGCAGGATAGTAGGCTACTGTAGCTCTCGAGGACTGGACTTTGGCACCCCTGGTCTGCTGTATCAGCATCAGCTCTCAGTCCTAAATCCTACTGGAGCTTCCTCCGGTGGTGAATGGATGACCCGATGTTTACTCTGCTTTCAGTCCTGCGTTGCTCACATTTCCCTTTTGCTTGGTGGGGCAAGCAGGTGCCACTTACTGCTGTCGCTGACTTTCTTTTCCATTCTCCTCTTCTTGCTAAGTTTCTACTTGCTTGTTGTAGAAAGTTTATAATGCAAAAAGAAAAAGAAATGAATAAATAGTTTATGACGTGGAATGGGGCAGGGACAAATCAGAACACAGGGCATGGAGAGTCAGAGTAAGCTCTCGGGGGAGTGCCAACTAGAGCGAGGGGATTGGATGAGAGTAGAAAGAAGAGACATTGACCAATTAAAGCCATCCGGACGTATTGCTTACTGTACAGATTTTATTTTATTTTATTTTCTGTGTGTTCAATGTTTATTTCTTTCCAGTATTCTTTTCCAGCCTGCATGTTATTATTCCTCATACTGGTGGCTCAACTGGTTATCTACCTTCACAAGATATTTGATATCACAGATAACGCTGTGTGGGTGGCATGTTGAGAATTTGTCATGCTGATTTACCTATTACACATAGATAATGGGGAGACTTGCGTGCTAATATAACTTTATTATGAATTAAGCTGCAATTTTTTAATTATGTCACTAAACTAAGAAAAGCAAATCCAGTTGTTAAGCTTGAAACGTCATATCTGTATCCTTTTACATAAAGTCCTTTGTTTTGTCATTCTTAACCATTTCATGTGAGACAGCTAAATGCTCCTTTAAACTAGTGTTCCATTTTTCCTTTCTCTTTTAAAAGGACCCAGAAGAAGATGAGCCTAATCTGAGAATCGTACTGGAGCATCGCTTTTCCAAGGAGAAGAGCAAGAGTGTGAAACAGACCTGTGACAAGTGTAGCACCATCATCTGGGGTCTTATCCAGACCTGGTATACCTGCACAGGTGAGATACTGACTAGTATTGTGGAGGCTTGTTTGTACCAAAACTGGAAAACACTTGTGTGCAGCTTCAGAGCAGATTTGATACCTCTTAACCTAACTCTGAACTCTAACTTTGAATCCTCAGTTCATAAACTCTGAAATTGGAAACAGTTTTAAGTTTTTAGTAAAGCTGATGTGTAGGTAATGAGGAAAAAAATCTGGATACTATGACACAACATGGAAACAGGTAAATAAATAACTGAACTGACATTTGAATTTAATATTGTTTGGAAATTGAGCACATACCAGCGTGGACTATGAGATTTGTTTGGCATACAGGAGTCGGTAAGCTAACACCATTAAATTCATTTATCATTTATCCAAATTGAATTTTCCTTAATGGACAGCGATAAAGCTGGAATCCTGTAACCTTATATTACATTTTGTTATGATTTTTATCAGTTGCAGCTTGACACAGAGAAATACAGATGGCAGTAATTGAAAATCAAGATCTTGCTCAAACAGATAATGATAGTTTAATGAAAGATATGTGATTGTGAAGTCTGACAGATTTAATGATTTACTTTTTACATTTACGTCTTAAAGTGTCCCAGTTTAAACTAACTGTAAACTTGCAGACGCATTTTTTAACCCAAGTTCTGCAAATTAAGTGTGTTTCTCTGTCATCCATTTACACACACACAGTGGCTGTTAGGTAGATCTGCTGCTGATATGCCTCTGAGCAAGTGAGGGAGGTTGCTTCAGTGTGTGCTGGTACACCATCTCCAGATCCCCCTCCCCACCTTCTCATGGATAAAGAGCTCTCACACCACACCTTCTTCCAGGGCTAGTATGTGCTAAAACCTCTACTATGCACCTTGTACACCTTTTGATTGCTCCCCAACCCACCTAACCAGCGTCATCATCAAGTATGTGGATGATACCATTACTGTTGGGCTCATCATCAACAGCAGTGAGACTCTGGAGAGAGAATCTAATGTTTTGGTGCTTGGGAAAACAACCAGGTATTTAAAGTCCAAGGAACTGATTATGGACTTCATGAAACACAGACAGGAGCACACACCTCCATCCAGATTGTGAGATCGGTTGTGTTTGATCATAAGGTGAAAGCAAAGATATGAAGGGAGTACTCCTATAATAAGTTTATTATTTAGTTTTTTAATAAGTCTATTGTACTTTATTCTACTTGTACACACATCAAGCCAACAATGCAGAACTCACGACTCTAATCAACAGTCCTGTCCTCTGCTGATTCATCTATTTCGGCTTGATGCTGTACTTTTGTTCAGCATGTGTTAATAATGGCATGGAACAGTGGTGGGTCAACAAGGATGTATTTTTCCCACCTATAGAAGGTAGCAATATTTTAAAAGGTCTAATAACATAATATCTAAAGTGTTATTCTAACCATAATAGAATATTACATTTACGTAACCAACCAAAGCATGACTAATGATTATTCACTGGTCGCGTGTGGTGTGTTTAAAGCAGGGGTGTCAAAGTGGTTCCAGAAAGGGCCGTGTGGCTGCTGGTTTTCTTTCCAACCAAGCCGTTGCACACCAGACTCCACTCAGCTCATCAAGTGAGTCAGGTCTTAACTTGAAGACTTGATGAGATGTGTGGAGTCTGGTGTGCTACTGCTTGGTTGGAAAGAAAACCAGCAGCCATACGGCCCTTTCTGGAATCACTTTGACATCCCTGGTTTAAAGCTTCACAAAGGTTATGTCTGTTGTAACATCGATTACTACAGTCATGTACAGTGAAGGTTGGATGTCCACAATCAATCTGAGGACGGACAATGTATAATTTTATACTGATCCAAGGATCCAAATATTGTTGCTTGCATTTGTTGTCAGTCATTCATATTAAACACAATCTACAATAATCTATTAACTGCTAATGTTGACTCTTTATTGTTTCAGGATGCTATTATCGTTGCCATAGTAAGTGTATGAACCTGATCACAAAGCCCTGTGTCAGATCGAAGGTCAGTCACCAGTCGGAGTATGAACTCAGCATCTGCCCAGAAATAGGACTAGATCGGCAAGACTATCGTTGTGCAGAATGCCGAACACCTATTTCACTGAGTGAGTATTCATTTGTCATTTAAGTTGATAGGGAAAAGAAGGTTTTAAAGTCTGTTTTATTTGAATGAATTTTGTGGGAAAAACAAAATTAACAAAAAGAACACCAATGCATGGGGGGGGGGTTAGCTATACACACCAATTCATCAGATCTATGAAGTTGCATAGGAGCAAGTTTTCTCTGCTTTCTCCAGTTGTTGCTACTCAAGTCTTTTAGTCTACATCATCATACTGTAACATGACTTTGTGAAAGTTTGACTGTTTTAGGATTATTTGTCTTTCAGGAGGTGTACCAAGTGAAGCTAGACAGTGTGACTACACAGGCCAGTACTACTGTAGCACATGCCACTGGAATGACACAGCCATCGTCCCAGCTCGTGTCATCCACAACTGGGAATTTGAACCACGAAAGGTATCCTCAGTAACCACGCAAAAAAAAACCCACTCAGCATGTGAAAATACTCATTCAGGTGAATGCATGAAGTACAGTCAACAGGCGTTCATATTGTCAGTCAGTCAGTCAGTCAGTCATTTCCTATACCGCTTATCCAGTTAAGAGTCGCGGGGGTTGCTGGAGCCTATCCCAGCTATAATCAGGTGAGAGGCGGGGTACACCCTGGACAGGTCGCCAGTCTGTCGCAGGGCCAGCGTTCATATTGTACAATGACTGTCTGTTTATGTCATTAGGTTGTTCTCGAGTAAACTATTTTCATTAAGCACTGATAATGCGCCTGTGTTATTACAGAATGAAGATGTGCAGTGAAGATTTAGGCATTCCAATCATCCGCTTATTCCTTTATTTCATTTGGACAATAAAAACAGAGCAAGGAAGTTGAGCAAAAGAGGTCATCCTCAAATTTAGAGTTGTACATTTTGAAACTGCTTTTTTTAAATAGGAGAATTATACTGATAAACAAATTTCCTTAATAACTAAGTAACTTACATTCAGTGCAACAGACATACTGTCGTACTGTCATATTTTACTTTTCCTGTATATTGAAATTGTTTTTCAAATTTTTGTTGCATTCTTGAAAAAGATTTAATGCAGCCTTTCTAAGAGAGATGGTAGTAAATAAATGTGGCAGACTTTACATGAGGTGGATCTGTGGGATTCGAGAGTCATTCAAAGCCAAGACAACATAGTTAGCTATCAATTCCAAGATCATGGTAAATTATGTATCTTTAGTCTCATAAATGGCAGATTGCAGTTGTGTGTTTAAAGGTAGAGTCTGAAGTCCCTCCAGCGTTTCTGTTTACAAACAACAGTATTCAAACTTGGCGCTCCTCCCTCTCAGGCTAATGGCCGCCTTGTTCTAGCTAGCCTATTCAACTTCAAGCTTCTCCTTCAGAGCTCAGACGCAGGTACAAGCCAAACTATTATTAACCCTGGTTTTCCAAACTGCATTATCTGAAGCTCTTACCTTTTTTTCAGTGCATCCACGGTGTTTTCTTTCTTTCTTTTTTTTTTCCTTCAAGAGTTCGAGTGACTGGTGTCTGCTCCAATCATGAACTTATTTCCACACAGCGTCATGCTCTTAGCTCTGTCATTGGCTGCTGATATAAACAGAAATCTCCACTCAGAAACGTCCCGACCAGACCAAAACAATACAAAAGAGCGAATTACAGGCAGGGGGAGAGAGAGTTGCGTTCAAACGCACCACGGCACGGGAGTAGAGGCCCAAATGCAGGGTTTGAGACAGATTTCACTTGCTCAAGTCTAATGTTTATTTTTTACAGGGGGAACTTCAGACTATACCTTTAATCTTCAAATACAACAAGTTAACAGATTTATTATCTGTAAATATATGAATAGTCTGATAAGGACGGATGTTCACATTGCACCTCAGTATTAAACAGATGCTTTCATTTTCTCAGCCAAGTGAAAATTTAATTCAATATTGCAGTATAACAATCAAAACTATTTATTTATTTATTTGAGCTTTTTCTTAATAGGCTCTTGCTTCAAAATGTTTTAACTATCCTAAGCTTTTTTCCCCTCTGTTTGTATTGTACAAGTTTGATAGAAACACATGTTGATTGTATATTTATTACAGGCTGAATTTAACATGACAATAACAGGCAAGGTCCAGACAACTTTTAACAAGTGGCAATCTTGTCCTCAGGACCCCCTGCCCTGCATGTTTTAGATGTCTTCTTACTCCACACACCTAACAATATTAATGACTTATCAAAGTTTTTCAAGGCTGTAATAGCAAATTCAGCAAGGTGAGCATCTAAAACATGCGGGACAGGGATCCTAAGGACCAGGATTGAGAAAACTAGCGAGCACTCACCCTTACACTCTAATTAGCAAATATCAATGGAATCAGGGAACCCTGTAAAGCACAGTTACATTATAACCACACTAACAACTCAAAATCATTTTATCAATTCAACATCTTTATAACTGACTCAAATGAAAACAAAAGGAGGAAATGGGCACTTGGAAAAAAAAAACCAAACGGCAGCTCAACAATTTACTACTCAACAAAACATGAAATGCATTAGGAGTACTCCACCAATCTAGTCAGAAAAGCAGTCATGAAGAGGACTACTTACCTGTAACACAACCTGTAAAAACACACCATCTGTCGCTCTACAAAAAGAGCCTTGTTAGGTTTAAGAGAGTCTGATTTCTTGTTTAAATTAAGTCACATATGATTGTAGTGCTTTGACTAGTGGAAATGCCTGTTTGCAACATCTGACACATCTTCAGCCCATGTCAGGAGTTGTTCCACTTCTTGTCAGATTATATACTGTACATTTAGTTATTCAATGTGTGCTTCAAGGCTGGGTTAACATGCGTCAGTGTGCATTTATTAAAGGGTATTGTTCACTATCGACTCTTGCCAGTCTGTGTGCTGACAATGAGTATATTTTTCAGGTTTGTCGCTCCTCACTGCGCTACCTGGCACTCATGATGTCACGACCTGTGTTGAAGTTGAAAGAAATCAACCCGCTGCTATTCAACTTTGTGGAGGAACTAGTCGAGATCAGGGTAAGTTGTTTCACCTGTTTTTGAGGACCTTCCAAAAAGAATTGTAAGTGAAGATGTTAAAGTCTGTAAGAGATCTTGGACATTGAAACTCTGGTTGTACTTATTGTTAGGGCCATTTTCTCGCCAACTACATTGTAGTTCTTCCCCCTTTAGCACGTAGGTACTGATTACTACAGGAAAAAAACCCAAATAGTTTCTATTCCTGTCCATCCATGGAGGGAGAGAGAAAATATCTGCATTAGTAGTCTGACAGCTCTGTGTTTGGGTGTGTCCTTCACAGAAACTCCGTCAAGATATTCTCTTGATGAAACCCTATTTTATAACTTGCAAGGAGGCAATGGAAGCTCGGCTGCTACTGCAGGTCAGTAACGACATATACTGTAGATGAACAAAAAGCTGAAATGGTTGCAATGTGCAGTCATTTACAGATGAACTGTAGCAACATGATACAACAGTGCCACCCTGTGGTGGAAGTGAAAATTTTGTTGACGTACAGCACGTTGAATGAGTAGTTTATCTGTGTTACATGTACGGTCTTTTCTCTAAGTTATGTGCTTGGCTATTTGAAAAAAATTTCAATCAAAATCAAAAATCTTAAATCTGCTCTCGAGAAGTTTGAAAATATATTTTTTTCTTGGTTACTTTGGCCGTAGTTCAGTCGCAAGGTTTTTTTTCTCAGCAGTGTTAAATCTAATTGTGTTCAATTGTCCTGCACAGGTTCTAAAATGCACTGACTTTTTTTGTTTATTTTATTCTCCACAATATTTTTTTCAGCTACAAGATCGCCAGCACTTTGTTGAAAATGATGACATGTACTCACTACAGGATTTGATTGACATCTCAAGTGGCAGACTCAGCTGTTCCCTCACTGAGATCCACACCACATTTGCAAAGCACATCAAACTAGACTGTGAGGTGAGTTCATTTTGTGCTTTAGTAATACATTGTCAAACTATTGAGAACATGACACCTTTTTCAAACAACTTTCTTTTTTTGCCGTTTGGCCCGTGTGTTCTGTGTATTTGTGTGTTTGCAGCGTTGTCAGGCCAAAGGATTTGTGTGTGAGCTTTGTAAGGAGGGAGACATCTTGTTCCCTTTTGACAGTCACACCTCAGTCTGCCATGACTGCTCTGCTGTCTTCCACAGGTTAGTGACCAACAACTGAAATTACAGCAAAATACCTTAAAATATTGACAGTTTATCTGATTGTTGAGAGCTGACAATGCAGTCGTGATGAAGAAAAATATATATTTTAAAGTTGTAATAGCTGGTTTAATCTAGTTCCAGATCAGCTGCATAAAAAAAGAGTAGAAATAGGCTGCCATTAGTTAATCCCACTTGCTTATAGTGAGAAAAAAAAAAAAAAAAAAAAAAAACTGATGCAGAAGTGTCTCTTAAGAATAACAAATTACCTAAATGACCTAATATTGAACATGTTTGCATTTATTTTTTTGACATTTTATTGTATATCTGTTTAGAGATTGTTACTATGACAATTCCACAACTTGTCCACGATGTGCCCGAATGACGGAGCGAAAGCAGGACGAGGTGTCAGATGTGAAGGAAGCATAACTGCCTGGAAGAAACACCAGATGATTTACTGGATGTTGCACTTTGCCTTGCGACCGAACAAGTCTGAGCAAACAGCTAAAACTTTATTTTCTGTTCATGCTGTAGTATCTTCTTTCCTTTTCACTACATAAAGAAGCAGGGTACCTAAAAACCTGTCTGGATATTGATATATATTTCTTTGTCAAACATTTAATTTCTTACTGGAATTTATTGTACTGAACAGTGTGTCTGTGTCAAGTCAGAATGTATTGTGTGTTTCTGTGTGTGTATGTGTGTGCGCATGGATTTTTAAATCCGTTCCGCTTGAAGAAATTCATTGAGGTTAGTGATGATGCATGCCTGAGTTTGAGATGTATGTAGACCTTTTACTTAAAAGAGGAGTAATTTATAGTCAGTGATGATCTGGTAAGAGATGGCACAAGAAAAATGTGTACTGCATTAATTGCAGTATATGGCAAACTTTCATAGCGCTTAACCCAAGCTTTTGATTGATTAAGGCTGCATCTCCAGTTTGACATCACGATAACCACAAAATGAAATTTGCCTTTTAACATCCTGTTGCTTTTCACTAAAATCATGTCTTCAAGTGGGCAGCCTCTCACTGGGCTGTTATCTCCAAGCATCAGTTCATTATGTAAGTTGTTTGTTTGGCTGGTTTGTACTCTCCTTCATCCGTTTCACTATCTGAGTGGATCTGTATATCTGTTTAACATTTCATGAGGTTTCAAATTGATATCTACAGTCCTTTTAAAGCAATATTTATTTTCAGCATTCCTTCCCCAAGTTACCTGACAAGTGCAGACCTACTCTGATTTTAGCTTTTCCTTCAGCTACCCTATATACTACATAGTCATTACTATTATTATTGACTCATCAATTATTATTGAGATCATAAATGCATATCTGCAAAAGATGTGGAATACAAGCATGCCCCCACAGTTCAGTTTACCTTAAGAATTGGTTATTGAAATAGACATACTGGAGTTATTAATTGTTCTGTCCTGTTTAAAACTGTGAACTAATTTTGTACCTTTTGCCTTGAATTTTATCCAGTTTTGTTCAGTGCTGTGTAGAAAATAGATGTTGATACTCATGAACTTTGTGTGCATAAGATGGTAGAGTTACAGCTGTTAATTCAAACATGTCTATACCATCATCTTAATGGCTTCAGTCTTAAAGTACTTGCAACACTTACTGTGTACAGTTGATACAGATATACATATTAAATGGCAACTTGTGTAAACGTGGACCTTAAGTATTTGTTTTGAAATAATGTTTTGCTGTATTATTTTTCAGCAGGATGATGTACTGTATATTTTTTAACTAATGGGATAAACGTGGTGTTAGTGAAAGCAATGCCATGTTGTAAAATATTGTATGAGTGCATGAATAAAGTAATTAGATGCATTTAATCTGCAGTGTCATTTTCACATATTGATTGATGTTTTCAGTTTTTTTTGTTTGTTTTAATAAACGGTGACAAACTTCATAAAAGTATCTGGTCAGAATCGGTGCATAGACTAATTTCAGCATCTCCTGCTCAAAACAAGGTTTTTGAAATTCTAACATATCCTGAGTGGTAGAAGAGCACCATAGTCTAAAATAATAATGATTAAAAAAAAAAATTCATAACCTTATGAGTCCTCATATTGCCCTATTTGGAAATCGGGTCTATTACTGTGGTGCAGATTTTTTAAAACTGCAGAAAGTTGCGATGCTGCAATTGTAACTATAAAAATAAACAAAGGGGTGGAATATATACAATACAAAATGTAGCAATCTCAAATTTCCCATATTAGCAGGAGAAAAAGGTTTGCGGCTTGAATAATTTGTCTTTGGTTGAGTTTCTGTTAATATTTGAAATTGGAGCATCACAACTTTCTGGAGAGACTGGACAATTATGGAGACAGCTGTCAACTTTTAGTAGCCTATGTAATGATGTTATACAGTTAACCTTTCCTACAGGTTAGAGCTGTTCAAAATAGTGCAGACAGATTATGATACAGAATAAACACAGACTATATGATACAGTGAGGTCAAATGTAGATTGAAAAAAATATATAAACTATTCTACTGAACAAGAAAAAGATAATTTACAGCTACATTAGAAATTGAATACAAGACTTGGACAAATGTTTAACTATAAAGGAGTTTAATTATAAAGGAGAAATCATAAAGAAATACAAAATTTCCTCAAGCTCCTGTATTTGACATCTTAAACAGTGCATGTGAATAACGTGAGCTTTTGTAACGGATGTCTCGCGAGAGGCCAGGTACAGCGGCTTTTGGGTGCGCTTCAGCAGCACGTTGCTGTTTAACCCAATCACAGCAGAGCAATGCTCCTCCTTGCTGATCCAATCTGGTGTCAGTACAAATTGTCTGGACAGAATAGTCCCGCGGGCCAAGCTGCGGACAGACGGGACCATATCCAGGACCAGGACCGACCCGCAGTGAAAGCCAGATGGGTCTCTTCTTCGTGACTGCCTGGCCTCTTCGGAACCAAGTGCGGAGGGTTCGGACATGGAGACGAGACTTTAAAACATTTTCTGCAACTTTTCGCAACTGCGGGGTTCCCACATTGGTACGGTAGCTGTATATTATTACGTAAACTTCATGACATTACGTAAACCATGTTTCTCTCAAAATAGATGGATGGAAATTTCTTTCCGTCACACGTGTTCGTGTACAATATGTTACAGTACAGCAGCGAGAGTCATGCACTTTTATGTAAGATCTGTCCTGGGAAATGCTCTGTTTTTAGTGCAGAAAGCAACGCCCCCCAAACCTAAACCCCCCCCCAAATTATCTCTGTTTAGTGTATCATTCCTAAGTTGTTTACACTATAGGGGAGGCTGATGCTCTGTCCGTTTAGTGTTGCAGTTTCAGATGTTTTTTCTCCGTGTCATAATTTTGCTGGGGGTGTGTCGATTGACACGCTGCGATACACCCTAGTAATTTATTAAGCAACATTTAAGTAAAAAATAGTGAAAACCTTAATCTAGAGAGATCTCTTGACGATTCTAGGGTTAATAATAAATGCATTACAAGTTTTATCTAGTGCATTATTGTTGATGTTTGACAAAAAAATAAGTTATACTGTATAATAAAAGTGGATTTCTTGCAACAAAATTGTAATGCCTTATGTAATTAAGTTAAATATAACACAAATTAGTGAACCAATAGCTAATGAGATTTCAGTAATCCTGTAAATAATGTCAACAGGCAGATTTCTCTGATTAACCTGAATTCATGATCAGTGCAGAGCACCTCCAGATTCTAAAGGATTTTAAATGAAAATTTTCTTTCATTTTTGACATGGAAGCATCCACCATAACATTAGTTTGTTGTAAATATTGTATGTTTCACACATGCATATGTGGTAATTTACCATCATTGTCAACATTATCATCTTTATTTCAGAAGACATCACTCATCCAGAGGAGATGTGGGGGATTACATCAACACAGTTTCCCGCTCACACGGTTGCTTAGCTCAAACAAGCCACCAAAAGGTATAAGAATTGTTCAGTGTGCCTCCTCATGATGCATCTTAGTATAATGAAGCTGAATGCACCTGTTAACCAACATCTTTTGGCTAAGTGAAGCATGGTAATTATTCTCTTTTCTATGTTGGCCTAGGGTTTGAAAAGTTTTTCCCTAAGAATGAAGACGGCACTAGCAGGAGCAGATCTTTAGGTGAGCAAAACAGTGTCATAGTTAAGAGTATTATTCATAATCTTGTAATTTCTGTTTTGTTTTTGTGTTGTTTTTTTGTGGTTTTTATTGTTTTGATTATTGTTGCTATTTAGATGAAAACACCAAAGAGCAGGAGTCACCTGGAAGGCAAAGACGGGACTCAAGTGAAGACGATAACCAAAGACGAGGAAGAAGAGAAAAAGAGGAGTCTTGGTGGTGGACACGCTTTCAGGTGCAAATCTCAGTGAGAGTTAATCAACCTCTTGTCCATCCATCCATCCATCCCTCCATCCATAATCCATCCCTGAATAAACAATGCCTTCAGGCAGATGTTTTTTTTTTTTATGTTTTTATCAGTGTTGTGTAAATGTATGTAATATTTTAATTTTTGGCTATCTTGTCTCAGTTGCTGACTCTCATAACAGTAAAGCCTAACCTTGAGCTGATGTAAGTAGGTAATATAAAGGTGGGAGTCCTCTGACTTATTTTTTTTTTTTTAGGATAATTTAAAGCTTTTTTTTTTTTTTTTTTTTTTTGCTTTACCTTATCAGTAATCCATATTTTGTCTTTCTTGGGAAGTTTAATTGAATATAACCTGTCATGTTTAATATGAAAGCAAGCAAACAAAACAAAACAAGCTTCTGTGGTGTCAGAATCAATACTTTTCTTGTATTGTGAGATCCTACATTAATTGGGAGCTGATAAATGTTCTAACACAATGCCTAATGCACCATCTGTGCCAGCACAATACCTTACTTTGAAAAAAAAAATTAAAAAAAAAAAGCTTTGTAATTTGATGGTCTCTTTGCTCTTTTATCCACCAGGAAGATTTTCCCTTGGATGAAAAAACAGCGCGGAACCTTGCGGTTGGTGCTGCAGGCATGGTCACAGCTTTTTTGTACTTTCACTTCAGAGAAACTGGAGTCCAGATTTCCTGGAAGGAGTTTGTGCATCACTACTTGAATAGAGGCTTGGTGAGAAGCAGAAATAGTTAGACTCCTGATGTCTTTCTAAAGTTTGTGCCCATTTTCCTCACCTTTGAAGATATGTGAACAAATTTTGTCTTGTGCTCTATACAGGTTGGTCACATGGAGGTTGTCAACAAACAGTATGTTAAAGCAACCTTTACCGATCTTGCATTTCAGAAAGCACAGCAAGATTATTTGAATATAAACAGCCCCGCCTCACTCCTAAGACACACCCCTTCATTCCCTCCACCTCCCAATCAACAGTCTACAACAGCCTTGGCAATCCTAAGGTGCACCCCACTTCAAGATTGTTGAGTTTCATTAATATTTAAATTATATTTTTATTTTAATGTGGTCTGTCTTGTATTTTAGTTCCATTACCTCATTCATAGCATTACCCTGTTAGAAAATAGTAAGAATGCACATCGGAAGGGTGCTTTAAAGTATTTCCTGCCTACGGTGTGAACTCATCAGAAGTGGTTAGTAGTACAGCAAAGCTGTTACAGTGTGTCCTTTTTCTGCTCCCAGAGGGGCTGCAGCCCAGCTGGGGAACCACTCAGTGTACAAACTGAAGTTGTGACAGTATGCTGCATGTTATGTGTTTCTTGTTGTTTTTTGTGTTTCAGAACTATTTGTGGTTCAACATTGGCAGCGTGGACTCATTTGAGCATAACTTGGAGATGGCTCAGCAGGAAATGGGCCTGAACTCCACATACAGAATACCTGTACTTTACAGCAGTCAAAGTGACGGGTGAGAGGTGTAACTAATTAAACAGCTCTACTTCTACGCACATTGGATTTATTCTTGTCGGACATGGCTTAATTGAATCTCTGTTTTCCACCAACAGGACAATCTTTTTAAGTGCTCTCCCAACCTTACTTCTAGTTGGGTTTTTACTTTTGCCACTCGCCAGGGACCAATGGCAGGAGCACGTGGGGGTCGGGTTAAAGGAAACCCCCTCAGTATGAGTGGATCCAAAGCCAAGTTAATTAAAGACAACATCAGCATTCGTTTTAAGGATGTTGCGGGATGTGAAGAGGCCAAAATAGAGATATTGGAGTTTGTCAACTTCTTGAAGAACCCACATCAGTACCACAACCTGGGAGCCAAGATTCCCAAGGTGCAAATTATATTTTCATTATGGCGAATTACTCAAGTCGGTCCTACAAGAGCCGCACTCATGCAGGTTTTCAATGCTTCCCTGCTCCAACGCAACTGACATTGTGCAGAACTTCATAGGCTTTTAGATCCCTCCAATTTGAGTTAGGTCTGTTGGACCAGGGATGCATTGAAAACCTTGCGGCTCTTGTAGGACCAACTTGAGGAACCCTGCATTATGGGTAAACCATTGTTATTAACCAACCTAAACTCCACAGATATTTAACTGCCATTTAATGCTACTGCACAATAACAATCTCAAGTTCTCCAACAAAATTTTTAAGGTGTGAAGTTCTTAAACTATGTTGTGACGTCTTATGTTTTCAGGGTGCATTGCTTTCAGGTCCACCTGGAACTGGGAAGACTCTGCTAGCCAAGGCAACTGCAGGAGAGGCCAATGTCCCGTTCGTCACAGTCAACGGCTCAGAGTTCCAGGAAGTGTTTGTTGGCGTGGGCCCCGCAAGGGTCGGTACTAAGCTGAATAATCCCCCTTTCAAGAAATGTGAAAGATTGTTTACAGTTTCCTCTGCTGTTTAGATGCAGAAACAGCACAGTATGCATGTCATTTTTCTTTTCTTTGATTATATAATAGATACGGGATATGTTTGCTATGGCTCGGAAAAATGCCCCTTGCATTCTGTTCATCGATGAGATTGATGCAATCGGCAGGAAGAGAGGCAGAGGAAACCTGGGCAGTCAGAGCGAGCAGGAAAACACTCTGAACCAGTTGCTTGTGGAAATGGATGGTGGGCAATTGCGCTATCTTTTTCAGTATTGATGACTTTTTGCATTGTAGTGTGATAGAATATTTCACAAGCCCTGAGTGCCAAATGTTTCTGTCTTTACAGGATTTAATAGTAGCACTAACATAGTTGTTTTAGCTGGCACCAATCGAGCTGATATCCTGGATCCAGCTTTGATGAGACCTGGACGCTTTGATCGGCATATATACATGGGTAAAGCAGAAACACTCGTTTCAAACCTCCCTTTCTTGTATTCTTTGCCATTTTCTCTTAATTTAATGCCTGAGAGTGGGTAACTTTTTGCATCCTTATGCAGCATTGCTAACAAGCCTTACCTATTTATTTGCTAGATTTTCTCTTCCTTTTGATTTCTTAGCTTCAAACCTCATTTTGTAATTTGCTGTTAATGAACACTATTGTTACTACACTAATGCATACAGTACAGCCATCACACAATCACCAGCTCTAATGTGCATGTAGACCTGCGTATAATTTTGTTTGTGAGCTTCTGGTGAAGCAATAAGCTTGGCCTGTTGTCTGTGAAAATTACCGTCAAGTCTATTTAATTTTCGTCTCTCTTTTTCTGGCTTGTTCATGCGTGTTCTTGCTTTTATCTTTGGTTAAAATGGTTGATTGTTTCTTCTGCCTGTTAAAATCTAATTTGCTCGACGGCTGCAGTGCAGGGTTGGTGGGCAGGGCAGGGTAACAATGAGTGAGCTGTTTTTCTGTAAAAGAAGGATTAGATAACTGGAGGTCACCATGAGTAATGGGACATCATTTTTTTTTTTTTTTTTTTTTTATTCTTTGTCTGGTGTTTTGTGAAGACACTTAAAGGGATACCGCGTAACTTTTGGCCACTTTTGGGCTCTAGACCTGTAACTTCCCACAGGCCACACAACTGTCACAAAATTAAACAGTCTCTATCCGTGTTTTGGAGTCATGCTTACAGACCACTTTGACCAGCTGATTTGAAGTCATCAAGCCATAAAGAAAAGTACTTTGGGTTACATGATCTAACCTGGACCAGGATTCATTCCTGCAAAGTTACAATGTCTGGTTTTTAAGGATGGCAACCCTCATAGCAGTGACTTGTATATGTGCTGTATATTGACCCCAGAAATAAACTGTTATTACTTACATTAATAATAGTATTATTTTATAATATTATTATAATATTACTATTATAATATCTGGTTATTATATGGACAAAAGTGACACGGTATCCCTTTAATGATGCAGGATTCATGTTTTTGGTATTTTTGTGAGGCTGTATGTTTATGTAACTGACTTCATGACTTGGCATAACAAGGATGAATTATTTTATTGTTGGCACAAGCACATAGATTTGATCTTTGTAACCTATTTAAAACAGACATTTTTCCCACTTTTACTGAAGTTTCAAATGAAGTGAACCAAAGTGCTTAAACAACACAGAGTCGTAATAGATTTTATTCATCAAAAGTGGTTTTACTTTTTTTTTTTTTTTTACATCTTATATGAAGAATGGGCAAACTGATCCATTGCTTGCTTGATTTTCTGAAATACATGTGACAGAAACCCTGACAGGCTTGTTTCCTTTTTTTTCTACAGGCCCACCAGATATTAAAGGACGGGCATCCATCTTTGCTGTGCATTTAAGACCACTGAAGTTGGACGACAGTGTAGATGTAGAGGTTTTGTGCAGGAAATTAGCTGCTCTAACTCCAGGTTTTACTGGTAAGAACAGACTATATGTGCTCATGTTTCTGTATCAGCAACCCTTACAATGAGTCTTTGAAAAAAACGTATATTTTGATATTTGAATTCTGCATGTGTTGCTATTTTTATAACCATTTTTTTGGACAAAGTTTGGTTTCAAATGATTTGCAAATCTTTTTTTTCTATTCTGCTCCTATTATAAATGACATATTGACTTTTTTGGGAAATGTGGTTGTATGTTTTACATCACAATCTAACTCGTGTATAATCTCTCCTTGTATCTCTCAGGAGCTGAAATTGCTAGTGTGTGTAATGAAGCTGCCCTAATAGCTGCACGTCACTTCAGTCAACATATTACTACTAAGCACTTTGAGCAGGCAGTTGAGAGGGTCATTGGAGGTAAGGTTAACATCATTTTAACTTCACTCATGTTGTTTCCTGAAAATTAATTTGAGCTTTCTCCGAGGATCAAGTTTGATCTCTGTTATGAGGAAAAAAACTTAATGTCCTTGCTGGATTGGTGATGTCATTTATCATTTTAATCTATGCATTTTTGCAACATGTTCCTGTTGATTCTTAGTCATCCAAGTCCATTCATTCAATCATCTATCTATCTATTCTCTATACCAGGGTTACTCAATTTGGTACGACAAGAACCACAATCCAGACGGTTTTCCATGTCTCCCTGCTCCAACACACCTGACTCAAATTAAATACTGTAGGTCCAATAGCTAATCAAGCTCTGCACAGTGACTCATTAATTTGTGTTGAAGCACGGAGACCTGCTGGCTTGCAGCCCTCGTAGGACCAAATTGAGTAACCCTGCAAATCCCATATCCCAGCCGCTATGAGGTGGGAGTCAGGGTACCCCCTGGATAGCTAACCAGTCCGGGCAAACTCATACTCTGTAGGGATCTGTGAGAAGAATCCGAAGTATATAGGGAGAACCCACACATGCACAAGGAGAACATGCAAACCCACACAGAAACCATAACTCAGGTTCCACCCAGGTTCTTTCTTACTGTGAGGCAACAGAGCCCTAATAGAAGGCACTTGGACTTTTTCTTGGTTCTTTAAGACGTTTCCACCATCAGAACCAAAGCGCTTTTTGCATGAGAAAGGAAGCCTCTTTAAAAACCACAAAAAGAAGTCCAGTTTCCTTCTATAAAGTAATTGATGCAATATTTGCATGTAAAAGATACAGTCAGTGTCGAGGTTCCTTACAGACCACTGGCTGGTCTATGCATGAGCCAGATGTTCTGCCAGATGATGTTTTGTCCTCCTGTAGACACAAATGTTACTACAGTATGTTTATTTTATAAGTGAAGTATTGATGAAAATTATCGTTTTAAAATGGAATGTTATCATGTTGAAAATTCACCTATGATAATGTCACAGTTGGATCTTAGTTGATGAAATCAAAACATTATTGTAGCAAATTCTTTCGTACAGCACTAACCAAAAAGTTTGGACACACCTACCCATGAAGTTTGAGTGTGTAGGTGCGTCCAAACTTTTGACTGGTACTGTTGCGCCTTACTTTCTATTTTAAGTGTGATTCAATTCCCAAAAGAAAACAAAAAATAAATAAGA
Organism: Atherinomorus stipes; assembly: GCA_023101725.1. Lineage (NCBI taxonomy): Eukaryota > Metazoa > Chordata > Actinopteri > Atheriniformes > Atherinidae > Atherinomorus > Atherinomorus stipes. The sequence continues at coordinate 451,729 of JALJCO010014322.1, read as the reverse complement.
TTAAAAAAAAGAAAAACAAAGCTCAACTCACTGATAGCATCTTTTGCTTATATTGTAATATTACTGGCATTGTGAATGCTTTTGACCATCACAAACGTGAAATTTAAAGGATTAAGGATTTTTTAGGAGTTATAACTGAGTTCTTGGCAACTGCATCTAGCTGCAAATGTAACTACAGTATAATTCACAGTGGGGTTTCATGCATTACCCTTTGATTGTTTGTAAAAAGAAAAAGAAGAAGAGGCGTTTAATGCACCAATCCTGGGATTCTTTTTTCTTAATTATATCTGCTGTGCACATCACAGCCAGTGTACTTACGTAAGACATCTGCTTTGGTTTCAGGTCTTGAGAAAAAGACTCAGGTACTTCAGCTTTCAGAAAAGACCACTGTAGCGTATCATGAAGCTGGCCATGCTGTTGCTGGATGGTTCCTCGAGCATGCAGATCCACTACTTAAGGTATTCAGTCCATTTTCAACCAATTTTTTCTTGCAAACAAACCTTTTATAAGTAATAATTATTTTCATTGACCTCTACAATTAGATAGTCCCCCTAATGAGCAAATGAATTAATCTCTAACAGGTATCCGTTGTTCCTCGGGGGAAAGGCTTAGGCTATGCACAATATCTACCTAAAGAGCAGCATCTATTCAACCAGGACCAGCTGTTTGACAGAATGTGCATGATGTTGGGTGGTCGAGTGGCTGAGCAGGTTTTCTTTCGACGAATTACCACTGGGGCACAAGACGACCTCAGAAAAGTTACACAGTCAGCCTATGCCCAGGTAATCATTCCATGCTGGAACAAACTAAATCATTGTTGGTTTTTTTTTTGTTTGTTTGTTTTACCCTTTTTTGTAGAAGAGAGATTTTCCCCAGAAAATACAGTATATAATAACCACTATGATTATTATTGGAATAGAAAAGAATCAGTAATGTTTAGAATAGAAGAAAAAGTTACATTAACCCCACTTGAAAAGACATTTTAAGATTTCACTGTATATGTTTGATTTCCTCTTAGGTTGTACAGTTTGGAATGAATAAAGCAGTGGGCCAGGTTTCTTTTGACCTCCCTCAGCAGGGAAACCCAGTGAGTGAGAAGCCCTACAGTGAATATTCAGCTCAACTTATAGACCAGGAGGTCCGCTCACTTGTAGATGCTGCCTTCAAGCGAACACATCAGCTCGTTGTTGACAAGAAAGAAATGGTGGAAAAGGTGGGAACTGTTGTCACTTGAAAAGAGCTGTCCCCGAGAGATGCACAGCAAAGTAGATAACAGATGTGTTTAAGCAAATTTCTGTTTTACTTCAACATCACTAACCTAAGTGCTTGCTGTTTACTTTTGTGGTTTTTGTAATACAGGTGGCAAAACGTCTTTTAGAAAAAGAGAAGCTAGACAGGACCGACATGATGGAGCTTTTGGGGCCTCGTCCTTTTCAAGAGAAGTGCTCGTATGAGGAGTTTGTTGAAGAAATGGGGGAATTGGAAGAGGACACCTCACTACCAGAAGGGTTAAAGAACTGGAACCAAAACAAAAGAGACAAAAAACACCCCCAAGATCAATGGACCAGTTCAGCCTTTTACCTGTAGGGAGACTTGGGCCTGTGAGCAAATATTCCACTGTGAGTGCAGCACCGTCCCATGTAGACTGCAGGGGTGGACAATTGCAGTGACAGTCTTGGGATGGAGGAGGGAGGTGCATCACTCAGGACTCTAATGACCAGCATTATGCAACATGCATTTTTTTTTTTTTAAATGTAGTTTCTACATGACAGTGTGTGCTACCTTCAGTTGGTGGTAATCTCTTCATCCCTATCCACACTCTAATGCAGTCTTAAGGCCTTTTCACATCAGCTTTTCAAGCTGGAACTGATGCACCTTTATTACACACTGTGCCATGTGTTAAAAGTTTAAAGGCAGAACAGGAGAAGGGAGCATAAGAGGTACAACTGTTTGGTATTTTGTAGCCTCTTGGCAGTGTCTTGTTTTGTGTTGACTATTTTTAGAGCAGATTATTGATTTTTAATGAGGTGTGAAGGTAAATGATTCTAGTGTGATCCAAAACAGCCTGGTCTTTCAAACTATTTTTATATTCCACTCATCTGTCCAGTTATTCTCCATAATTTTTTTCTCTAGAGAATGACAAGATGATCGAACTGAACTGTTTATGAAAATTCTCAAATACTTTTTCAAAACACAATTTTGAACCACAAATCATTTCAAAATTTAGGTTGTCTGTGCCTTGCATCTGTGATGCATTGAAATGTGTGTGAAACCACCAGAACAGTTTATTTTAAGCGTTGTTTACTTCAAAACCTTTTTGTTGAGGTCTCTGCAGTTTTAGCACTTCACACATGCAAATATTCTATTAATTGTGAATGATTACAGAAATTTTTAAAATGTTGCCCAAATAGTATTTGTGGTGCACACATTAAAAAAATGTAATCAGGAAATGGTGTCAAATTTTTTCATCAATGCCCATTTTTCAGCAGCTTGCTGCTTGGTGTCTGCTGTGGAAATTAAATCCCCTTCTTTGTGCCACATTCTTCATTATATAATGATGTAATTATAAGACAAAGAGAAATTTGGCACTAAAATCATGTGAAGAAGTGTATGCTGTGTGCATAACATGATACACAATATAGGTGAAATAGGAAACCATACAACGAGCCAGCTTGTCTTTTTTTTTATTTAATCTCAATCTAACCCCACTATCACTTTTAATCCTTTATGTCACAGCATTCAGAGTTATTGGCACTCCTGGTAAAGACAAGCTTATATTGTGACAAATAAATCAAGTACACAGCTGTTACTTTGCTGACAAAGATGAGAAATCTTGCATCAGTAAATTTCAGGATCAAAACATTTTTGGCACTTTGCTGTGTTTTTTTGGCATCCATGCAAATCCATCGAAACATGGTCTGTTTTTACCATCATTTTTTCCTGCTTCAAGAAATTTTACATGTCTGGATGGAATCTAAATTTTATACTTTGGATCATTATTATTTTATTATCTGCAACCGCAACTGTGGCAGCAATCATGTTGATGATAAGAGAAAAGGGGAAAAAAAAAACATTAGCTCAAAAAAGAATTTGATTATTGGGGAAATTATCACATGTACTGTAGCTGCTACATGGTTTGTTAATCATTTCGGTCATCTGCACCAAATGCCAATAATTCTGGCGGGCACTGGAAATACAGTTCAGTGAAAGAAGTGCAATATTCTTATTGAGGCATTAAAATTATAGCACACATTCTTCACTAAGATGGAGAAGGTGTGATGTGACAGCTGGGCCTCACTGAACACACACATCCTCTGCATGGTTGCCCGCTAGAGGCAACAGAAAACCGTGTCACATTTACAGCAATACATTAACTCTCACTAAGCATCAGCGTGATGTATTAAGTTGAACAATTCTGTTGATTTTATGCTTTATCTCATGTTTTGATAATTCAGAGTGATTCCCATATCTGAACATCTCATGGTCTGACGTCTGACAGTGGGTATACTGGCCCAGCCTGAGGGACTGAAGATAAAGGTGCTTTTACTCTGTTGACTCCATACCCTGTCTGTCATTTAAAAAAAGCAAAAAAAACAAGGCTTTAAATTGTCTGGCAGCCCAGAGTGCATTACGAACCCTTTGCAAGAAAAACACAATTATTGCATGGGGTTATTTGTGTGTGTGTGAGTGTGTGTGAGAAAAAGGACAAGAAAAGGAGAAGAATGTATATTGCACATCTCAAAAACTTTAGAGCAGAGAACACAGTGTCCAGAGTTCAACTTGAACTTGCCAGCACCATGGAACAGTAAGTGAGTGCACGGTGGCAGATGGAGGCCTTTTGGTCCGCTTTGTTACCACTCTGGCTGTGTCCAGCTTTGGGTTTTTCTCTCTGTGCTGTCTGGTTGATTTTATATAGACATCAGGGCTACTTTGGCCTTTCCAGCTTCATTAAGGGCTCTGCGGTGTCTGAGTCACTGTGGTGCTTTCGCTCTCGTGGAAGCTCTACTTTGTTGCAGCGTGTCCACGAGGGGGAGCGCATGTACCCGCCCCTGGGCAGTGCAGGCTGGTGGGAACCTGAGAATCAAACACATAATGAGATGTTGAAAAAGATTATTTTTGTAAAGATTTCAAATATAAAATGAGGCAACTGCAATAAATAGAGAAATCTCAAATATCGGAACCATGATTTTTAAAAAGTATTGAAAAAAGTTTCCTGTGAAATGGAAAACTATCTAAATGCAAACATGGGCTCTGGTCAGTTTGACACATTTTATCTAGATTTTGATTAGATATGGGCAACCAAAATTCTGCCAGTATATTCAAAACAAACTGATTTTAAAGCATTGGATTTTTTAAAATGCATATCTTAAAAAGACTAACATATCTCCACCTCATCTTTGTTCTTACTTTTTCTTTTACCTTTTGGAAACTGGCTTGCAACGACGGCTGCAGGATGTAGCCCCATTCCAAATGTGTGAAACTTTTTATCATATATAGAGAGTAAAAATTTTTGATATGAAGAAATCACCACAAAAGCTTTGCAAACCTCGTCTGTCCACAATACCAAAAGAATAATGTAGAACATTTTTAAACCGAATTTTACAGCCACTAAAAGCATCCCCTTGGGCATAATATCTGAGATTTTCTTATCATATTCTGTCGATGCATCTATCACTGAAGAAAAGAAAGAAAATCAGAATCGATTTTAATGGGGTCATGGCTTACATGAAACCGAAAAAAGGCTGTGTGGCCGTTGACATGTCAGACCACTTGGTGGTGATGTCGAGCACCATGATGAGAACAAAGAAGCCAGGAATAACTGGAAGAGAGCTGATTTGCACTGCACATATCAGCCCAATTCTGAGTCTCTTTGATGAGAGGGATGTCAACCTCCTAAACCACAGGAAAGGCTGCGGCAGCATGTGCCATGAACACCTGCTAATGTGTTTATGAAGCTACATAAACGTATGACGTGTCAAGCTATGTGCTCTTTTTGCATAACTGCCACTGTCTGTAATAATCAAAGTTTTCTTACTATTCTTGTGAGCTTTGTTCAGATATCTCCCAACATCAGATAAAAGAGTGGTGAGTGGTACTGTAGGTTTATTTATTTATTTTTTTTGGGGGGGGGGGGGGGGGGGGGGGGGGGGGGCTAGTTGAAAAACACTTGAAAGAATTTTTGCACACAAAAGTAGCTTCTCCTGATATTAGGAGCTCATCTTGTTTCCATTCTCTCTTTTGTTCCCTTGCTGACACAAACATAGACTCCTCACTCTGCTACATTCTGTGCAGCTGGCAGCCATTTGGAGGCTTCAGTCAATCTGTTGATGCAGAATATGATGTTAAAGGCTCAATAGATTCTTGCATATTTTTCTCCAACCTGTAAGGCACAGGGTAAATAACAGTCATAAAGATTAGGCCATTGTTGCAGAAGCAGAAGCTGATGCTGAAGCGGTTGCCCACAGATCAGCATATTGTTGGTTTGATAAGCAGCTTCCTGAGTCCACAAACTGAAGACAATACTGTATACTAAACTCACACATTACCATGATGTCATCCATTTACATGTTTCTGCTAAATGGACATGTTTACGTGTATATGAATTCATACACAGTTTAAGTGAAATAATATCTATTTCATCCTCAGGAAAAAAAAAGGGAACATTTGTTTGATTTGTACATACTAATTTTAGCACAATCAAGTATTTACCAAGAAAAGATAATGATCTGTAAAGTAATTTCAACCCCAGAGCCATCCTTGAGGCAGTGAGTTGAGCTGAAATCTGACCTTTTACATTCAAAGAAGCTTTTATGGACCAACTCCAGCTCCCGAAGGATGAATATCACTGAATGGAGACAGAAAACAGCTGTTGCTACATTCTTTGTGGACAAAATCTTAACAATGGGCTTAAACTCTGACTACATCTCAAATAATGACATCATCTAAGTATTGTTTCATTGACTCCTGATAAGAAATTTCTGCTCTGACATCAATGAGGAGGGTGTGGTTGTATTCTCTCTAGTGCGTGCTGACATTTCTGTCTTCCACTCAAAGCTTAACAGATGGAGCGCTTGGATGGATAAGTCTCAGTTCTTTTGTTCTGTTTCCAGTATTAACTTCAGCCCTACACATCCACTGTATGTTCTTCTACAAAGCGACTATCTGCTCTATCATGACTCCTACTTTAATCTAAATAAACAAATCAACACAAAAGAAACACAGCTGACTATAGTCATCTGTGTCATCAGTTTCATCCTGTGTTACTGTTGCAACAGCAAAGCTATGCCTGCAGTGGGTTTTCAGTCATGTTGGTAAACTTTCTGGTTCATCGAGCCCATTTGAGTGAAAACAAAGCAAATCTACTGGATATCATCAGCCTTTTGTTCAGGGTCTCCAGAGCTGCTCTAGAAAGAAGTAATGATTGCTTTTTGTATTCTGGATTCAAACTACTGAGTATGCTCTCTAATCAACAGTCCAAATAAAAAGTAAATAATTTTTTTTCTATATTAAATACAAGTTAGAATATAAGCTGTTCATTTCTTACAGAATAAAATCCTAGTAAAAATATAAAAATAGAGCGGAAAAAATCAAAACAACCTAAATATGACCCAGTCAAATTTAAGTAACATAGACGAGGTAAGAGGAGTTCCCTGCATTATCATAAGTGTTTAAATGGCTTTTGAAGGAACAGGCCTTGTTTCCAGAAGGGTAAAATCAATTATTTAAGAGCCTGCTTTTAGCTTGAACTCAGTCACCCATCTTCTGCTCCTTTCCTCTGTTTAACAATTGGCTCAACCTTTACATGCACTCAACGGTTTCCTACAGAGTCTTCGGCTCACACAACAATGCTCTCCGAGCCACCTTTGCAATGCAGGCTTAAATAAAAATAATAAAAATAAAATCTCCTCCTGAAACCACTTATGGCTTCATGGACAAACTCAAACCTTTCTTTCATTTAATTATACAGCTTTCTAATTTAATTAGCCGTGCATGCATGTTATTAATATTGCTTGCAAACAAGAAAGAAAAATTTTGAATGGCCAAAAGAATAATATATGGGGGTACAGTAAATATTCTACAAATGAAGCACTTTACTGCAGCTCCCCAATACCAAATATACCAAATGTTTGTAACTTGGAGCATCAAAACATCCTCTGCATAGTGCTAAGTAGCATTAATGACTTCTGATTTATTTTCATTTTATTTACTAATGACACTGTAACATGTTTGACTAAGTTAGTTTGTCCTGCATCAATTTGTCTGCAAGATATATTTGTTAACCTCATTATGTCCATGTAAGCACGTAAACCATTATGCTTAAGTAGCCTGATGCAAAACCAACTCCAATGAGCTTTGCATTCTTCTTTCAGCATTTTTTCCTTTTGCCTGAAAACTTTATATATAAAAACATATAGGACCACAAATCATTATTTGTGGGCGGCTGTAGCTCAGGTGGAAGAGCAGTCGTCTTTCAACAGGAGGGTTGTGGGATCAATTCCAGGCTTCCCCAGACTACATGCCGAAGTGTCCTTGGGCAAGACACTGAACCCCAAGTTGCCTCCCGATGTGCCCATCAGGGTATGAATGTGTGTGCGACTGGGTGAATGTGATATGTAGTGTAAAGTGCTTTGAGCAGTTAGTATGACTGGAAAAGCGCTATATAAGTACAGTCCATTTATTATACAGTATTACTCACTTAATGTCTTGCAATGAAACACACTGCAGTTGATTTTTACGTTAAACTGTGGTCCATCCATTTTTCAAATCATACTTGAGGCAGATGCAGTGTAAGAAAAATTCAGAACATAAAGAGGAGTAAATAACAATTGGTGGAGGGATGTCTGTGACACTAAAAGGGTCACACACAGAGCAAGAAGACTGTTTAGAAGAAAGACACCAAACCAAATGACACTTTCACCTAGCAAGAAATGTCTTCACTCTCAGTTGGCTCAGCTATTTTATTCAAGGTAAAAATACATGAGTGAATGATGTACAGCTGTGTCTTCGATTAATTAACAACAACAACAAATCACTGATTATGCTATTTCTTAGTGCACAAATATTCCATCATTGTTGGGGTTTTGTTTTTCACATGGGTCAAAGCTTCAGCTGTACACGACTGCACACCTACTGAAAGCAGGACTTTGTGCCGATTGAGAGAGAAAGCAGATCAGCAGATGTGAGGAAGCTGGAAAAGTTGTTTGGTGACAGTCAGAAGGGTCTGAATGTAAAAAAAATATCATGAATATGGCTGAATTTTACCTTAAAAGGTAGTCAGGTCTGGTGTTCTCTGAACTTCATAGGGTGTTGCTGTTCATATGTTAAATTTATAAATGAGTGAATAAAATGGACAAGAATTTGATAAACTGGGTCCTGTTCAGGGTGCACTCTGCCTCTTGCCTGACAACAGCTGGGACCGACTCCAGCCCCTCATGGCCTTGTGTTGGATTAAGCAGGCATAAAAAATTGATGAATGGATGAGTGAATAAGATGATCTTTATTTTGGACTTGACAAAGGTGTACACTTTTATGCAATTATGTATATTACGAAAAGGAAGTCTTTAAATCTGAACAGTTTGATCAGATTTATCATAAAACTCAAACTGAAATGCTTTTTAACATTAAATATCGAAAGTAACTGTGTGATTATTCTTTTTTTTTTTTTTTTTTTACTTTTTTTTTTTACTTGTCCTGTCCAGCATCGAAGCAAACAGAATGGAAATCTGATTGCTTTATTTTGTTGAACAGTTTTGCTTTACCAAACGGAGCTTTATGAACATAAGGCTCCACTTGATATCATGTTTATTCATTTTATTTCTTTAATTAAACATTTGTCTATAACAGCATTCTATATCATACTGCTGGGCCTGACAAGGGAGAAATTGTGTGATTATTCTTGACAGTTTCGGATATCACAATCTAATAGACGACAGTGCTGCCAAGTCGCACATTAATTTTTTTTTTCCTTCAAAGCATGTACAGATCTGGGCATGAAATGGTTCCTCCTTTTTCTGCCAGAAGTGGTGCACTAACAGTGCACCATTACTGCACTATCACTGGCTGAACGATTTGTCCCGCAAATACGCCATCATCTACGGTGTCCAAACTTGGCGTGTGGAAACGTCCTTGTTCTGGGCATTCATTTATGCTCTGAAATCGTTTCTCCTGGGCACACAGGCGTTTCTCTGTGCGATTGAATTAGCAGACAAGTCGCTGGTAAGTGGCTGGCAGTCGGCTGAAAGGGGAACTTTTTCATGCCCTGATCTGTATAATTGACCGTTTGTGATAACACTGTTGGCAACATGAAAACGAGACAAAGTGGAAGAGGGTGCTAGTATGGCCCTGCAAATTCAGGATTAGCACCTGTCTGTGTTGCTCCCTCCAGTTCAAAGTAGTTTCATTGTAAATTTCAGCTTATTGTTTGTGCTCACTGTCCAGGCTGGAACCTGTTTTTGTTCCCTTTCACCACAGTCATGGTGTTGTTTTCAGCAGTAGCCTGTTGCTGTTGATGTAGCTAATTGTGGGAAAGCAGATGACAGAAACCAACTATGTGGTAAACACAGTGGATGGAACAGTATCACAATAATATCCTGCAGGAAACATAACTAATGAATGATGCTGCTCTACAACTACTGCATGCTTACTAAAAAAGGCAAGATACATACAGTATTTCACTGGCATATTTAGAGCTGTAGGGTGCTGAGAGAAAAGTGATGCAGTAATGAACAACATGTATTCATGTCCTTCACAGAACTCCAGCATAACTACTTAACAGCAGGATGATCCAACCAAGTGTAAGACTGAACGGTGCAGAAAGCAGCCATCATAGCCTGCAAAGTTCGACATATATATATATATATATATATATATATAGAATAATTCTATCATATTTTGTTTTCTGTATAGCAGGGGTGTCAGTGGTTCCAGAAAGGGCCGTGTGGCTGCTGGTTCTTTCCAACCAAGCAGTAGCACCAGACCCACTCATCTCATCAAGTGAGTTCAGTCTTAACCTGAAGCTTGACGAGATGAGTGGAATCTGGGTGCTACTGCTTGGTTGGGACCAGCAGCCCAGCCCTAACCACGCGCCCCTGCTGTATAGGGTCTTGTTAATTTTAAATGAAATAGTACTATTTATTTATTAAGCTCATTAACATATAGATTTGTTTTTATTTCTTTTGTCTGCAGTCTTTGTGTGAATACCACATGTTGTTGTGTAAATGTAATGTTACCTTAGTGACGCTGTTATGTATGAATATCAGCACATATATAACTATGCAGATCTTTCCAAAGACACAAAGAATTAAGTGGCTGCAGTGCTGCAGGCAGCAGTCTATAGCCCAGATGGTACACCAGGACCATAACGCACACTAAACAAGCTGCGCCATTATATAAAGAATTGGCAATAAAAGAAAGGGGGAAAAAGGATGGAATGACGCTGGTGACAAGGAAGGTGCATGCAGTAGAAAATGATGAAAACCTGAAGTTTTAGGGTGACTGAGAGGTAGACATGAGTCTGAAAATGCAAAATGTGTTTAGTTCAGCACTGTGGGATTGAGGTCATTTCTTTTGTTGGTGGCGACACTACATAAAGTCTGTCACTTATGTCAGAAATAAAGGTCACTTCTTACCTACCTTATCTAGCACCTTCTTATTTCAGCTACTTACAAAGTGCTTTACAACTTTAACCTCCAATTCATTCAGAAGACATCTCATAGTTGTCTGTCCCTGATTTCAATTATGTCTTAGTTGAGACGTAACTTTTCAAGTATTGCTCAAATAGTTTTCTCAACTCAACCTCCTTTGTCTCAGTGATGTCTTCTCTTTTTTTTAGCGCACCTCTTGCTCCTAAGGAACCTTTAGGAGAAGTAATGCAGAAACAAATGATCACAGAATGATACCATTATGAGAAGCTCAAACTGATCTCAGCGATGAGATTGAGCCACAAATGAGCAGCACATTTTTCCTATGGGAAACATTCGAGCCTTGTGTCTTTCCCTTCAAATTCACCATTTAAACTGTCTTAAAGGAACAATAAGTAAAAATTAATTCTTTTCACATTTAAGTTCTCAATATGCACAAAACTGTTATACTGCATCTATAATAATAATTTTGGCTGATATTGGATTTGTCTACTCCAGTAACTTTTTTTTTTTACCCCCTTTTTACTTATACTTTTTATGTTAAGTAGAAAAGACATTTTTAAAAGGTTTTTCACTCTATATTTGAGTGGTTGCTAGCTATTATTTAACCAGGACAGCTTCTCATCAGAATTTCCAAAGATTGAATTGCATGACATTTCAGATCAATATGTCTCAGCAGGCAGTTAAGACCCTGCTTTGCAATAATGATAAGAAAGTCTGCAACTCTACACGCACAGATATGCACACATACACATCCTTGTACTTTTATCTTTGTGAAGACATATTGACATAATGCATTCCCAAGCCCCTTACCCTAACCCTCACAACCAATTACCTAAACCCAACCCTTGCCCTAACCCTAATCAAAACCTAATTGTAACCTAAACTATAAAACCAAACCTTGACCCTCAAAAATGGGTTTTTCTTAAGCCTGGGATACATGTGCGATATGTTCAATCGTTGCTCACAGCCCCAACTCAAATTGTGCGAATCATTCGCAAAGTTCAAAAGTTCACAGCTTCCCATGTCTGTCCTCACACTGTATGAACCCTTGCTCGGATGCGATCTGATGACTCACACTGTGCGTCCTCAAAGACAGGTCGGGGTCTTGAACAATCCCGACATGCAACGCAATAAATAGAGGTAGGCTAGTAGTAGAAGAACAAGAAGATGATAACAACAGCAACAGCATGCTATTACTCCCAAAAAACGACAAAAAAAATGCACTGCTTTGGTGATTTGTGCTCTTCTTTGTGAAGAATTCGCTAAAAAGAAAAGGAGACGACGTTGTGACGAGGAATTGGCTGACCAGACGAGGGCTGTACAGTCTGTCCGTTCTACAATAAGAACTCCGTCCAGATGACATGCCGGGTCGCCATGCTGCCGGTTTACTTCCGTTTTTGTTTCATGCATGCGAAATGTTGAAAATCTCAGAGGAAAGAGTTCTCAGTCTGGTCGTGGCGCCGCTTCAACATGCGATTCACTCACGAGCCACGACCAAAATATCAAACAGGTTTGATTTTCTTGCGACCCATGATTTCTGATCGGGAGCTCACCGTTAGGTGCCAATCACCTCTCATGACCCCCTTGTATACTGCACGATGCATGACACACGATTTGGCCAGTTGGCCCGATCCCCAAAATTGTTGCACGACTGGAAAATCGGCTCAAAATCGGCCAAAAATCGCACAGTGTATGCTGCGTTTTAGGCTTTTTTAGTGAGGACTGGCCAAAATGTCCTCACTTTCGAAAAATGTCCTAACTTTGTTGGTTAAAAGCGCAAAATGGTTCTTAGAGTGTAGCAAGTACAGGAACACACACAGAAGTATGCACTTACATGCAAAAACATACTTTACTGTATGTCCCAAAATGGAAGACAATACTCTACAATAAGATTTTATGCATTGCATGCACTGTATTCTGCACCTTCAACTCAAAATCCTGTCTTCTTTCTTTATCCTGCAATAATTGTGGACACACTTCTTTTAGCAGTCAAATACAGTAATATGCCGAAGCTCTGGGGCAACGCAACAGAATCCCAGAAACATCAACAAATGGATATGTACCATGTTTTCCTTACCATCCAGTTGGAAATCCACCTCTTTTTGTGATTATATAGTGATCTCCTTCCATTATTTCTTAATTATTTTTGTTTATTGCAGCATGTGCTTACCTGCTGGGGATTCATTGTGGTTTTCCTCATCAGAGTCAGCAAAGACTTCAGCCAGTTCCTGGTCAGACATGTCAGTCAGCTCAGTCAAATCCAGGAGGTCAAAGTGCACTTCCAAAGATGACACACTGCTCAGTGGTTCTGTGAGAGGAAACAGCATGCTTTTAGTCTGGCGGAAAGTTAAGAGATTAAAAGTAACCATTACTGCTGACAGTGCAGAAACAAAGTCTCTCTTAAAAAGAAATGGGGGTACAGGCTGCATGTATTTTTAGCAGCTAATGTAAGCTCCTCGTCAATCTCTTGTAATTAGATCAATAGCTGGCTCTCGCAGTACCACCGTGACATCCATTTCATTTTTACTCATTTATTCAGTGCATGTCTTATGAAGTCTCTACTTAGAAAAATTTCACCTGCTGTATATTTCTTGAATCTGACTATATGCTCACGTGTCTGCTTTTTTGTGATGTTTATGTGTCAACACGCACAGCGACTAGAGAATGGGAACAAATGCTTGGTGGATATTAAAATAGCTACGTCTTTAATGTTCTGCAATCTCATTTTCCTCCTGGGTGTGTTGCACCTGTTTGTTCTAATTCTTCAGCAAGCAAAACTCCCTACATCTGCACACAACAGGTCATACTCACATGTTCGCACTTTGCAGCATCAATATGCATGATTCAGCATTGAAGCTAAGCAGCCTCAAAAACTTTACAGTATAAAGTCAAATTTACCCAAAGACTCATGGAATACTTAGATAGAATATATCAAGGGTCCAAGAACATCTGCTAGTTTAAGAAGTGAACATACATTTTTATCATAATGAGGAAAGTATCCAAGAAAAATGCAAGTTTGTTTACATTTCCTTATAAACCAGGAGACACTCCATGCAAAGCCAAGTCTGGCTATGTTGCATAACATGTTATATGTTGCATAACAGGTTGAAAACCATCTAAGTTGTATGCATGCTGGTTTCCAGGCAGTTTTATACGGAAGAAACAGAGTCCACTCCTCTGCTCCTCTTAATTCCCTGCATCTTCCTTCCAAACAGACCACATATTGATTTATGGAGGACTATTCATCATGCTGAGGTGGTGACTACTCAATGTGCCATGTGTTAAGAACACTCAGCATGTGCTGGGAGGCATGACAAATAAAAACAAGGGTGCACTGGTAACGAGAGAATACTAATGACACAAATATAATCCAGCCATGCTATACCTTAAGACACTTCATTAATGGTCTGAGTGAAAAAAACATTCAATTATTGGTTGAAAAACGAACATAAAAACAGTTTTCAAACAAAGTAACTTTGTTTTCATCTCTTTAATCTGGCTCTGAAAATATTTTTCATATTTACTGGTTCAGGCTTATGTTATTAATCTTTTAGTCACCTTCTTGAGGAGGTAAGAGAAAACCAAAAGGAATGAAACACAGAGGAAATCGTGGGGGAGGAGATGAAGGGAAAAGAGTGAGAGGCAGGATGATGAAAGCAAGGGGAGACTTTAGCTGCGGGTAAGAAAATAAAATGCAAAGCAGTAAAATGGGAAAATAGAAGAAACAGGGCAGATAAAAAACAAAGGACTGCATAAAACTAAACTGCTCCCACCTCCATTTTCTTGTTTTCAGTTGATTACAAGGTTATTCCCATTCTGCTATGCCTCTTATTTAACTACCGCTCCCCCATCCCTTTTCCATGCCTCCTCCATACCCTCATTCCTTGAATTATTGATCAGAACGATTCCAATCCGACGCAGACACACAGAAACAACTGCCCTCAACTCAAAAACCAATGAGGGTGGGCTAAGAGAAATCAGACTGATAACAGATGATTAATGCTGAAACAACACCCACAGAAGAGAAGGAAAAAAAAAAGCCTGAAGCTGGTGCAAATGAAGACTACTTCGTCTTACAGCAAGCATTCTGGTGGCACATGTTAAAAGATACAGACAGATTCAACAAAGGAAACAACACAAACTAGATAGGATGGTTAAGACAAAGGGGTTCACATTTGGAGGGAAAGATAAAAAAAAAAAAAAAGAATGGATGTGCACTGCATGTTGGATGTGTGAAATCCCCTTTCCCTTCTGGTCTGCCTCAGGCCACCAGTCCAGCCTGAGTGAGCAGATTGAAATGGCTGATCACAGCTGAATAAAGCTTTTTTTTTTCTTTTTTTTTTTACATATTTTTATTTATGACATATTATGATGCAAGTGTTTTTTTCCCCATCCATTTGATGCCTGAAACTGACATGTAGGTAAGCTGTCATTTTGAAACTTTGATAGTGTACACAGCTAA
This sequence comes from Atherinomorus stipes, assembly GCA_023101725.1. Taxonomy (NCBI): domain Eukaryota; kingdom Metazoa; phylum Chordata; class Actinopteri; order Atheriniformes; family Atherinidae; genus Atherinomorus; species Atherinomorus stipes. Next base: position 436,624 of record JALJCO010014322.1, on the reverse strand, counting down.
GCAGCTGAGGTTGGAGGCTCCCCATACTGAGGCTCCTCATTCTGAGGCATTAAGATACTTGTCTTTTTAAGGTGTGCTGGTTCCTGTAAGTCTAAAAATAAATGTTGCAGATGACTCAGGAACAAGAGTTGTCCCCCTCTTTGGGAATAAAACAGAGCACTTGGAGATACATGTAATTTATATCTGTGTTATTCTGGATGAAGCTGCAATGTGATTCTGCAGCACTGTGTACAACAGCTGAATTACACCAAATGAGCAAGAGGACTAATGACTGAGCTAAAAAATATTTTTTCGGAACATACTTTTACAAAAATATTTAGCATAACTGAGAGTGATCTTTCTCTTTGCTAGTTTTGGCTTTTTTCTTGTGTCACACACTATTAGCTGACCTGCCAGGTAGAAAGGCTAGTTAGTGGGTTGCATTAAATCATAGAGGCATGGACGTTAGCCTCTGGAAGAGCTGTCTTCCTGAGAAAGTGTTTAGTTAGTGAAGCAGATAAAGGTGGCCTTGTCACCCATGCAGCTCAGTGTTTGTCTCTGTGGTTCAGAGGCCTGGGAGTCTGGCACATACAGGGAAGCCTCTGTACCGCACTGATGCACAATGAGTCTTTTCAGTTGAGGCTGTGTGGCAGCAAGGATGAAGGACCAGAATACCTAAAACAGTCAATGATCATTTGGTAAAATTCAAAACCTGAAGATAAACCTATTTTAAGTTGGGTTGAAAAATACTAAATAAAGTCCATAATTTTGTGAATGAAATCATGTTTGTTTAACTAATATTTTGTAATATGAGATTAGATGCTCATATCACAAAAATATTAGTTTAACAGGTCAAACATTTGTTAAACATTTTGTGATATTGTGATATGATATGAGTTTCATGTTTAGGAACATGAAGCGTGCTCGCTTCATGTTCCTAAACATGAAAGAAAATGTTTTATAAAAACAACTCAACAACAAGTCCCATGATGTACCATTTAAAAAAATGCTCAGGTAATGAATCCTCTATTCAACCCACTGTTGTCTCAGTCTGAAGCCGGAGGTGCTGTTTACCTCCCCATAACGTGCCACCACTGCTGACCTTCTCGCCGAGAAGATTATTGAGGCTGTTACAGTGGGGAGTTGAAATAAATACGTATTTTAGAAAAAAAAACAAAAAACAGTTTGCCTGTGGTATGTGTAATCATTTTTTAACATGCATTTCTTAATGATTAAATTGATAATCGATCGTTAATTCTCCTGATGATCGATCAAAAAGATGTTCGCAAATGCCCATCCCTAATTCCAACAGTGGCCTGTGTGGAGTTTGCATGTTCTCCCGTGTAAGCTTGGATTCTCTCCGGGTACTCCGGCTTCCTCCCACTGTCCAAAGACATGCATGTTAGGTTAAGTGATCACTCTAAATTGCCCCTAGGAGTGAATGTGAGCATGACTGGTTGTCTGTCTCTCTGTGTTGGCCCTGCAACAGACTGGCGACCTGTCCAGGGTGTACCCTGCCTCTCGCCTGATAATAGCTGGAATAGGCTCCAGCAACCCCCGCGACCCTGAACTGAGCTAAGCGGTACAGAAAATGAATGAATAATGGATTACATGCTGGTGCGGTTTACTAAAACTAGCACAGAATTTATTGTCTCTTATAATTCTTACTATTTAACATCCCAGGTTGTGCTTTCCGTCATTGGTTAGAAGTCTTTACTATTGATCAGATACAGTACTTGCCCAGTTAACTGCTTACTAGTAGTAAGAAGTCTGGAAGGACTCTTAAAAGCTAAATATTCTTAAGTGATTCACAAACTTATTAATAGCTTCTCATCAACCTTTCCTTAGTACTTACGTCTCTTTTCGCTGATATGCAGCAGGCTAGCAGTGTGCCCTGACAGACTGCCCTCGTCCTCCCCTGATGGGTGTGGGAACAGCTCCTTGGATAGGTCACCTGAGCTGGATGGCTTCAACAGCTTTTGAATATCTTTATTGGGCTCTATCAACACACAGACACAGAAGAAGAGAATGAGCAAAAGAGAAGTCATTCCTCATATCATTTTTCACTTCTCATAAAATATTATTATTGATTTTATAGTGTATGCCTATATAAGATACCACAGTAATCCAGAGAAGTCTACACACATATTGGGATAATTCAGGGGATGAAACCTCTACGGGATTTGCAGTATTAAATATATCAATCAATCCACTGTCTTTCAACTGAGAAACCTGCATGTCATAATTCACTGTGCTTGCATCACCTCTTAATTTTTTCAACTGCTTGACCGTCTTTATCTTATCAGTTGTTTGAGGCTATGATTTAATATATAGACGGAGTACAATATAAAGAAAAAACTTGAATAAATATTAAGAGAAATGCTTCCCCAAACATTCAACGTATTCTGCATAGCTATGTAACTGTAATCATACTCTGTGGTGAGTATTAATATGAAGAGCAGGCCCAGTTAACTGTGATTTTCTTTAGCGATGGCAAAAAGAAAAGATCTAAATTGCTTGGTTCATGGTTGTCTCTGGCCTAACAGAGCTCCATAGTCCTGCAAAGACTGGGCAACTTAGTCTTCATACCTACAAAAGACAATGCATTTTCTCAATGCTCAGAGAAAGAGCTGCAGGCCTGGCTGAGAAGCAGGGCTGAAGTCACAGTTAAAAGAAAGAGACTTCAGCTGCACTCACAAAGAATCTGGCAACATGGCACCATCCTGGTTGCTTGTCCTTGTGCTTTCAGAACTTAAATGCTGTGAAACTATGTAAAAATTTTATTTCTCTGATTCACTCTTCTGCTCCCCTGATCACCCTTCTCTAACTGTATTTACTCTCGTTCTTGTGTGGCAACTGTATTCATTCAGCAGGAACTGAATTCAACATTCCTGGCCAGGCCAGATTTGAATGTTTAGTTCTAACACATTAATTTCAGGATTAAAACTTATGGATTTTGCAACTTACATCATAGATTGGCCAACGGAAGACTGACGGCAAATGGTCAGTGTTGCAAGCCCAACTTGCAGGGTTGGGAAATAACCTTGAAGTACCCTTTAAATGTAGGACTCAGGAACCTAAAGGTTTCTACTTCATGGCTGAAGTTCATAGTGTGGAAAAGCTACTAAAGACTGCACAACTAGCTGGTGCTTCAATAGTAATCCTTTCAGTTAAATTAAATTAAGCTTTATTTGTATAGTGCCAATTCACAACAAGGCACATACAAACAAAATCATTTCAAGGTCATTTATTGTAATACAAGGCAAACAAATCCACATTAGCCCAATTTATCACTCTGTTCGTACAAGCAAATTAATAGAGAACAGTAGCCCATAGGGAAACCAGCAGATTACATCAATATAATGACATAGGTGATGTACTTATTTGGAGATATAGGTGCAAATGATAACTGCAGTGTTTGTGGAGCAGTAAGATTGTGAAGGAACAGATGAGTGCAGGGTTTGGGGAGTTGCATGATGCAAAAATCAATTGTAGTGGTCTACTGTGCAGAGAGGTGTAAAAAAAAAAGTGATGAAACAATTCTGTCATGACAGAAGTGGTCTCTTTCAGGACTACAGTGCCCTAATCAATAGGACACAAGGGGTCATTGAATAGCTTTTCTGAGAGTGATAATCCCTGTGGCTTTCTGGGTAACTAGATTTGAACCCATGTGCCACACAGCACTCTCCACCGTGACCATTAAGAGACCAAATGAAGGAGTATGTTTTGAAAAAAATACTGTATGTTATACCCTTCCAGGGCACTGAAGCTGTTCTGGTGATACACGGAGGCCCAATTCCAAACCAAAGCACTTTATGATGGCTTTTCCTCTTATTTATCATCCATTTTATGTCTGGCTGTCTGCAGTCTGTGGTAGACTTTTCATGCAAGTGCAACTCCTTGAAAGGAAATTGGTTCAAATGGTTTACAGCTGATGTCAAATTCACTGACAGCTGCATTGTTGTCATTGTTATATATTTGTTTCATGGTCTTCAATTAGAAAAGCTGAAAAATATATCAAACATCTATTCAAAACACCTTGCAGGCTATAGGTCTAAAAATAGAAGGTACTTAAAATAGCATTTATTACATCTAAGAATATGCACAAACCTCTGGAAATAACTAAAACAGTGCTACAAAATCATAGTGGAAAAAGAGATTAGGCCATAACTAACAATAGTGCTACATTCATACAAAGCATTGTAACATTAAAAGGCAAAAACACCTACATTTGGAACAATAACTACCAGAAATCATTACTTCAATTATACAGCAGAAACTAAATAACATGCAGAATTGATGCAATGCAGTGTGGGAGGATAGCAGCCTTGTGGTGGACTTTACCAGATGGCTGGTACCATTTTTAACTATCGTAGGATCCTAAATTGTCTAGTTTCTGTCGTACAGATGACTAGTGTGTTGAACAGATTCTGAACTCACCCCCAAGAAGCACAGTGATCGTTACTGGCTATTGATTCATTTCCCCAGTGAGGAGCCACACAACCTGAAAGACTATAGCTTTACCTCTGCTGTTATAATTAAATGTTTGTGCAATATCTACCAGCGGGGTTGGTTTTAATTTCCACCACTGTCCATTACATTTGATTTTAATCTACTATCTGCAATATTTGGTGAAATGAGGAGAACTCTTACTACAATCACTTTTTTATGTGTTCATACATGTTCACATATTTTGTGTAAATTAGCCTGGCTTTCAGTTAAGATATAAATCAATGACAGACAAAAAAAAAAAAAATGTTGTAGAAAGACACACTATTATCCACAGTCAAAAGAGGGAAGGTTTACACAGATGGTCTGTTCAAGACACCACCTGCTGAACTGTCTGTGAAGTAGACAGAGTGACAAATAAGAATTAGTTACTTAGGATTTAAAAAGAAAAACACAGCTGGCTATAATGCATGTGTCCTCTTCAATATGTCCCTGACCCTGTCTCTGCTGTGACTGTGAATAAGCTAAGACTTGGCAGATGGAAAGAAATGCACAGATAGGGAAAGAAGGAGAGAGGGTGACAATGATGTACTGTGTGATTATTGCCAAGAACTGAATTGAATTTAGTGTCTTGGATTAATAAATCAATTGCTGTTTAACATTGAGCTCAGGCAGGAGAAATTAACATACCCTTCAACACCATTTTTGCCAGCTCATGGTGTCTGTTGCAAGCTTCTATCTGTCCTGTGCTTGTGCTTCCACATGCAATATTTGTTGAACAGTGTACCATAGAGTGACTTGATAACTAATACCTACACTAGATTTACATTTGGAGTATTTGATACAGTAAAAACATGGAATCTAACTATCTCTGAAATTGCACTCTATAACCTCTCTATGGGTTCCCCAAGGCTCAATACTGGGCCTCCCTCTCTTGGCAAATGATCCGCTACCTCCACCTGGTCCTCTCATATAGGCCTACGTAGCTTCTTGTAATACTGTATGTAGATGATACCAATCTGTAGTTATCATTACAGAAATTACCCTAATGGTTTCAGCACTCAAGAGATACACAACAGGGCTGTAAACTTGTAGGTACAGTATGTAAGAATAACTGACATCTTGTGGTAAAGATGGGTATATGAAAGAAAAGATGTTTTCTTTCAAATGACTTCATATTCCAAGCACTGTTGTGAATGTATGGTGGCCGTTAGTGGCCAAAATTCTCCCAGACAAAAAGATGTTTTCATCTGTGAGTGGATCCAGTGGTCTCTGGTATAGCTATGACTGAACTATGAGTGACTATTTCCTTTTTTATGTCTTTTAAGGCATTACTTATCCCAAACAGTGCTTTGACTCACAAAGCTGGTACAGCAGTTTAAAAATTCAGAGGGTTCTTACTTCACACACATTAGCTGTGTTCGAAATCATGCACTCATCCACTCACTCCGTATTCCCTACATAGTGTATATTATGTAGTCCACTATATCATGTACACTATGTATGGAACGACAGGAGGAGATTTCGGACACTACATGGATGCGCCAGGTATTGCTGTGACGTGCAGTCGTGGTAGCTAACAGTTATGAACAATAGACAGCTTTCCTTCTAAAAATACCGTTATTGTTAAAAGCTGCACAACAACGCCACTAAAGCAAATGTTGGTACTTTAAAGCAACCTTTACCGATCTTGCATTTCAGCACAGCAAATTAAAAACAGCCCCCTCCTCCTAAGACCCACCCCTTCATTCCCTCCACCTCCCATCCGCCAGCAGCCGCACCGACCCCCAATGCAATTATTTGGCGCATTTAATCCAACCCCACATTCCCTAAAAGCAACCGATCTAACATTGCTTACATTTACTTATACAAAAAGCTGCTTCGCCATTTTTTTTTTCTTCTGTGATCACAAAACACAGCTGCATTGCATTGTGGTATACGGGAGTAAAACGCAGGGTACATCACTTGTACACTTACATTCGCAGTGCATTGTGGGTATTTTATAGTGGATGATGTAGTGGATGAAAAGTAGTGAACAAAATTCGAACAACACTACAAAATGGCCTGCTCACTATATAGTGCACTACATCCGTGATAGGGAGTGATTTCGAACACAGCTATTGTCTTGTCCATTCCGGGACACCATAGTAAAAATGGTGGAACAAATATGGCAGCCTCCAAATGTGCACAATCCAGCAAGTAGATATAAATGACTCATTCTAAGAAAATAAACATATAACAGTTATTCTAGTGCAGTGATTACACATCAATAGAAACAAAGTTTTGAATTATATATCACATTTTTCTGCCATTGACCTTTGATTTTTTAAATACTGTACCTTTAAATATTAGATTATTGTTGACATTCCTAATATTGACACATTCCTGAAGAAAAAAATTCAAATGAAATAATTGATTATATATATATTTAAATAATAGATAGATAGATAGATAGATAGATAGATAGATAGATAGATAGATAGATAGATAGATAGATAGATAGATAGATAGATAGATAGATAGATAGATAGATAGATAGATAGAGTACAAATAAAACACTGATATTATAAGTGTATTAACAACACAATGGCCATACATTTTAGCATTACAGTTTTTAATAACCATAAAGTGGGATACTACGTAATACATATTCCCTGAACAAGCACCAAACTGTTGTGTACAAGAGATGGTTGTGATAAAGATAAGCACCCTACTAACATATTTTTTTAGTACTTTTGTTGCAGTATCTTCCATAAGATTGATTTATCCCCCCCCCCCCCCCCCCCTCTTCAGGGACAGTAGCAGCTGTTGATCCACAACTGTTGAAGTTTCAATACAAATATGACAAGTCAGACTGTGTAACAGTTTTGTGATATGTCATATAACTCTTGTTAGTTGTACTTTAAAAACAAAATACTCTGCCAATTTGTCAGGGTTAGATAATACACTCTGTCAGCATCAAGAGAATCTACACAGACACTGACACCAGCACAGATAAGTGGCAGGTGGAAAAATGCATCTTCTATTAAAAAAACTGGGAACATCTGCTGAAATTGCAAGTTTGACCCCATGGTACCACAGAGTGATAATGGCTCAGAGGTAGCTAATGCAACACCAACAACTAAACTAACCCTTTACTGTTTTACATTCTGACATATATAGCCTATCTTTTAACTGATCACAAACTAAATTTAATCTGTCTCCATATAGACAGCTTTTATATCATCACTTACTGTAGAATGATAATACAGTCCAACAATGGCATTAAAGGAGTGCTTAGAGCCACCTGAAAGAAAGGGGTTTTCTTGGTGGCTTTTACACGATGGCCACACTACTGTTTAATAAAAAGGTATTTTAACAGTGCAGCTTTCCATGGTTAACCGATAGTGTGCAGACTGAAAAATAACTGTACTGTTAAGCTCTAGAGTAAAGATGGCTCTTGAATGTAAAACTGAACCCCCCACAACCAGACCACTTGTAAAAAAAAAATGGTACACATTCAGTAATGTTGTAGTAGACCTAAAATATAGTGACTTACTTGACGAGAGTTATCCTCACGTAAGAGAAATAATTTTCTACAAGATTGTGGGCCATCACTTCAGCAAGTCGCTTACAAACACTATAAATATCAGAAGAGACCTGCAGGTCATTTAAAGCACAACTCACTCAGAGCTGGACAAGACACTCAGCCAAAAGCTTAGCTTAATGCTCTGGCAAAGGAAAGAGAAAGGACAGAAAATGGCTCTTACCTGGGCTCCCTGCCCCTCCCTGTGCCTCCATGCAGCCCTGCCGAAGGTCCTGTTGTTCACACCAGCATCGGAGAGCAAAGGAGACAAATGGGAAGAGAAGGCGAGGGGAATGTGTGCAAGTCAGTGTGCATGTGAGAGAGTTAGAGGGAGTGGTGGAGGTGGTGGGTGGACGCAACGAGACCACAGCTCTAAACTGTGTCCCTCCTTCTCTTTTTGTCTGCTGTTGTTCTAAAATGTCCCAAACAGGTGATACGGGGTTTCACCTCCGACTCCACCTGTGCTGCTCTCCCATCAGAGCTGGTTACCGCTGCACTGCCTCACAGAAAGAGTCCACCGCAGCAGACAGGGGGGTCTGGGAACAGCGACATCGCAGCACATTTCTGGGCCACTTGGTTCGGTAAATGCAGCATTGTGAGACTTGGCTTGATATCTACAGAATACAGAGAGAGAGAGAGAGAGAGAGAGAGAGAGAGAGAGAGAGAGAGAGAGAGAGGGGGGTGTCCACAGCAAAGAGGGAGAAAAAGAAAGGCAGGGAAGGAGGACTGAGTTGGCAGTCTGCCTAGACTGCGCGAGAGAATGGGGATGTCAGGGAAGGTTGGGGGGTACGCGAGCATGGGTGTGGGTGAGTGAGTGTTTATGTGTTTAAGTAAATGTAACTGTGGTTTACAAATTTATGTAAGCTCCCAAACATTGAATTTTAATAGATGACAGCAAGACAGAATGATTCAAACAGATTCGCGGCAATCAAATTTAATTGATGTTTAAATGATTCCCATACCTCTGGATAAGTAGGGAATGGTGCTTCTCTTAATTCGATAGGATGGTACAGCTTGCCACCTAGTGGCAAAATGAATGCCTCCCGGCAGTCATATGAAAACCACAAGAAACCCTTGGTGCATCATGAACATCATATCTCCTAATTCTGAGGCAGGAAGCTGTAGGAGAAAACAACAGCTAGTTACATTTCAAAAAATTGCTAATAACCCTAAACATAAACATTATGGAGTAGGTTAACTGTAAATACCGTTATTAATTACATGACAGAGTTTTGAGGACTGATGGAATAAAAAAAATCATGAACCAGACATGCTATAAAAACTGTTAACCGTTTAATTGATTTCATTCAGATTAATTCCACAGCAAACAATGAAGAAAAGCAAATGCATTAAGCTTTATTGGAAACCTTTGGACAGACACTGTTTTGGAAAGTGTGTTTCTGTTTCTCCACATTGACTTAATGTTTCTTTCTTTTGTCCTTTATGTACTAGGAATTTTGCATGAACTGCAATAAGTTTTAATTAGTGACAATCGTGAAGGCCAGCTGACTTTCAAAATATGAAAATTCTCAAAATATTGATTGATCACATAGGTACAAGGGCTTACTGGCACTGGCATGACTGCAAAAAAAAAAAAATCTTACTTAAGCTTTCAAAAGCAGGTCATGGAAGTCTTAGTACAGCTGACTGACAGGATATACATTTTATGTGCTACGTATAGACAATGTGAAAAAAAGTGGTCTGAGGAGGAAATGTTTTGCAGTACTACATGTTGACCCTGATAACTGTGTTATTTGTCTAACATAATGGCCAAAAACTTTTCCCCAGAACCACCATGTTGCTGTAGAAACCTTTGAGTGGCTTTGCAAATCATGCACATGCCAAAGGATGCACCTCTAATTTGAATAGCTTAAGGCACAGGGGAGAGAAGCTGCTGAACACATCTGGAGTTGGATTTTTTATTCTAATTATTTGTTTATTTATTTTACAATGCAGCTTTAGAATGGCAATTTTTAATTTTAGTGCATTTGTTTGAAGCCTGATTATCAGTTTTATGTATTCAAACTATTGCTGCTTTCCCTAAATGAGGTCAACAGAGAAAAAGACAAAACAAAGCTTCTTGTTTTTTTCACTACGTAAGATGATAGTGTCGACTGGGGTCCCAGTTTTGGAACAATTTTGACCATTAGATTTTCCATTGCATGCATGTGGTTTGCTTTCCAGAATCAAATTAGATTACATAGCTGTCATCACATCCCAAAACAAACGTTTTGCTTGCCAACACTCACACAAATGATAAATCTTCTGTGACTCAGTAATGTGTTTTGCTGTGCAACTGGTCATATGCACAGGCATTTACACATTTTGAAAAGGTATTTTTTATTAGTTATTTCCTGCAGGACCTTACTGTCATGAGTGCAAACAACCCCCTGTCTTTGCCAGCAACCCCTATCTTGTTCAAATTCAAGGATAGGCAGTGGTGTGTGCTCTGAACTCCTCAAACATTTGTATCTGCCTATCTTCTCTTCAACTTTCCCATCTGTCAATTTTTGTCTGCAAAGGTATATAACAACCAAAAGCACGCTGAACTTCTTGTTATAATGATTTAAAAAAAAGAACACTGCAGACGAGTATTGTTGACGTTGAGGTTAAACAACGTCAGAAATATTCGTGTAAAATTAGGTGCAGACGTTTGTACGGCTGCCTGGAAGCCACTTTCGCCTTTGCATTTTGCGGGGGGAAAAGGTCCTTCTGAGTTGCCGTAGAAGCGATAAACACTGACAAGCAGCTGTTTCTTCATGTTACTGCTCACGTGGACGACTTCACAGTGAGACTTGCTGGCGTGCGTTGTAGAAGTGACCCGTTTTCATCAATAATATCACAATGGAGCCTGTTGTTAAAATAAATCCAGGTAGGAAGAATATTGGCGACGGTTGTATAGCCGTTAAAACTGAGCGTTGACTCTCTGTCGAGCTGCCGTTATAAGTGCCGTTAACGTTAATGTTGCTTACTCTGGCTTTACTTTTCACAAAACCTGTTTCTTTCTACCCCCAGGGGCGTCTAAATGGGACATTCGTCAGAAAGTGTGGGACTACATAGAGGAAAAGAATTTGGCAAACTTTCCGAGGCCTGTTCACAACAGAATCCCAAATTTCAAGGCAGGTTTCAAGCGATTCATCTGAAGATGATGCGTTCAGGACCAACACTACTGTGTTTTGAGGCGTAGCAGGAAATTCTGCACAAAATTAAAATTTGCAGCCTCTGAACATAATATTATCAACATTATTTTGTCTTGATCTTGATATTTTTTCCAAACAAGGGGAGCCTTGGTATGTAGGGTCACCGGGGTCATCATTTTTTTTTAAGGATACTAAAAATAATTTTCAACAGCTGTTCACCAAATATTGCCTTAAGAGTCTCTTATGCTGCAGACAAACTTCAGTTGTACAGTTTTATTACTATAAGATTTTAACCTGTGGTCAAGTTTTCACTTTCACATCAAAATACTACCGGGTAGTATTCCACAAAGGTTCTTTTTTAGTAAGACATTTGTCTATTTATTAACTGTCTTACCAAAAGGGACCTTTGTGGAATTCAGCCAGAAGACAGTTAATATTTTTGGAATACTGAGAGGTACATTTGGTCACACATATTCTAATCAGTCTTTGCTACAATGCTAATACAGCCGATATTACCCTGTTTAGAGTAGCAGAATTCAGCCTGTTCAACTTAAAGTTTTAGTCAGATTAAATTTTCTTTTCCCAGATAGCAGAATTTGGGCTGAATCTGGGTAACTTTAGGCATTTTTAATTCAGTTATGGCACTGGCAATTGTTGTTTGAGCCATAAGTAGATCAGATGTCAATTGCAAGCCTGGCTTGGATTATGGTAAGTTCCCCTGTGATCCACATGTGGTCCAGATGTTAGTTTTTGGCCTGGGCATGGAATACGGCGAGTATTTTGTGGGCCAGAAGTGGTCCCAATACAGGTATCTTTCGTGGACATAGATTACTGCAATTTTCTTCTGGACCACATATGGTGGTCACGTTACTGAGTTTTGGCAGTCACACTTACATTAGTCAAGGCCAAATTAAGGGCAAACAAAAATGCTCACTTTGGCAATGCAGGGATTTGGGCTTAACATTTTTTGCTATCTTACTAATAGTAAATGTTAGTAATCTGCTTATTTATTGAAAACAGCATATACTCGGAACTAAATGCAATATGTAATATGCTAGAAAACTGTATTAATGATTATTATTTAATAATGTTGTTGTAGTTATTTTCAAATGATTGATATAGTCATTTTAAGGACCTTTTGTGTAGTTTAAATCATTAAATCATTGCTTAATTGTTGCAGCTGTTGATAGATGTTGAATTCCATATTACTAAAATTTGTCCTGTCTGCATCCGTTCTGTTTCATTTTCCATTTGCATGCTGGCCAGGGTGCAATTCAAGCATGCAACAGACTTGCAGAACTGCAGGAGTTCAAGTCCAGCCAGACAGTCAAAGTTAACCCTGACAGACCCCAGCAGCAAGCACGCTTTGTCACTCTGGAAGTAAGTTGACTTAACAAACATTTTATCAGATGCTATTCTTTCCTCTTTAGGGTGCTTTTGTGGCCTGCGCCAAAGTGGCGGAGCTGCAGATGTTCACCCAAGCAGCTGAGGTGAAGGTGGATCCTGATAAACCTCTGGAGGGTGCCCGGCTGGCAGTGCTGCAGGTAGCACTGCACTGTGCGGGAGGGGACTGAAAGTATCAAGAGACTGAAAGTTTCACATTCATTAGAGAAGTGTCCTTCCTTTTCTTTTCATATCTAACCATTTCAGTTTTAGTTAAATGCTAAAATTCATATGAAAATTGACAAATTTCATCTTCTGATTCACCTGTTACTGTAAGTGGTATGTCAGGCACAGCACCAGTTTGCATCTGCTAAATATATTCACTATAACCATCATTTAATGAATTCTATGTAATTCAATGCCAGTCTTCTCTCGTGTGACTTGACTTTTAACTTTTGTGATAATCTTTACAGGCAAGAAAAACTTTATTGGTCCCAACTCCTCGTCTACGCACTGGTCTCTTCAATAAGATCACCCCACCCCAGGGAGCCAGCAAAGAACAGCTGCGCATATGCTCCTCCTCTCAGGTTGGAACGTTTAGATTTATCGAGGCTATGCACCTGTGTCCCTGTTCCATACGTTCCACACATCTTAACAGAGATCTTTGTGACCTACCAAAGGAACTGTGTACCATGAACTTAAAGGGACTTGAGGCAGGAATTAAAAAAAAAACAAACATAAATGTCCCTTTTTTTCATACTATTGGGTGATGAAGCGCTAAATACCAAAAATAACGTTTCCACCCATGTTTCTCTCCATTGCCTTGAACAGGCTGTGTGCTGCAAAATGCGCTGCAATTCGGTGTCCGAATTTCCCGCGCTGCCCTGCGGATGTGACGTCAAATGACCAACATCCGCAGTTTTGATGCAGGAAAAAGACGGTCGTGTTAAATTAAAACACTGTAAGAGATAGTTTTGGATTCTTCTGCCGTCAGAGTACGATCTAGATCAACTGAAAGACACTAAAAAGTGTAACTACGAAGAAAAAGCTTAGTAAACAACATTATAGCATTCCAGCTCTGCCATGCGGACGTGACGTCAAATGACGCTACATCCGCTGTTTTGATAAGGAAGAAGTCGGTCGCTGTAAATTCAAACAATGTAAGCGATAGTTATGGATTATTCTGCCGTCAGCAAACAATCCAGATCAACTGAAAGACACTAAAAAGTGTAACTACGGAGAAAAAGGTGAGTAAACAACATTATAGATTCAGTTTGTGCACGCTCCCGTGACGGCTTGGCTCGTGGCTGCAGTTACCTGAAGCGCCAGTCGCGGCAGTCGCGAGTTTCGTTTCTTAATCTTGCCTCAAGTCCCTTTAAGCTTCTGGACAGAAATTGGGTTTCCTTTTACCTAAATTTTACATCTTGCAATATTAAAGACGTAAATCCTGAAAGTATATAAAAGTCTGGATGTCTGGTCGTATTTTACAGTTGAATAGTTCGACAAAATTATAGTGACGAACACCCAAATGTGCATTCTGGTTGAACAGACAGGTTTATACAAAGATTTTTTTTTTTGATAATTCAAACTTGTAATTTAAATTGTACACATAAATTAAATTGTGCTGTAGATTCCATTAAGCAGCCTGTTATATACGTGAGAGGAGCCATGAGACAATTAAAATGTTTTGTGGCCATCATTTTTTGTCTTTATATAGGAATGTTTAATAAGTTTTATTCTGTTACCTCCTCAGTTTGTGGCACTCGCAAAACTTTGATTCATGAACCTAGTGATCAGGATAACGAAGACACTTTCTGTACAGATTACACTTTCAGAATGCACCTGTTCATGTCATTCCAGCTGACATCTGACTCACCCAAAATGCACACCAAAAGAAGAGCTAAACTGTTAAAATATATTTCCATAAACTGAAAAAACACTGCAGTCACACACATTCTAAATGGAAGATGCTAAACAGCCAATGAATAAGTTTGCCAAAATACTGCACAATAAAGATTTTTACAGAGAATTGAACACACTGGACACAAATTATACACAGCAAATCCATATTTTTGAGTCTGGATTCCAGCTGTTTTGATGAATACAGTTATTCATTTGACTCTCTTCGGTTTTCGTACATTTTCAAAAAGAAAAGCTCAAGCTCTTTCTGAATCTTTTGAAACAGTATATTGCACCCTATTTATTCCCAATCTTAGACCCATTTCTTTTTTATTTTTGAACCAGCCTTCTTTTTTTTTTACTGCCACTCATTGGGGTGTAAACGAGGCATAAACAAGTACAGTCACATGCCTGATGACACCATGTGCATTCCCTCTAAATATTTTCATAAACTTTTTTAACAGTTTAGTTAGTAACCTTCAATGTTATTGTGATTTGTCTTTTTTCTTCCTGTCTACCAAATTTGCTTCAGGGTGTGAAAGACTTCAGTGTGCCTGTCGGCCTGGATGCAAAGGTGAAGGTAGATCTGGTGGTTGTTGGCTCTGTGGCAGTCTCTGAGAAAGGTTTGTTAGCACCACCAATTCATAAATTCACCATAAGAGTTTGCTTAGATATCAGTATTGTAGATTAGCATTCATTTTTGCATTCCTGATCAGTTTAACCACACCAACAATAAAATAAATCCTCATCAGTATCCCTATCATTAACCTGTTATTTTCTCTCTTTTTTAAAAATTTGTTCTTGAACTGAAATGAATGACAGGAAACATATACAGTTTATATTCCATACACAAACAACAGTATATCATATAATTCATATACGTGTTCCTGGCTGCCTTGCCTAAATAATGATTTCTTTTTTTCAAACACGTTTACATAATTTCTCTATTTGGAGTACTTAATATCAGATTCTCAATGAGTAGTTTCTCTGTTCAGAGACCTTCTGTTGTTAACTGCAACATTGCACCTTAGCAGATTGGAAATGGTTATTCAATGGGAACTCTTTATACACTGGACTATTAAAGGGTACTAACAGGACTCAAATGATCTGACAAAACTTTTGTCCAAAAGGTTTTGTGCAACTTAACCTGCTGAAACACCAGAACTCTTATTGCCTGGGAAATATGAAGAACAAAAAATAAAGATGGGATCAGATGTGCAAAAAATCAGATCGATATTACTCCTTCTCCAGTGTTAGTTTTTCAAATACTGCACTGCTAAAACAAATTGGTCTCATAGTATTTATCTCCTTCAGGTTGTCGAATTGGGAAAGGAGAGGGATTTGCTGACATGGAGTACGCCATGATGGTTTCAATGGGAGCTGTGAATGAATCTACTGTGGTTGTTACTGTTGTCCACGACTGCCAGGTTAGTCTGTGTATTTTTAACTTATTGTTGGACAGACCAAACGCTTTATTGAACTTTTTAGCAGTGATTCACTTTATCCAAAAATGAACTGATAAACACTGTGACATTGAAGTGGTAAAGGGTTTTAAATATGTTTAAATTAAATATGTTAAATAATTTAAAAAGAAAATTTCTTATTATCGGTTGTCTGATATGTGTTTTAGCTGGTAGACATTCCAGAGGAGCTTATGGGAAGCCATGACCTGACTGTTGACTACATCCTCACACCCACCAGAGTTATCAAAACTAACTGCCAGTTACCGAAACCTCAGGGAATCATCTGGACTAAGGTAAATATGAAAGGGTTTCTCTAAGTGTAGTTGCAATGCAAAATGGAAAACTTATTTTAAATTCAAGTTGATTTTAGTGGGTGCTAAAGTGACTGGGGGGTTAAGGTGCAATGTTTGGACACTACTTGGTTTGCATCTAGACAACCAGCATTTGCATATCATTCTCCATCTCTCCAACTCCATTTCCTGTTGTCCCAGCTGTAAAACCATCAAGAAAACATCATTTTTATTTCAATTTATTTTTGAAAGCTGTCTGTTAAATCCTAATTTTCAAGTCCAAATCCATCCGTCAATTTAAAAAAAAAAAAAAGTTATTATTTGAGATGTTTGGTGAAGGTCTGGGGCTGGGAGGGGTACCTGCCGGCAGACATGAGGCTGAGCTCCAGAGATCTTGTGTTCCTTATTGTGGTTGGAGGTCTGTGATGTAATTATCACTAGACTTTTTTTTGAACTCATGGTATTAAGTGGGTAACAGTGTAAGTGTGGAACTGAAATGAGCCCAACTAAGTCAAGCCAAGATTCTGCAGAAATTATATTTCAACTATTTTGAGTCACTAATGAATTACATAACTAAGTGAAAATATGTTTAAAAGAAAATGAGTTAAGCTGTTTTGATTGATTCAAAAACAACATTTTACATTTAATTGTTTGTGGAGGACACCAAATTAAATTAGTTATAAGTGGGATTTTATTGGTGAGATATTTCATCTTCAACACTGTTGCCATTTGCAGTTATGTTTTTATTTCACTAACTCAGGGGTAGGCAACTCCGGTCCTCGAGAGCCGGCATCCTGCAGGTCTTCAGGGCTTCCCTGCTTCAACACACCACCTGATTTCAGAGCTTGGCTGCACAAGTCTGCTAATTACCCACCTGATTGAAGTCAGGTGTGTTGCAGCAGGAAAAGTCCTAACACCTGCAGGACACCGGCTCTCGAGGACTGGAGTTGCCTACCCCTGCACTAACTCATAGTGTTACTGCATGTTTTTCTGTATTATTGGGCACCATGCAGACTTATTTGGGTCATTTTAATAACCCTATGATAAGGTCAAATTATTTTAATTTTATTTGCATAAAACAAAATGAAAATGCACTGCTTTCTTTGTGTATCTCAATGTCTAGATCTTTACTTATTTATTTATTTTTTGCTGTTGGTTTTTAAGTCCCCCATCATTTAAGTTTCAGGTATTTTTGTTTTGATCAACTGAACATCTTTTATGAAACTTTCATCTGACCAATAATGAATTATTAATCTGAGCAGGCTTGTTAGGTGCCCAAATCTTGTTCTTCTTTGAAGTGACACTGCCACCCAGTGGACATAGAATAAAACTACTCAGCAGAGACTGTATATACATCCATAGTGTCAAAGTTTATGAGTGTGTGTTTAAATTACTGTAGGATCTTGGTTTTCAAAATACTTCTGACTTTTTGACACAGGCAAAGATGCATCCCGAGAATTTCCTCCTGGTAATATGTCTTAAATTAGACATGATGGAGGTATTATTCTTATCGTGTGCCCAGATTGTGTGTAACCTCTGCGTTCCTTAAGACACACATGTAAGTAAACAGGACCCAATGACCCCACAGACAGGAAGGCCGAGTCTGATCATCAAAGGCTGCTCTGCCCAGCCACCTTGGCTCTGCAGGGGCAGGGGAACGACAGGTCAAACAGGCCAGTGTAAAAACAATGGGCTCGTATATCCTTTTCAGGACTGGTCAGCATCAAAGGCTGCCAGGACTCTTGAAGACCCAACAAATCAAGAAAGCAGTTGTTATTTTTAACTGTGTGGGAAGTGAAGTATCCTGCTGCTGTTAAGACAGTTATTAAGCATGGGCTGTGAGCAGTACTAATACCTATTAATTTGTCTTCAGCTGGACACTGAAAAGCTGGAGAGGATCCCCATCCTGAAGAAGCTGCGTGCTCTGGAAGAGCAGGCTGGAAAGGATGTGACACTGGGGACAGCATCGCTTCCAGCAGAGTCTGGCCTGCAGTCTGATCAGCCAAGAAGGCAACCCAGACGCAGACCAAGGCGGAACACACAGCAGGATGCTGAGGGTGAATTTAGCCAAGAATCCAGGCCGGATAAAAAAGTAGAGGCAGAACAGAAAGCCAGACAGCGACCAGCCAGGATGAGGAAAGACAGCAGAGGAGATGGAAAGGGAGATAAGGAAGGAGAAACTGGGAGAATTGTAAAGGGAAAAAACCGAGAGACCATGAAAGAGCAGAGCCCAGAAGAGGGTAGAGATGGAGTAGTGACTCAGCGTAAGCTTCCTCTGAGTGTGACCACAGTTTACCTGGGAGGAATCCCTACAGGGCTGCGAGTTAGTGAGCTGAAAATTGCTCTCAGAGAAAGGCAGGCTGCTCCACTGAGGCTTACCTGGCAGGGAGCTCAACACCGAGCCTTCCTGGACTACAGTGACCCTCAGGCTGCAGATACGGCCCTGGAGGCGCTTCAGGGTCTTTGTCTGAATGGTCACAGTTTGCAGGCAGAGCTGGCCAAGAGTCAGCGTGGAGGCAAGAGGTCTGGACAGTCCAACAGGGGACAAAAACCAGCTGCTGCTCCAAAGGCTAAATTGGCACCACCAGAAACAAAAAGTGACACCACAAACAAAACAGAGCAGTAAAGGCAGCATACAGTAACCCCCCCCCCCACACACACACACACACATAACCCTGGCAAGATGCAAACCTAACCCTTTTCGAAGTGTTACAGTTTTTTTTTGTTTGTTTGTTTGTTTTTATTAAAAGTCAACCTCGGTCTCATGAAATGGTAAGCTAGATAAAATATTAATTTTGAAATATGTAAGAGTTTAATTTGATTCAGCATAAAGCATTTACAGAAATATATACATATATATATATCTATATATATATATATATATATATATATATATATATATATATATATATATATATGTGACAAAACGTCTCACAACTATTAAACATGACTATGTGCCTTGCTTTGTTGACACACAGCTCCTGTGCTGTGTCATGGTGACCTTTCTTCTTTCAAGGTCCCTTTTTTTTTTTTTAGTAATTCCCATACAGCCTACAGTTATTTCCCTTTCCAGCTTTTGGCTGAATACTGTCGTGATGATCCTGTGATTTCTTTTAAATAACCAGATCTCACTTTCAGCTCCTCTAATTAAGTTTTCAGACTTAATGTTTGTTATAAAACAAAACTTATAGCTGCAAGTCAGAGAATGACTGGTTAGTATTTGTTGCAGTTGGCACCACCATGTGGCCAGATGCAGTTTATAAAATCCTAATTATTTGAAGCAGAGACCTGATGGTAAATATAGAAAATTCTTGGTCTTTCAAAGAGCATTTATAAAGGCTGCATCTATGTTCAACCACACAGTTTTTCCGTCATTCAGAACTTTATATTTGTTTTATTTTTTAATTGCTTTCTACAAATTTCTTCCAATCCTCTTAGGTTTTTTTGCTTTAAATTGTAATATAGTGCTGTGAAGAAGTTACATTTTTGTGCAAAATTTTCTACATGCTGACATTCTCAACTTTTTCGTGTTTTCGCCAAATTTAGGGCATATGGACAAATTGGCAATGTTGATGCTATTTTGAATACACACCAGAAATCAATCTTGTTAGAATTGTTGTGATAAAGCCAAGGTTATTTCAGTTTATCTTGAGAGTTCATCCTTTTACAAAACCCAGGATCCAGTTTTGTAACAACATTATTGTGTGTTTTAGTGCAAATAAGGAACTAATAAAGGGGCTTGTGTAGCCTTAAGCCCACTGTCGCATACCTTTTTTCCTCATTATTTTAGGGAAAAAATATTGTTAATTTGAACTGTAATGTTTGTGACTATTAATAACAGGGACTTCGATTGATTACACTCTGCCCCACCTTTAAAAAAAAAGAGAAAATTTTGCATATCTTCTTTGATTTTGATGTGTATTTAAGAATCAACAGATTTTTCGTACAGTTTTGCAGTATGTAAGGAAATATACTGATTGTAGATGAGACTGCTTGGACTGACATGACTCAAACTAGTGCTGAAGTACTTAAAGGTTACAAGATCTGCTTAAATGCAATATTTCCCTTTGACAAAGCTTGGAAGATGTATGCATTTTACAGTGTGAGCACGTGATTGAACAAACTGTAAACTTTAAAGTGCAGTGAGAGAGCACTGACTTGGAGCAAACACTGAGATTGCTTTCCAGACGAGTTCCATCCTGAATTTAGGAAAGTGGAAATCTTATTATTGCCTTTCTTTGGAAGTTAGAGACTGTTTTAATGTTGCTTGTGGGACTTTACAAGAGTTCATTTAAATTTATGTGAGAAAAATAAAAAGTACTTGCAAACAAGACAGCATCTTGTACTTGACTTTTTTCTGCACGTTTCTGTACAGATATTGCCCGTTTAATGATTGCCCATATTACAGTAAATTGTCAGTTTTTTCTCTTCCCTATTCTTTCATTGAAGTCTTGGTATTATGGAGACACAAGCCCACAGTGTGTCTGTCTGCACAGCGCAGGCCGCAGGCTTTTTATGGAGCTGTCATCCAGGCCTGGCCTGGGAACAGCTGTGGAGCTCCATCTCTATCCTGAGCCCCGCCAGAGCACTGAACCCCAGCAAATGTCATCAGTTTGTTAATGTGCTGTTCCACTGCTGTTGAGCCTGCTCACCCTGTGCTCCATGGCATTTTACTGGGGTTCAATCAGTGGTCATGTTGCATGATTCCAAAGCAGTGCAAGAGTCATAAGTAACAGATTAAATTTTCTCTCATGATGAATGCCTACATTCAACAATCTGCATGTTTTGCAAAATAAGATCAGTAAAACATCTTTGACAATTCCGTTGTTTGATCTAAATTACAAGAGGTGTGTATCAGAGAAATGTGATTGATAGATTGCTGTCATGTTTTTCTAGCAACACATCGAGTTTTTAGACATGACATTTATAATCTTAGCTAGTTCTGAGTTGAGTGATTAGCATATATCACCACAGAAATTGTGAAAATCGAGTTAATTAACCCTTTGTGAGCATTTGTGACCAAATAGTCTGATCTAATGGTGTGATAAAACATTCAGGACTTCACACATTCATTATTTTGGTTTACTTTAATTGCATCTTATTCTTGTGACTTTATAGTACAAGGTGAGGTGTTTTAAAAAAATTAATACAAGGTATCCCTTCACAGGGTAGACAAAACATTGAATTTGTTTCAATTTTAAACTTTTTTCTTCCTTTCAATCCCATTTTGTATAAGCTTTTTAACCTTTATACATAGGCTATTGACACCCTGGTGAAATTCATAAGAAATTCATAAGAAATGTGTTAATAATATAGGCTAAGTATATGTATATATATAATATATATATATATATATATATATATATATATATATATATATATACCATTCGTTATATTTTCTTTGGGGTATTTTGCAGAAATATTTTGGGACATGTGGCGTTTGAGGGCATCAGCTGCATCACCCGCATCACCCTGTTAGAACTTTGTTACTGATTTTCTCTTTCCAACTTGCTTCACGCTTCCCTTTCACGGAGGGAATGTTGACGGTGACATTTGAAACAAAAATCATTATTTTTCAGAAAGTCAGATTTTTGTATACAATTTCAATGCAGCCCAGTTGCGTCTGAATAATCATTACGTAGTCCTAAATTAGGCTAGTTAGGTTGATCTGGCATACTGGCTATTACCTGCTGCTGCAGGTAAAACACTGTTACATTCTAACATAGGCCATTTCTAATATTTATCACTTTTGTAGAAATGACCTCATACACATACTGTGCTTTAAAGTTAAGAACTAGGCTACTTAAAAATTAACCCAGTTTACCCGCATTCAAACCAGTTTACCAATAAGTTATTCCCGTTGTGTTTAAGCCAAATGCATTTCCCATTCCTAAAACATTGCTAATTTGGAGTTGAATAATAGGCCTAAATAATATTACGGTCTCCCCCCAGGGTATCTGTTTACAGCAACCCCCCCGCAAATAATAGTACTGCCAAAGATTGGGTATTTGATAGTAGATGGAAAAAAAAAAAAAAAAAAAGAATTCCGGGTCCAGACAATGTTTATTTCGAATAGTTTGTTGATATATATATATAAAACCTATGAAAATAAGAAATAAAAATCAGCCATATCAGGTAGACCCTTCGCTATATTTTCCTGCCAATATATAGTAGCCTAAGTATACAGTGCTGAAAATAATGCTGTACATAATCTGTACACAAACGACACAGTGCTTTCAATATATCCTCAATTTCATTTAAAAACAAATAGGCATCTGACAAATATTGCCAATAAAGCACGTAACTCCTTAGCCAATTCGCCTGAAATTAAAATATAGGCCTACAGAATAAATAAAAACTTGCGCTTATAGGCTATTCAAAAAAAGTGCCATCTTTTTTTTTTTTTTTTACACAGTATACAGTAGCCTATATGGACATACAATATAGGTAATGTCCATAATTATTCATTTCAGAATTCAACCTTGGAAAAATATGAAAAAAGAAGAACTTCAGTCAATTTTAAAGGCATAACATCTTAAACGGAAAAAAATGGAAGTGCATTTTTTTTTCTTTTTTCCTTTTTTTTTTTAAACAATATGAATGAACAAGAACAATAGTGTGAACTGATAGTCATCCGCTCTGCAGGACTAAGTACCAAACATCAGCGGGGTTTCCTTCACCCAGTCTTTACCCCGCTGGTCGACGAAGATGGCATGAAAAAGTTTATAGGCTATTATTATATATTATTATTTTCAGGTGGTTGCTTTGTAAATTGGCCTGTCTCCGAGTCTTGTTGCTATGTAATTCAGCACTGAGAAGTAGTCCGGTCTACTTGAAGCAGTGAGCGCTCTCGGAGGCTGGGACGTGCCCTCGTGTCTCTCAGTGGTAATTTGCTCATTTCAGTTCATTCTGCGGCATGGCTCAAGTCTGTGAAACACTGTCCTGCACATTGTCCAAGGCGGGTGGTGATCACATCACGCAGGGCTTGATGTCCTGGTAGGCGACCTGTTGGTGGTGGTAGTAGGAGCTGCTCCCCGGTGAGTGCATGGCTGAAGACGTCATGGCATTGAAAGAGAACACGAACTCTTTTCGATCGCACATGCTGGGGGACTGGGAATGGTACCGAGGAATACCTGTAGATAAGTAGACATTGAAAACATCGATTAAAAACATAATTTCTGACATCACAACAGTATTTTGACTGTAGGCCTTGACGGTGAATGAAAAAAATGTATTCACAGGAAAAAATAAAAATAAATATATATATTTAATGAAAAATACCGTTAAATTAAACGACTGATTAACTTTGTACTTTTTTGTAAAGAGCTTATAGGGTTTTAAGCTCTAAACTAACAGCTATTTAACCGTTTATTATAGCCTACATTACTTTAATTTTTTAAACTGTTAATTGAAAAGCAATATGAAATAAAAAATGTAGAACTTTCAAAATGATATTTAGGCTATATATATATATATATATATATATATATATATATATATATATATATATATATATATATATATATATATATATATATATATATATTACCCCTAGGTCCATTAAGAAAGCACCATGAAGAATTTCAAAAAGAGAGGCGGACTAGCCGGACTAATTGACAGTCACCCTCTTGCACGCCAGTCCCAGAGGACCGAGAGCCTCGGGGCAAGGCAGGCTGGACCAAACCGCGCTTGTTTTTCTTGCCAAGAGATTGGCATGACCCAAAACTGCCCTTCCGTACCCTCTGTCTTTCTTTCTGTCTTTCTCTCTCTCTCTCTTTGTTTTTAAATACATATGGAGAAAACATTAGCAGACGTAAGTTCAATTTGGACTAAAATTCGGGGTAGCGTCTGTTTAATATTTTAGTTGTTAAAAAGGTCAGGAATAGGCTACATTTCTGTGAGATAAAGTCTTGGGTTTCTTTGCATTTCGCCATTTTCCCTTAATGACCTTAATTTATGCCCTTCCGTTGTGGTAGAGCAAAGATAAGCCGTTTGAGGGCTAAATAAATCCAACGCAATTCAGTGTTTTGCTCAACAGATCTGCTCAGTATTTAGATAAATATTTGACACAGAACCATTTCCACATAAACAGACTTGCATGTTTTGAAAATATTGGTTGAACTCTCCAGCCAAATAATGGCATTACCTGTGAATTAAATGCAAATTTAATCCTGTTACTTAATATTTCATTCTTTGTTCATTTTGATGTTTCCATTATTCCAAGTGAAGATTTTACGGTTTATGAGACTGGAAATTAAACATTGGGCCTACCTTGTAAATCTGCGGTGCTGTGCCCGTTCTGGTGGAGGTACGGTTGCTCTAATGAATGTGTTGGTAAACTTGACTGCAGCGGGTTAGGCCCTGGATTACAAGGAGACAGAGGCTGCTGTTTAATGTAGGAAGCCCCATTATTTAGAGAGGCTGAGGGGGCCTGAGCCCACGCCGAAGCTGAGCTCGAGTAGACGGGATGAGGCTCCATGACTCCCCCGCTGGTGAGCAGAGGGGAGGCGGAATTGTCATGGTGGGGATAATCACTCCCAGTGGATCCTGTACAACTTCCCATATAGGAATGTCCACTGTTGGTTGACAAGTGTGACATGGAGTGCCCGGACAGACCCATCCCATCCATGTTACCGGCCAAGTGTCCATTCATCATCCCAATTCCACTGTCCAGAGACAAACTGTTGGGTGGACAGGAAAGGCCCCCGCCGTTCCCTTGGAAATTGTAAGACTCGGGGATGTGGTTGAATCCCAGGCCGTTCATCATGCTGTACATGGGCTTCAGTGCCTGGCACTTGCGCCGAAAACCCCGAGGTCTCCTTCTGAAGGAGCCTTCCTCGAACATAAACTCGCTAGCTGGGTCGATAGTCCAGTAGTGACCCTTTCCTGGTCGACCGAGGCCTTTGGGCAGCTTAATGAAGCACTCGTTCAGGGACAAGTTGTGACGCACGGAGTTCTTCCATCCTTGATACGAGCCTCTGAAGAACGGGAAGCGACTCTGTAGAAACTGATATATTTCACTGAGCGTCAGGCGCTTGGTCGGAGAGCTCTGAATAGCCATAACTATTAAGGCTATGTATGAATAAGGGGGTTTTTCTGGTCGTCGGATCCCTGCGTTTGTTTTTTTGGATTTCGTAGTGGAGGAAGCGGTTTCCATCACCACCGTTTGTCCGTGCGGCTTCTCCGGAGCAGACATCGGGCTGCTCTGGGCAGGAGTCTGCGCTGGGGGCTGCTGGACTTCTGCCGTCATTAGTTTGGCCAGGTTTAGTCTTCGAGAGATGACAAAAAAAAAACTCTCAACCTATGAATAGAACAAACTTTGACTCTACTTTGATGACATAAAGAGAAACAGGAAAAAAAAAAAAAAAAAAAAGAGAAGAGAGAAATGAGAGCAGAAAAGCCAAAAGCGCGATGTCCTCTGTTGGCTATGCTTCAGTCCTGCTGTCGTGTGAAGCCGGGTCGTTTTGTAGGCAACGTCCGAAAAGATACACGGAGCAGAACAGGAGCCGCTTTTCACTTCAGTTGGTGTGTTGTCGTACGTCCGAGGAGCTCACTTTTTACTTATCTGTTGCCATCGGGCAATGGAAGCTGTCTTGTTCATCCCAAAGTTGGGGGCCCGCCCAGTTCCCTCCTACCTCCAGTGGTGGGCTGTAAGCATGCACATCTGCGTACGCTCACTTTTCTGTGACTTTTTTCTTTTCTTACACTAAAACTTTGATTAGTTATACCCCACATATCGTCTGTTATGAGCGATCGATTGTGCGTTATTATATAGGCTAGATACGAAATAGCCCGGTTGCAGGAGGACAAACTAAATA
The DNA here is from genome assembly GCA_023101725.1 of Atherinomorus stipes. Classification (NCBI taxonomy): domain Eukaryota; kingdom Metazoa; phylum Chordata; class Actinopteri; order Atheriniformes; family Atherinidae; genus Atherinomorus; species Atherinomorus stipes. Next base: position 410,638 of record JALJCO010014322.1, on the reverse strand, counting down.
GCCTAATTAGTCTGGAAATAGTCACCAGCTACCTATATGGTCAGCCCATTGCCTTCGTTTCAATATTATTTTCCATTTACTACCATTCTAATTCTAAACGGTGTTTTTTTTGGGCTATATTATCAGATGTGTTCATTCATTAACCCGCAGTGCAAATCGTGTCTTTTCATTTCAGACCACAGTGTTAATGCTCCAAGTTGGTGCTCCAAGTAGGTCATGTCTCCGCTGTCTTTAAAACTAATGAAATATTTTAGAAAACTCATTTAGAGCATTAAAAGCATCTAGCGGAGATCGTGCCCCTCACGTTTCAAAACCAGCCTCTTGATTTCTCTAAAAGATAGACAGGAACATGGGCAGGATGTTTATACAGCAGAATGTAAACATTTTCCCTGGCCTTCTTTAAATAAAAAATCAAGCAAAAGCCTGGTTAGATCAGCTAATACTCAAACTGATGCGTCTGCTCGCTGTGCCTTCTGTACATGTTGGACTTTTTTTTCATTTTTTTCTTTCTGTTTTTTTCTCTCTTTTTAACAATTATTGTTTGTGTAATGCAGTCATAATATTTACGCAGGGACACAGGAGGAGTGAGGTGGAGGCTCAGCCGAACTGTGAGCACACAAACGCGGATGGGGACCCGGGATCGACTCCTGTAGACAGTTAACCATCGAATGACCCAGGATTTGAGGTAAGGCGGATTTAACACACTCAGACACACTTGTAACCACCAGAAATGTGGTTGCTGTAAGTCAGTGCCACAATAAGGAAAACCTGGAATGACTAGTTCTTCTACTCATTCTTTCTTTTTTTTTTGTGACTTAATTAAAAATATGTTGCCCAGATGTGCATGAGGTGGAACACCATTTTATGCTTGTTTCCAATATCGAAAAGCTTAATTTTAGTACGTTTTCTTACCTTGTGTACAGATGTGAGTGAGAGCTGGAAGGCGATCAGTTCATAGCCTATAAACTGTTGACAGTGAGTTGCTTATTGTTCCCTGGAGAGCTTGGTAGCCGCAGCCTGCAACCTTTTTCAAGTCCGCGAGTCCGGTGAAGGGAGCGCGTGTTTGTGATATCTGCTGTATTGTTTAAGGAGATGCTTTTGATGCCTGTTGGATTTGACTTTGCAAAAAGTTTTGGAAAAATGCGAAATTTGTCCTCTGCGCAAAACAATAGCATACGTCTTATGGCTCTCCTTGTGGACAGTCATCATTCACATATTTTTGCATATTCAAGTAGATCAGTCCACGTGATTAGTTCATTAAAATGTGTTTGCAAAGAAAACTAGGGTTGCGGATTTGCTTGAGGTTTGCCTCTGTAGAAACGAGAAAACAATTCACAATTCATTGGGGGAAAAAAATCATCTCAGAAGTTATGGACTTGTCCACGTTCAATTTTTGTTGTGCATCAAAATGAATGCATGTATTGTTTTAATCGGTGCCTTCTCAGGCACTGGTTTGGAGTGGGAGCCCTATATTCATCAGTGAAGCAGACCACCCAGCGCGCACCAGGGCAAGCGCGCTCCCGTCCTCTCCCTCTGCCCACTGCATTTAATTACCGCTGATGACTTCATTCCATTAAGGCTTTTCCCTCTCACGCTCAGTCGACTCATGTCATACTATTCCTTCTTACTTGTTAATAGGCCTGAACAGATTTGGACTTTTTTGATCTTGGAATTCCAACTGAAGCCAATGACTGTCGTGTAAAAAAAAAAAAAAAAAAAAAAGAAGAGGCAAGCCAGCAGAGTTGGATGGTGATGCGCTACTCCTCTCATTCCCTTCTCCTCCAAATAGAACCAGTTTTACTTTATTTCACACCACCTTTGAATTAGAATATTCAAGGCTACATAGGAAGTCGATAACAATATGGATTGCATCCTCATAGTATAATAACATAATCTAGTCTGCGGGGAGGGGGAGAGGGGAAGAAAAAACAAAGAAACATGTCCTCCTTGGATCCACAATTAATTAACTTCTTTGTGTGAACTAAAATACAAACGGAAAAGATTGTATTCGTCATCGAATACGCTCAAGGGCCGAGGTCAGAGCTTCCCTGTTGCCCCGTTGCAGACGAAGTCATGCACTTTTCCATGACGTCCCTTTGTGAAATATTTGACAGCGCTGCATCCTCAGGAATGCTCGGCCACTTAGGTAGAGGTACACCACAGAGTGCACGGTCCTGACAAGCTTTCTATCTTACTAAATTGATACTATCTTACTCTTATTTGGTGCATAGAAACCAGTTTTCCACGCTCACATTGATGCAATGTCCAGCAAAAGTTGTGTGCATAAATATTTCCTTAATTTACTTTCTTATTTTCTAGTCTGCCTTTGGTGCAGGAGCATGTTGCATGTAAAGACCGTTTCTCTAATCAAATTCTTATCCTTGTAACCTGGGCACTATTTTACCAACCATTTGAGCCTTCAACTGCGCGTGCAGTTTAGTTTATCATCACACATCAAAATAATATTGTAGACAGACTGCTGGACTAATTCCTAACAAGGTATTGATCTGCATCGCCTCAAATAGTCATAGGCAATAAAAGGTAGCCTAATCTTGTAGCAGGAACTAAGGAAACACACCTGCAGCAGACTCAACAGCTAGTTTATCTAGTTCTGACCCACAGCGAAACACAAACAACTTTGTATTTCAAGTATTAAATTAAATGCTTCTTTGGGGGAGCATCGTGTCTGAGTAATAACTTCGATAGTTTCCCTTCAGGGTGGTGAAAGAGGGCGGCAGAGGGTCACAGAGAGGCCGCAGAGGTTTTGTTTGGAGGACAGTGGCGCAGAGAAATCAATCAAATGGCCGTTAGGTTCGTCTGACCTGAACTTGAGTCAAGTTTGAAGCAAGCTCTTATTTAAAAGAAAAGAAAAGAAAAGAAAAGGTTGTTGCAAGGATTTAATCAATTATCAAAGGATAAATAATCTTTGCTTAGTTTTAATCAAATAGTAAATAAATAAATGAATGAATTAAGACATAATAACAACTGATATGATTTTTTGCCATGATAGAAGGAAAATGGTTACAGGCCAAGTTATTATTATGTTTAATTTGTAAATAAAACAGAGTTTATCTAAATAAGCGCATATTTTAAAAATGGTTAATACAGCAGAGTATATCCCTAAGTTTTATTTTTTAATTTTAGTTATACAGATTTGAAGCGGTTTTTTACTGGTGTTTTTCTGAAAAAAAAAATCATTGTAAGCGTAATGCATACAGGCACGCACATAACTGTTTTGTGATTAAAAAAACACATTTTCATCTGTCTCTTTATATATGATCAATTAGACAAATGTTATTTTAGTTTTATTTACTGGATGAGAACATTCAGATACAATCAGCGTCTTATTACACATGTAATATGCTTTTTTTATTATTGCTTCTCACAAATAACTAAGATGCCCTCAACTGATTTTCTGGCTCTTTGCCTCTCTGTCGCCTGCAGTTCGCAGTATCGTCACTTTAATTGAAAACAGTGTAATGTCGAGGTGGGCACCCCTCATCACTTTCCCTGCGCTGTAGGTGGCCGTGTATATTTTCGTTTAAGTGCTGTTTATGTGATCGAGAAAGGACGGGATTGCTAGCAGACCGCTGATTGCGCGCATTGGGCCGCTGCGTGGACTCCAAATGTATTTGATGGGCACCGCCGTCTCCAGCAATCAGCTTAGCAGAAGTCCGCTTTATGACTTTTTATATTTCCAGCCAGATATCTGACGTGCATCTTTTTGAGCATGAAATGTAAAGAAAGTTTCACCACTGAGACAGAATTCTTTATTTGATTCATCCTTGAATGGTTATTATTTTTACTATCACCCATTTAATATTGTCCGCATTATGTTCTTGCTTAGGAAGCAAAGCCTAAAAAAAAAAAAAAAAAAAAACTTTGCAGAAATTGGCACTGATGAAGGGTCCTTGAGCTTGACACTGAGTCTAAGCCAAGGGGACCCTGGTGGGGTTTGGCTTAAAACAAACAAAGAAATAAACAAACGACAACAACAACAACAAAAAAAAAAAAAAATGCAAGTGCATAATCCGACCTGCGTCATTGCACAGGTAGAGCCTTCTATTGGGATAATGGGATAGTTTATCTGATCTCAGACGCTTCAGTTCTGTAGTTATTTTTAGTTAGAGTTTATTTGTTTATTTATAAAAAAAATAAATACATACATAAATAGCGACTTTCCGATTGTCTGTAATAACTTTTTAATATTGTTCAACAGACAGGCCAAAGCAGAAGATTTATCTCGTGCTTTTATTAGAGGGCGCCTGATGTAACTCTATTTTAATCTTTAAAATACATTTTATAATCAACAGCCTTACAGGCCTGCTTACAGTAATAACTTGAATTTTCTTAACAAGCTCACATGTACACACTCCTGCTTTTGCATTTATCAGTTATAATCTTTAAGTGGAGGTAATCACTTAGACTTGGGGATGATAGGCTACTTTTATAATGAAAACTTTTGATGAAATCAAATTCACGTTTGCACAGTGAATTTATTTATTAAACAAACCACTCATACTCGCGAAACCACAACAAAGATGTCATTGTCAAATAATTTTACCGCCTCAAACTGTCTTCTGGTTGTTCTTTGGCGTTCATGTGGTTGATGGAACATACAACACTTATTCTCTCTCTCTTTTTTAAAGGGACAAAGAATTTATCAAACAAAAACCTTGAATCGTTTGTGCAAACGTTATTGTGAGACCCTCGGCCTCCTCCTCCTCCTCCTCCTCAGTAACTTCACACACCTTCCCGCAACAATCCCTTGTGTGCCATTTTATTTAAAGATAAGTCTGCTCCCAAACCCAAGATTCATATTTTCCTATTCCTAATTTGTTAATATATTGAAATCTTGACAGACAATGCAAAACGAATAAGAGCATTTGTAAAAGCCATGCTGGTTTATTTTGCACATCATGGGCAGTATGCTACCACATAATTTGACATGAAGGACGGCAGTGGGGAGGACTTGGCAGGTCCGGAGTTTTTACAAATTCCTCACCGTCCAAATGTGGTTAGTGCTTGCTGGAAAAGGTTTCATAATTATAAATACCTGTTCAGTGCTACATCAACAGGTTGGCGACTTGCTTTGTTGGTGAAAAGCAGGACAAGAAGCATAAAATCAGAGGGAGAAATATATAGTAAGAAAATATGGACATATATTTTCAAATGGCAACTGGACAGCTTGTGTTTTACTGCTGTCCAAATTGTTTAAAAAAAAAAGTAGCCTATAGAGATATAATTTTCAAATCTGCAATGAAATGAGAGCACTGGGTCAATTTTTTTTTCTTTTTTTTTTTAGCATATTTGTTTTTATTTCATTCAAAATATAAGATCCTAAACATACAACATTTTAGACAATGTCAAAGATAGATCCAACATACAAATGTTTGGTCATCAGAATTTATTATTGTTTCTGACATTTAAGTCATTCTGACTAAATTTGAAGGTTTCATTTGGTGTGTGTGTGGTCTTCCGATTTATCTAAGCAAATATTGTGTTTGAGCAAAAAAAAAAAAGAAACAAACAAACAAACAAAAACTCTGGATGTTTCGTTTTGAAAAAAGGGGAAAAGCCTTCTTTCAAAATTTATTTAAATGATAAGAATTTAAATTTCCTAAAGTTTATATAGAAGTCCGTTCCTATGACTCCAAAGTTATTTTGAGGATGTCCTGGATTTGTGAAGCAAAATTTATTTAGATTTTGTAGATTTTCTTTAATATATACTTTGCTCAAGTGATTTAATTTAATTTCATCTTATATCTATCACATCTGCATTAAAAAGAGAGAAAGGGGATTGCCTTGTAGTTCTTATGGCTGAACAAACAGCTGTATTGCTGTCTTGGTTCTTTTTGCCGCTCTTCCCTGCTGCTTTTGCCTCTCCAGTAAAACTCAGTCTCACACAGTGAGTGGGAGCCTGTGAGGTACTCCACCCTGCAGTCCTGCACACCTCCCAGGACTGGTCCATCATGGTCTGTCTAACGTAGAGAGAGACATCAATAATGAGAGCTGAAGCAGAAACCACAGTGGAGAACACAAAAGAGACAGGGAGGGCAGATGCAGGCCACAACTGACTCTGCTGCAGGTTAACTCCTTTGATACTGCCTTGATGGCAGTTTGATGGGTGCACATGGGGCAGCGTGGGTTTATACATACATGTTTACATAATATCTATGGTGTGTTTACGCACGGCCCACCAACCCTTTTTTTTTCTTTGCTCTGAAGGGGGATTTTCCTGTGGCATGCTGCTTCGGAAAAAGCAATTAAGAATTCCCAAACAGTACACCACAATGGGAGATATCATTTGTGCAATGTGTGTTCCATGTCCCTTGTAGTTATTGTCTAGAATAAGTTGACTATTTTTAATCTGCACACAACCAAATCCACCTACAGACAAACCTCAAATTGAAGGAAGGGGAGGGGGATGAGTGGGCACGATAATTGTCTATTGTGGAGCTCAAACCCCTCTGTTCTGCTATGAACAACTTTGGCAGTTTACAACTTGATACTCAGTGCTCCAAACGATTGGAAATAAGGGCATATCCTCATTGTCTGTGGGAACCGATAGGCAGGCAGCGGTTGGAATCAGTCAGGAATGCTTTGGGATGGTAACTGGATTCAGTTGTAATGCTCGACTCTCCACAGTGGAACACAAGGGTGGGAAAAAGGCCCAGAGCATTTCCTGAGTCTAGGGGGTCCCAGCGAAGCATCACACGCATGGCATCATATGACAGAGATCATGCCAGGTTTAGGCTGTGATCCTCAGTGAAGAGAAAAGTGGAGAGGAGGGCAGCTGTAGAGGAGGTGTGGTGGGTGCAGTGGGCAGTGCCAGAGAAAGAAACGAAATGACAGAAGGGAAATTTTTGAGCTGCACCCTGTGAAGGAGAGACGAGTTAAAGGTGAAACACAGAGCTGAAGACCTTTTTTCCCACAAAAGTTGAATTTATGCAGTCATGCTGGTCAACATTTTTTATTCATCAAAGTTTAGCTGCTGACAATGTACATAACATACATTTTTAAAATTATGTTTCCAAAACCAGTATAGAATCTAAGATAGATAGATAGATAGGTAGATAGATAGATTTAAGATAGTTATAATCCCACGTCAACTTCAGAACAATGGCTGCACAGTTTGTCAAATATCAAGTTTTTCTCAACAGGCATCCTTAAAACACGCAAAAAGTTGCTGAAAATAATCCTGTTTCTGTGTGTGAATTTCAAATTACACACGTCTGTATTATGTGCCCACAGCTTGTTTAACTGATCAAGTTTTAGTAGAGCTAGAGCAGGGAACAGTTTCTGTTCATGAAAAAAAGAGAATAATTTGGATTTTTTTTAGCTGTGAAAAAGAAGTAGTAATCCAAGCCAAATAATTAGAAAAAGTACCTTATTTACTGTGATTTCTAAATTGATTTATTGATGTTTAACCTCAGTGGATACCACTGCTACAAGACAGAGTACCACTGATTGTAGAAGTGTGTGAATCTGTGTGTGTAGGAGAGATGTCTGTGTTTTGATTTGACCGAGTTATGGCTATGAGAAGAGGTGGGGGTCACAGGATGGGGGAGAGATATTTGTGACAGTTCATGTCGACTGAAGACACACACAGAATTGTGTCTGCGTGTTCCCCTCTGCAAGGGGACCTCCTAACTTGACTGCAATAAACCACAATTTAATGTTATGTCGACAAAGCAATTGTGCAAATATTATTATAAAGGCAACGTTTCTGTAGCTCAACAGCTTTTCATTGTTTGTAATGGTGCTATTAGCAGGCGTTAGACTGACATGTTACCATCTGTCTGTCTCCATGTCTGCTTTTCTCTGCAGATGTACATCTGTATGTCAGTGGCCAGTTTTATGTGCTTGTGATGGCTGCATGTGTCAGTGCAAATAGGAGAATATTGTTGACTAAATATTTGCATGTGTGCCTGTGGACAGGCTCTGCTCCCTCTGGCTTGTGTAAATGTTACGATGTTGGGAGAAACCCTATAGTTGTCAAAGGGCTTTTTATTTCCACCTGCTACCGGCCTCTTTCCGTTGGTCTGCTCTATAACAATGGCACTGAGAAAGCTGTGGAGTGCACGGTGATTGATGTTAGACTGTATTTGGCCCGTCTTCAAATGGGGGCCTGAAAGGAAGTGGCTATCCCTCCCTTCCACCCTAACTACCCTGCAACAAGGCAGGGCTTAAGAGGGCAGAGTGCTGATCACGACTTTCATAGACATCCCATTTTAACGAAGTGCCAGTCGGCCCAAAAGAAGAGTTGGCAGGCGCTTATAAACAACATTTTCACAACTTATAAATCAATTAGTCACCCGGTGCAATAGGATGACGTTGATTTACACCGTAAAATCAAACTCAACTTTATCCCCTCCATCTTGTCTCCAACTATCACTCTCTTTCTTGTCCTGTCAGGGAGGGAAGAGATGCAGGCTCATCTCCACTGCATTCTTTCCATTTTGCTGAAGAGCAGCATGGTAGGAAAGGTAATCTATCACCTACATCGTCTGTCCTTCTCTCTGCCTGTTTCTAACTGTGTTTCTCTTTCTCCTTCCTCCAGGCTGGAGTGGGCAGGCATGCGGGTTTGGCCACAGGAAGCTGTGAATTCTTAGGAGAATGGAAGATGTCTCATGGGGAGACGTACTGGCCCCCCACCCGCCCACAAACCACCCCAAAATGACCCCTGACCCTTTCATGTGTTTATATCAGACCATGGAAGTGAGAAATAGTGATGAGTCACTCTGGCCGTGTGTTTACACCCCGGAGTCACGCAAGGAAGGAAATCAGCCACGGTCTGCTAAAAGTGGCGAGGTGAGAGAGAATAGCTGCTGTGATTTACCTCCTGGAGCCAGAGCTTATTTCACGTCATCTGCTGAGAAAACTTTCAACCAACACAGAACAGCAGCGTTAGCTGCACAGAGGACTGCAGTCGAAGAAAAGGGCGGCAGCACAGACCAAAACATGTAGTTGCTACAGTTGTAGGTGTGTGTCTGCGATCCTGCTGCTAACATACTGATTATCTCAGGAGTTACACCAGCTGGATTCCTCATGTAATAACTCACATTCTGAATGTGCAACAATTCTTTACTTGTTTGGGTTTTGTCTAAAGCAAAATGTCTCTAAACATCCCTATTTGAGAGAAAATGGGTTCAGTTTGATCTCAGTTCATTTCAAAGGTTAATTTTTCACCTGAGAATTGCTCAATTGAATTAATTACTTTGGAAAAAATTGGATGAGATTATTTGCACCCAACTCGATGACAAATGCTCGTGTCCCCAACAAATAACAATCAGTTAGCCTGAGAAATTCATTATAGATTTCAAGAACCTTTCTTTGACTGACAGTAATTATCAGCATAACTTTATCTTCCTGTATGTAAGGTGAATTTTGCCTGACATTGTATCGCTGAAAGCTATGAGACAGCTTGCAATATGAATAAAAAAGCTGTTTATCCGTATAACTATGATGATATTATTACAAATGGATTACAGTAAATTGTTTGGAATTGTAATGACTGTCGAGATGAACAGTCTCGGTCATATTAAAATTGAACAAAATAGACAGTATCTATTTTGATTGATAGCAAAGAAGCAGAGATGTTGTCATTGCTTACACCTTTGGAGTTGATTTGACAACTTTAGCATTCTCATCTTAAACAACAGGACAGCAACAGGTGATTGTTTCCTTGTAAAATATCATAAGGATCATATTATCGGTGTTTTTGTATATAAGCCACTTACTGTAAGTATAATGACACTTGATATGTATTGTGTTGTGCTCTTGAGGGCTTTTTGTGTCCTGCAAGGACTCTTCGGTGTGACCTCCATCACACTTTCAAACATTATGTCATTGAAAGCATCATGGAGGCAACTTTGGATCTCAGATTGCTCAGCTGTTGTTTTCAAAATAAGGCCAAAGTTCTTGCATTTGTATTCAGTAAATAAAAGTGATTTTATTTCTTTCCATCACTGCACTGGTGCGAGCAGCTTCATTGCAGAGTGCAGTGAGTATTCTTTTGCACACCCCCATACACACTGCCACAATGAGAGAGTCAGCAGCTCTTATTTTGGCCGATTTCTCCTGAATTGTAAGTGCTGTCAGGGGCTTTGATGGATAGTTGTGTTTATCACCATATTATTAAGTAATCAGGCTCACCACAGCCGGGCCTGAAGCTCCTTAATTCCAGCTGAAGCACACAGCTTCATGCTAATTAAAGGTTTGCTTGACCAGTTTATTTTTGTGAATTTTTAGAATATAGTTGTCTCTGTTTTTAAGTGTGTAGAGTGTGCTGATTGTTGCATTTGTATTCTGCCTGGAACATTTAGTGCCAACGTTCAGAGTTGTGCCATCATCAGAACCATCATAGTTACCCAGACAATCTATTTTCCTACATTGCTGTAAAATGTGGAGAAAGTCAGTTTATATGCAAACAGGAAAATCTACTCAGAACACAAAAAGGTCAATCAGACTATGTTGCTTGGATCAACGGAGATTTCTTCTTGCTTTGCTAATAGAGCCGGCGGCGGGCTGTGTTTGTGTATTTCTGAGGTAAACACAGTCATGGCAAAGTGGACATGCTGCTGAGTGTGTCCTGAGTGGAGACAGAAAGCACTGTGGCACTGTACTTTCTGAGACACCAGCAGCTCTCTAGAGGCAGGGTTAATGTGATAAATGGACATCTATTAATGGGTCATTTATTAGCTGGAGCTTAAGATGCTGGTATGACCAGTTTGAGTGAGAAATCAGTCAGGTGGCAGATGTTATATGATAAAGAAAATCTGTTCTGCTCTCACTCTAAAAGAAATCAGGGAAGAATTGCTTGAATGACAGCAAGTAGGAGTCACATGTAACTGTAACTTTATGACATTAAAACCACAATTGACTCCAAACCACAATGTTTAAAAAGATCCATAGATCAGTTTCCCTTTACTCTTTACCATTTGTCATACACCTTTTCAGTAATGGATGTCATCAATGAAAAACTGCTGATTGTAGAAATTACTCCACAAGAATTATCAATCAGAGTAGAAATAAACTTGGGGGTTAAGTTTTTTGAGTTTTCATCCAAAGTGAAAGCAAAAGGTTTTGCTTTTTGTTTGTTTCAAACAGATTTTCAAATTCAACATAAATATGCCGCTAAAGATCTGTAATAGATTCGATTATGATGGTGTTCAGGTTTTATTACTCCCATATTTCCTCCTACTTAGATACCACTTCTCTTCTTTTATGCTGTACATTGTAACAAAAAATAAATAAATAACTGTCCATAGTTGTTTACCTTATTCTGCTATTTTGGGAATGAGCATCTTTTGGTTTAATATTGTTTTCTCGTTTTCCACAATAAACTTCCACAAACTAAAAAGCCTTTGTGATGCCTTTGCACATTTTCCACACAATGTTGAACAAGCAAACTAAATAACACCCGTGATGATGATGAGAAACTGTGCAAGACAAGAAAAAGAATGAAGAGTCGTCTTTTCCTTTATACAATCTTTTACGTGTGAAACCGCTGTTAGATTTAAATTTAGCTTCAGAGCCTTTTTATTTGGCAAATTCAAGAACCACTTAAGGACCTTATGATGACTTCTTCGTTTTTCCGTGGTGGGATGCAGAGCACATGTAAACACTGCCAGAAACAAATTCAGCAATACTGAAGCTGCTGGTGGTCCTGTTATTTACTTCAGGATTATTAGTTTTTTTTCAACAGGATGTGTGTTCAGCGTGCACACTGTATAGTTAACTAAATAAGTGGACCCTGCAGCTGAAAGATGCTTAATAACATCTGCAAAGTGTGATATATAACAGTGTTCTACGTACCTGCTTCTGTTTGACCTCAGACGTGGGCTAAAGGCAACTCACATTATTTTACCAGTTTTTCTGAAGATGCCATGTGAACCATTCTCATACATATCTTCATTTTCTCCACGAAATCAATGTAAATTATTGCTGCAATTTGACTGAATTTAGATGTTTTATTGCTCTTGTGCCACTGAGACAAAAAAGAAGAAAAGAAACAGTCCAGCACAGATCTAAAAGATTTTGTCCTTTGCTAAATGGATGAGCTTCATTAAAGAATGTTTTAGCAAATTACTTAATCTTGCATTAGTGCAGGATAAATTGGGCAGTAGTGGATTTTGCTCCATCTTGTAATCAGTTGTGTCTTTAATGTTTAGCTGATTGGGATGTAAACCCTCAGGAATGTGTGATGCCAAATTAATGTGCAGATAACAAGAGGCAGTCGTGCTGTTTCCCCGTGTTCAAAAAGCCTTATCACAGGTGTTGGGAAGGACAGACAGACAGCCACATGGTTCTACTTCGACGTCTGCTAATTCCAGGGAATCAATCCTAAATGACACCTGTGGGATACACAGAGTGGATTTCCCTCAGATGCAGATTGCTGGTGGTTTGTAGATGAAAGACAGTAAAATAAATAAAGCTGTGGTGAGCAGGCAGAGCTCTTCTGTCCGCACAGTACAACCATAATGGGATACATACTGACATGCAGGAAGAAGCACAGGCCGACTCATGTTTTCACCATTGTTACTACGGAAACACTGCTGGACTGCTGTTGCTTGTCTCAAATATCTGTTGACCATTTGTTGCGCAAAATATTTTATCTTTCAGTTTCAAAGGTTAGGACCTAACAAGTAGAATAATAATGATTAGCAGAAAGCAGATCTGTTCCTTGTCAGCCCCTAAATTTGCCCACTGCCGCTGATTCTCTTTTAATCCTAAAGCAGGTCATTAAATCAAACTCAGCAGTATCAAATGACTTTTTAACCTCCCTCCAATCAATCTTTTCATCAGCTGGTGTGTCTGTGTTGGCCTCCAGTAAGAATGGTAATGGTAAGACAATCCCTTTTTGGCTCATCATAGGATCATGATACTCCTACAAGCTGGACTGACCTGCCATTCCCCTCGCGACAATCCAAATTCAAATTAGTGCTTAACACTAAACATTTCACACAATAACCTCGCAATTTTATCTATATGTTACTATTAAGAGACAGAACTTGGAGTGGTTTGTCACTCAGAAATATGTTTATAATATTATTTGTTCAAAATTGAGGCCTGTGCAGTTTGGTACTTTTTTCTTTAAAAATGGGGAAGATGTGTATATTTGGGGATGATTTGGGACAACACAACAGTTTTGACAACCAGTCATGATTTACAGTAATGTGCAACTCTGTGTGATGTACTTACTGTATGTATAATGACAAGAAACTGTGATTCTGACTCTGACTTCTCGGTGAGGTAGCAGAAATCTTTGAGTCCAGGAATTAAATGGTAGAAATGAAGATGGTTAAGTTTTTAATTGGCTTTGTTTTCAATAAGAGAGATTTGGATGCTGTGAACTTGGTATACAGTATAATGCTTCAGCCAATCTTCGTATCTTTATTAGTTTACAAAAAGCATTTATTCTTAGAGCTAACCAAATCCGACTAGCAACAAGGTAGTAAAAAGCTGACTGGCTCAGACTTAAACTTAGTTTGTGTGGCAGTCCGTGTGTATATGCCACCTTGTCCTACCTCCTTATAAATATTTTACAGTAACAGAACTATAACTTGCATCAAATTTATGACAGTTTCATAAAATGCAGAACATACATGCATTATGCTGGCCCATCATTTACATATGAAATCTTTTCGGAGCTTTGAACATGTAATTTCAGTCTCTGAGTATGAGAAGATATTTTATGTAATCCGAAATATAGGCACAATATGGTTTTAAAAGCAATATACAACTTACTGTAGGATTTTGCAATGATTTTACAAGTTTTTAGCCTTTAAACTATAAAAATTTTGGGCTATTGACCATTAAATCTTTAAGTTTATACCTACAGAAAAGCCAAAAACACAGACAAACAAAATAGTTCTTAGGATTTGTTTTCAAGTATCTTAATTTGTGTCTTGAGGGGATCTTAGAATGAAAATGGACTTAAAAGATAAAAATGGTTAAACAATCAACCCACTTACTGGCTCACATTCATTAGAGGCTCACAAACGGTCCTGTAGATAATACAGGGGCATTATCGAGGTTTTGTCATTGGTGCCACAGAAGTGATTTATTCAGATTCTGGTCAACTCCCGTCTGATGCACTTCAACAAATCACATCCTGAGGTCTGGCAATCCCCCCACCACACTCATCTTTGTCTCCCTCTTTGACCCCCCACATGGTTTGCAGTGACAGTATAGCACCCAACACAGCTATCAGCCAAAGCTCCAGTGACCAGGGGTCAAGCCATACCATCCTTAACACAAGGAAATCAAATTAATATGAAGTAAAATCTCCAACATGGTGTAGCTTTTAGTTGTTACACAAGATAAAATTACACAGAAATAAAAACTTTTCCTGTAAACATATTTATTCATAAGTAATAACCATTTTTTGTGAAGAGCCTAAAGTGCCTGTGACCACCAGCACAACTGTGTGACCCAGGGGCTCAGGGTGATAAGACCTCCATAACTCTACTTTATCCCTCTGCTCATTATCAACCTCTGTCCCAGATCTGCCCTGAGCCCTCAGGCTGCAGCCGGAGAGACTTCCCTCCACCTTCCACAGCCTGCAGATTATTGGGGAGACACACAGACTGAGATCTACTTACCCCAAACACTGGACAGCTTCCTTCTGCAGAAGGCATGATGAATAATTTAATATAGACTGAAAAAAAGAATATTTCGGATAAATTTCTTTTAAATTTAGCAAAGAAGTTAGACTTAAGAAGCACACTCGAAGTACAGTACAGAATAAAATACATTTATTCATGTTTAATTCCTGCAGTTTCTTTGAGGGTGTGAGAATGTAAGTAATACCAAAGTTTTACATCTGTAAACACATCTGTTTGTTGTCACAATGTGGTGATGCTGCCCCTTTGTTTGCACTGGCTTGCTGTAAGATATAAATAAGTATTTTATTCAAATCTTATTTTATTCGCATCCAAGAAGTTGGCATGGATAAATCTTACAATTACTGATTGGGTGTAGTCTACTAGCAGAGCTACCGTGGTTGTCAGATGATCGGGCTCCTGCTCTCCTTAGTTTCGGCACTTTGGAGGAAAATCTGAGGTAGTTCACAGCAGAGATCAACACGTGTGATTATGAATACTTATATTTCACCTTTACTTCCTTATTCCTATTTTACCCGCTGTCTCACCAGCAGAACATGATGGATGTGTCTCAGATTAAATTATGTGATTCAGCTTTCAATGTAATTGTTAAAATTTCTTTTGATTGTGATGTATCAGTGTTTTCTTTCCTTTTCAAAATGTACACAGATTACTTCCTAAAATACATGGTTCTCAAAACTAAAGTTTCTTTTTTCACAGTTATGGGCTCATTTAATTGCTTTGTCTCCAACTATGTGTCTGTTTTAGTGTGACTGAGGATTTCCTTCAGCTATCTAACTGCTTGTTTATGCGTTGATGTTTATGTGTGTAAAGGCGAGTTTACGTCAGTGTTCCCCTGTGCGCACTCTGTTTTAAATTTGGTAAGATGGGGGCATGCTGATGGATAAAACGCTCAGCTTGATGACTTGCTAGACACTTATGAATGTAATGGCAAAGATACTATAATCTGCTCCTAAAATAGCTATGAAAGTGTTACAAAAAACTGAAGTTTTTGTTACATTATAATGTTTAAAATCCAAAACAAAATGCAGCTACAAATTTTAAGATGTGTTTACAGATATAAAACTTTGTATTACTCACTTTCCCACACCCACAAATAAAAGTTGCAAATGAATTACAGTGTAAAGGATTCATTCAGTGATCTCACAGCTAGAGGAAAGAAAGAAATCTGTAATCTTTTGGTAATGTGTCGCTTCCCAGATGGCAGCAGGTTAAACAAACAGCAGCTGATGAGTAATATCTCATATGTGATTGAAATGAAAAAAAAAAAAAAAAAGTGGATATAGTTTTATTGAGATGTTTTGATATAACATTTTTATCTATAACAGAATCTGACAAATGATAGAAATATGTATACAATGCATTTCTCTAAAATGATAATGACAAATTTGGATTACATTAATGCTGAAGATTAAAGCATAACTACATGTTTTTCACTGTCATCTTTTTTTTAGACTGAGAAAACTACAATGAATTTGCTCCCAGTTACTCAGCTTGACTCTATCTAATAGAATCACATTATCATAAGAGGCCGACTAGAAAAAGCTTTGCAGACATTGCAGAGCAAAATAAAACTGCACAATATTCATGCGTCATGCCTGAAAATCTACAACACAGACCCCATTGGTGAATGCATGCAAGACAGACCCCACACAGAGCTGAGCTTCACCCCATCCACTCCCCCTCACACTCCTTAGTCGTCCATTCCTCCACATGGCAGAAACCCCTGAACTCACTCTGTTTTTCTAACAGTTTTTATTTCTTCAACTTCTTCAAGTTTTCAGCATCTGAGCTACAGAGCTCTTGTGAAGGATGCTGGGATATATCTGCAAAATGATTCATTATTTAGCTGACCTTTACCACACTCATGTATTTTGTTCCTGCAAGCGAATATGTAAGAGCGAGGGGCTAAAAGTGTGAAAGGGGCTGCGGCGTGCAAATTTCTTGTTTTAATTTCTCAATTGGCTCTTAACCAGGGGTCAAAGGTTGGCTTAGCACAACAGCTCTGACAAGATAAGCACCTGTTTCTCTGCTGCTAGAGGCAAGAGTTATCCTATTACTCCCAATATGTAAACCTTTCAAAAGACCCATACACACATGCGTGTTTACTGACGTAAATATGGTTGAAACACCAGTGCTGCTCTATCGAAGAAAACACTAACACTGTCAACACCTTCCACCCCCACTACTTTACACACATCCAACATTACCTGACAACAAACTCCTCATCAAGGGCTTTGTTTTGAGCTGCGTTTGAAGCTTTGTTTACCTCGTTAGTAGTAAATCTCTAATTGAACGTTTCAGGATGCTCATTACACTTCACAAGTTCAGAGAAGATGCTTTATATAAAAGGTACTGGCATGGATACCTCTGCGGGCTTGCAGTTCTTTGGCTTGGCATTGATGTATTTTTAGACAGTAAATAGGCACAGAGAAACCACCTTTCTCCACCACATTTTAGCACCCGTAATTTGGCCCACCCCTTGTTTATCCTCTTTGAGGCCTGCCTGATCTTTTTGTTTTTCTGCTGGTGAATGATGAGGGGTCACGACGACTGGACAGGTTCACAGAAATTCCAAAACACAGATAGCGTCCCACATCTGTACAGTCTTTTTTCATTGTTCCCTTCTGGTTGATCCATCACAGAAAGGCAGAAATTGATTTTAGTCTTTGATGGCATTGCACACTCATTCCACCTAGACAAGCTAATGATGCCCAGTGTGACTGCCTGGTAGGTTTATATTGGCACTTAAAGATTTCTCACTTGTCAGGGGATGTTTCCCAAAACTTTGAAGCTCAAAGGTCCAAAAACAGTATTGACTGTTTCCAAAAAGCAATAAGGAACTTTGGCAGATTTTCTCAGTGGTGCATCTCCTACCGTCAGCTTGCATCCCACGTGTACTGTGAGCTCTGTCCAGGCAGTAAATGCCATTCCTATGCTGACTCTTGTCTTTTTTTTTACATATATCTGCATTGTCACCATCTCTGTACAGTAGCAGTTGGTGGGGGTTAAAGACCTTGCTCACGGGTCCACAGTGGTTCACCTGAATGTTGTGATGGGGACTCAAACCCAGGTCCTTTGCACCAAAGCCCACAACATTACCACTAGGCTACCCAGTATCTGATCTCACCAAGCGGCAACCTCCGGTGGCCAGCAGTGATGCAAACCCGGAACTTGACATTTTCTGTAATATTCCCTTCATCCGCTAGGGAGCTAGCTCCAAGAGCGAGCAAATCCCCATAGACTCCCATGTTAAAAACGCCAACTTCACAGCAGAAATAAACAGGTTTACAGCCTGGTTCAAAAAATCATTTTAGGTTTATTAGGTCAAGTTTACCTTCATGTCAACTGTGAGGGGGGTGAATTTTTTTATAACTCATTCGTTTAGATGTTATTTATTCTTCAAATTACACATAATTAAGGGTGTGTCCTTATGATTGACATGCGGCAGACCGGAAGCTCCGCCTGCCGACCGGAGGCTCCTAGTTAGCTCCTTCTTTGCTCTTAATAAGGTCTCAGTTTGTTACAGAGTCGCACAACTGCGGTTTTTAGTCAGCGAATTGCAAGTCTAAGCATGTCTTACCTTAACCATGCCGCTTAGGGGGCTTATCTTTGTTAGCTCCTCTTAGTTTCGTGTTAGCTCAGTTAGCGTTTAGCCCACAGTACGTCAGCTGTCAATCATTTGTCCCGCGGCCGCGCTGTGCCCATTTTAGTATTTTCCTGGAGTGACGACGTACGTGACACGGCAAGATGGCGACGGTAAGACACGCCCAACTGGCTTCACATTTCTCTATTCAGAAGAGACTGGAAGCTACGTCCAGTAATTATATATAGTCTATGGATCTCACCCAGTCTTATCTCTTGCTCTGTCCCTTTCACTCTTACTTTTCCTCTCTTCCTGCAATGATGTCCTCTTATGTTTCTGCTGAATCACTGTGCACATTCCAAATGTTGGGTGTGATGCTAGCATGTGACATGGTGCGCAAAGTAAAACTCCTCAATGCCAAGAGTAGTCGTTCAAACTTGGCACACTGCTGGGTAGTGACAGTTCCAGAAATGTACATAAATGTCACTGTGCCATCAAACGTGTCAGGAAAATTGAGTTTAAAGGTTTGGAAAGTGCATGCTGCAAAAAAGTCCACAAAGTAACAAAAATCTCCTTTTCTCAAATCCTGAATGCTAGTTTTCATATAGTTGGATTGACTTTTTTTTTTTTAATAGAATCTCCTGATGAGGAGAAGAAAGTCATCTGAAATTAGATCAGGTCTTAGGATATTCATTTGATGTTATCTGAATTGTAACCATCTCCTTTAACTGCACTATCACTCCCATACAATGAATAAAGGATATTTTATTTTCTGTGTTTGTTTTTCTTTTCACTTCCAATCATACTTCCCTTTCTCACTGGACTGGTCTCATTTTCTGCTGCTTCCTGTAGAGTGTGCATGCTGCTAGAGTTGATGGTCACTGTGTGATACACAGCCAAAAAACTGTGACAGGCAGCCCCGTTAATCCATACAAGACATATTGCGCCATGCTTTTTATGCTAGTGGTGTATACTGTACTTATCAATGCGTGTTTGTGTGTGTGAAAGTGTCTTTTCTCACCATTCAATGTTAATTAGGTATGATGAAGTGAGCATGTTGCAGATTTGCATGATCAAACACTACGGGTTGAATGTGAAACCATTCATGGACTGCAGGAAGCAGTCCCGAAGGCCTTGGCAGTCGTGAGGTAATGTGTAAGCATTGTAGCTGTGAGCTCGGAGGGAAACCGTCTGAATGCTAACGCATTTTCTAAACCTGAGCTTTCTGCTGTATTTATCACTCTTTGCAAAGTCAGATTTGTTGGCCTTGTGCTGTGAAACTGAGGCCTTGACACTTGAATCTGCGCTTTGGGCTGTCTATCAGGAATGAGTCGGCATGGTTTCCCACAGTGTGTGGTTTCAGATGTGTGTGAATGCATGAGAAGGAGACTAGAAAAAATTGACGTGTATGGCTGAGGAAGAGTGGAGTGAAGGGGTGGGAGGTGGTAGGAGAGAGGAGGGAGCTTGTTGTGTGTCAGAGTCAAAACTGGCAGACTTGATAAGAAGGGTCTGTCCAAATGAATGAGGGTCAACGTGAGAGTGGTGTGATCGGGGACCCAATCTGGGTAGCAGAAGCACTCTGGGGCACTGGGGTCCTCAAGGTCACAGACTCACATAGACAGGGTGTGTAGCCCTACATTGTTCTGGGCTGCCCGGCTGCAAGAATGACGGCATGTCACGATGAAAATAGTTTCTCACAATTGTTTGTGAGAATTTGTTTGCTCATGAATTTTATGCTCTTGTATTCTAGAGAGGGCCGATGAACATCAAAGTTAGAAACAAACTACAGAATTGTCTTTACTGCTTCTTCTGTTTATCTCATAAGACCAGAAAAATTTGCACCATTCCACAAACCGTATCTTTGTTTTTTTTTTTTGTTTTTTTTGTGACTGTCATGTCTTTTAGTGGAGCAAGAAGGAACTTCTGAATTGCCCAGAAAAACCTAGAACTGCATCAGTGCTATACCAAATTTAGATATTGTTCATGTTAAACTTTAGGCAAGATAGCCTTAAAGCATCTTTCTGTACACTGTCGTTTACAGTTTCAGGCAGTTTTTTTTTTTACAAGACAAACATAGACTATACTATGACCCTTTTAGACAAGACAGCATGCAGTGACAGTTTTGCTGTCACACTGATCTCAGAAAAATTTCACACTGAACTGTTAAAAAGGGGTAAGAAAACTATGCTTTTCTGATTTTACCTCTACTCTTTGAACACTTTGTGTTGTTCCTAGTGTTTAGTTTTGTATGTCTTTAAGTTGTGTTTGAAATGAATAAATAAAACCAAGAAAAAAGGTGGTGGTCAAAGTTCACTTTGTAGTCTTTCTTACACATGAATTACTATACAGTACATGCAGTATTTTTTAAAAATTAAATACAGGTGCACTCACAGGTGCATAAGGGAATTGTCAACTTTACCATCACTAGTGGCGATTTTAAACTGGTTATAAAATACTGAGGCCCTTCATACAAGAACACTCATATTTTGATAACCATGGATTTTTTTGTGTATTTGCTTCTATCATCTACATGTAAGCACAGTTTTGGTCACTGAAAGGGAATAAAAAGAAAATGCAAAAAACTGTCCTGGCTGATGATTTTTACTTTCAACATTTGTGTTTGGACTTGAAAATCAGGGTTTTTGGCTCGCAATGCCAGCATGTTATTACATTATTAGTTTAATATCAGATGCACCGATTTATTGTCTGTTTTCACTGCAGTGGCAGACTCAGCCAAGTACATACAGATGCTAAATTCCCTAAAATACATTTAGGGATAAATAAATGTAGCATTGTTCTCCAAATATATTACAGAAATGATGAGTAATAACACACTGAGGTGCACTTCTACATCAAATAAATTCCAGCAACACAGAACCTGACATCAGTGATGCCAGGTTTTGGACCAGACCCAATTTTCTTTAGTGAGACAGATTTTCCAATGAGGTGGTTTTTGCCCAAGAATGGAGAAAAATATTGTTTCTTCAGAACACTGCAGTTGCATTTCTTGAGTTTATTTGCCCAAACAATTAAACTGTTAAGAGATAAGGTGTGAGTCCTGTAAAAAAAAAAGTAAAACTGCATGAACACTGTTTCTGTTTTTTTCTTTTAAAGAAGAAAGGGAAAAATCCTCTGAAAAAATCCCTGTGTTCATGTACAGTACTGTAATATATCCTGAGTGCAAGCTGTCTGCTGCTAGTGGTTAAATAGATTCTTATAAGTGTACTGGTGGTAACGTAGTTTGTCTGAGAACTTTACTGTGACATTATCAATCAGAAGCATTCAGGCTCCTTGAATTATATACAGCACAAGGGTGTACATTATCAACATCTAGCAAAGAGGTTTTCATTCATGTAATGATGTCAAATGTGTTTTAAACATCTCATAGTTCGCAGTGAGGCAATAGTGGTGTAAGATTTAGTATAAAGTGATAATTCTGCTTCAAATAGTAGAAATCCTACTTTGCTCTCTTTATTGCAACACCCTCAAGGATAAAAAATGTTAAAACACTAAACCATGGAGGGAAGTTGTTTTTTTTACATGTATTTATGAAGGATTATGTAGTGTGTGCGTGGAAATATTTTGAAATCAGATGTACTTGCATTATTCTCCAGTTCTCTGCTGTTTGAAGAAGTTCTTTGTGTGTGAGTGTGACATCAACTGTGCTGGCAGCACCGTTCTGATGACCTGGAACCTCCCGATCTTAAGCCTGAACTATTTTGCCATTAGACCCCTGTGTAACTCCTACAGAGCCTTTTTCTTCTGCAGTCTTGTTGCTGTGTGGAAATCTGTCAGTGTAACACAGCGCTGGTTTGTCTTGGCGGCCCCTCCAATGCTATGGGATACAGATGTTAACGGTCTGTGTGTGTTTCCCAATTAAAGCATTAATCCAAATCAACCCAAATGATCGCACACGGCGTAACGACAACCAGGGAGGCCCTTTTTACTTTCTTTCTACTTTTCTTTCCTGCTCTTTCTATCTTCCCTTTCTTTCTTCTTAAATGTCCATCTTTTCTCACCCTGTGGCCTCCCTAATTGTCTCCATCACCTCTTCAGTTCATCAGTGTAATCCACCTCTCCTTCCTCCTCCTGCTGCCCCCATGTGATTACTCACTCTGCATTCTTTCAGCATGCATCAAAGCAGCCAGTGTTAAATGTGGAAAAAGTGAATGTGAAGAAGCAGAAGACAATAGCACAGTTAGGCTCCATGCTGCCGACCATTTCATTTTTCCTGAATTTCTGACATTTAATTGTGTTTATATCCTCTCTGTCCCGGTTATGGTTTACTGTATATGAAACAATCCTAAGAGGCCATTTTAGACTGCGACAGATGAGAAGTTTCTCTATGAAAGCCTTTAATTCAGTGGGATAACGTGACTTTTAAGGACATTTCAAACTCAAGGCTAATGTCTGGGTGCAAATGCTTACACACATCAACTGTCCACCCACCCACACACTAATGTGCTCTCTCACACGCGCTCAGGTCCTAAACATCCTGCTGCAGCTCACACTAACTCATCGTGTGTACAAACAAATGTCTCAAGGAGGCAGGATGCACTTGGGAGAATGACACCCACCTGCGCAAGTCAAACAGTTCACAAGTTAGTGGCCTCACAGACGTTAACACTTGACCTGCAACTGCTAAGAAACCCTCTTGCTTTCACCCAGTGGCGGAGCCAGACTTTGGGGGGCGGGCTGTCTCTGGGGGGTCCACTATAAGAATTACAACTAACACAGTAACAGTACTTTCAGTCATATTCGTGATGAGCAACGATTAAATTTTCATTCGCAATCAATTGCATGTTTAATGCAGTGTTTTTATCCTTTAAAAGTGCTGCTATATGAAGAAAATGCTGCAACCATTGGTTCACCAGTTAAAAACTAACAAGACAGAAATCTGGGACCAGTCCTGGACTCAGACCTGAATTTCAACATCACATTAAAGAACTGATGTCTCAGAAGGACTAAGAAAAATTTGTCCATACATTCATCTTCAATAGTCTACAAGTACTGTAATGTTGTTCATACAGATCTACCAAGAAAGTCCATCAGACAGCTGCAGTTAGTCCAGAATGCTGCTGATCCAGTCCTCAGATCTGTACACTGGTGTTCTGTTTGACAAAAAATTGACTTCAGAATCCAGCAGTCAGTTTACCACCACTGAATGGTTTAGGACCAAATTTCTGTTCCCAGAGTCAGAACTAAACCTGGAGAGGCAGCGTTCAGTTTTTAAGCTCCTCACATGTGGAACAAACGCCCAGAAAACTAAAGGTCTGAAGAAACTCAGTAGTTTTAAGGTTGCGTCCCTGTAACAATCCATCAGTCAGCCACATCAGACTATGATGGTTTGGTTTTACTTCCTTAGAGCAGATGTTAGCTAGCAGTCATTTGGGGATAGCCTCCAGTGTTTCACTTTACTACGAACACAAAAGCATTTGAACACAACACAATGGCAATTTCCACATCACAAGTGGAAAGGATAATCTTTCCCATCTCACATGAAGGCAGCATTAAAATGTAGAGATGCACAATAATTATCAGGTCGATAATTATCGGGCTGATAAGAGGATATAACGTCATTTGGATAAGTCCGATACTCACCCCAATAACTTGTGTCCCATAAAGTTGGAATTTTTATGATCAGACATGCAGAAGTGGAAAATCCCACTTTTATGGTTTTCTCGCTGAGATATTGCTACTGGGGAAAGAAAGCTGCTGCTTCACACAGGAGGCCCCAAACTACTTCTAAAACACTCTCCCCATCTTATTTCATACACTAGCTACCCAATAAAGTTGGAATTTTAAATCGACATCAGAGTTAAAACCCACATCTTTCCCTAATCTGAAAAGGCTGCTGCTTCACACAGGAGGCCCCAAACTGCTTCTAAACCACTTTCCCATCATATTTTAGACACAAACTACCCCATAAAGTTGGAATTTCATCGGTATCGGCCTTTAGGAGCTGAAATTTATCGGTTATCAGTATCGGTTTTTAAAAAATGGTTATCGTGCATCCCTATTAGAATGTGTACATCGCCACCTACTACATAGTGTAAACTACTGTACAGGAATAACCGGGTGCTGTGACATGTCAGTCATCTGGGGTAGCACCTGGGGGGCCCAATCCAATGTCGGAGGGGGTCCATTGCCCCTCTGGCCCCCCCTCTAGCTCTGCCTATGCTTTCACCTAAAAGGGGCACACGTCCACATGCACTAAAGTAGGGCTGGGCGATATATCCAATATACTTGATGTATCGTGGCTAATCCCCTTTGGGATATAGAAAATGCCTATATTCGTTATATTCAAGTATTCAATTGCTTTTAGTTGTAGGTGGGGTTTTCTCACTCCTCGTCTGTCTGCACTGCTCTGCACAGAGAGATAAAACAAGCACTCCTAGTTGCGTACATCACATGTGCTACGTGCTACGTCATGTGCCCGGCAGTAGCAGCTTCTCTGGCAGAGAGCTCAGGCAGCAGCGAGAGTTACAAAAAAATGGAGGAGGAAAAATTTCAGCCAGCTAACTACTGTAAATAACACACGCACACAGACACTACTTTTTTTTTCTCCCCCCCCTCCCCCGTTCTACATTTTTTCCTTATTGTGTACTCACTGGTTTCTCTGATAACTCCTCAACATTGCCAAAGAAAAAAACACAACAAAGATTTTCGTTAAGGAAGGAGCACTCACTCGCTCGCATAACTGAGTATACTTTTTTAACAAAGAGCTTTTTAAAGGAATATTTCACCCACAGAATGATGTAACTTTATTTTCCACTTACCCTCATGGTGAGCAAGACTCTGGAGCACTTTTTTAATATCTCAAATGCAGCCAGCGATCAGGAAGGCTTCTCTTTTTCGCCCAACTTTCAAATAATGGAGTTCGCCGGGGTCCAAGCCAAAAAGGTCCATAAAAGCCACAAAACTTGTCAATATTCCTCCATACTGCTCGTCCAATGTAATCCAAGTGTCCTGAGTGGGTAGCATCCATCATTTACTCGAAATTACATCATTTAGTATATTTTTAGCCTAAAAGTAGTACATCTTACTTTCACATAGCACGCATTTGCGCGTTCACAAAACTACGAAGCCTCTGCGTTCAGACCCTACTCTCCGATTATGCAAGCGTAGAAAAAGAAATTTGCTGTTAACATTGTGCTAAGAGGCCAGAGCTCCAGACAAATGGATATTGATTTAAAACAAACAATAGACGAACAAACGTGGCTTCCGTAGTTTCGTGAACATACATTGGCGTGCTTGCTAGAGATGCGTTGTAGTATTGTTTAGACTCTAAAAATAACTAAATGCGTTGCTTCGAATAAATTCTGATGCTACCCACTCAGGCCTTGGATTCATTGGCGAGCAGTATGGAGAATATTACAAGTTTTTGTGGACTTTTATGGCCTTTTTGCTGCCCCCCCTATAAGTTGGGCGAAAAAGCCTTCCTACCTGCTCATTTAGATATTAAAAGTGCCCAAGCTCCCCATGGTAAGTGGAAAACAAAGTTAAATCATTCTGTGGGTGAACTATTCCTTTAAGGAACAGATGTGTCACACTATTTACATCAGAAATCCAAAAACTTTAACTGTTTTTAGCATGAAATAACTTACTTTTAGTAACTATCAACTTATTTATTCCATTTTTTAATGTAAATGATTTACAGCATGAACTTATCTCTTTCTTTTACCAAAAGGCATAACAGTAGTTGTATGCACTTTGTTTTGTTGTAACATTACATGATGTTTATTGCACTGCTTTAACTGTTCAATACAGTTTTGATCAAGTTGTTTAGTTATGATTTTACACTTTGGCATGAATGTTTAAAACCAGCATTAATGCAGTATGAACAGTAATGTTTAATGTAGACACAGAATCATCTTACTGATGTGATTATATGTATCAAATCATTAATTCAAGGCTAAGGTAAAATATTGAGATATATATCATGTATCGTGACATGCCATAAAAATATTGGAATATTACTAAAAGGCAATATCGCCCAGCCCCACACTAAAGTGATACACTGGCACCTGCAACACATACAATACTCCCACTTCAAACATGCTTCTGAATCCATGGAGCCAAGCAGATTTAACAATGGCCAGATATTCTGAGGAAACAGTCAAAATATGACCTGTACAGGGAGGGGATGAACTCCATCTGTAGAGGCTGATTCCAGACATACACATGTGTATTTTGCATGTCTGTGAGCATGCTCATATGCAATGCCAGTGAGGATGAAGATGTCAATGTCTTTGCACCTCTGCCTGTATTACAGAACATCAATGTGTGTGTTCCCCTGTCCTCCCAAAGCAAACACAGTTAACAGTAGCATGCTGTCATAACACCCTGCCATTCTGCAATAGAGGCTGCTGTTCATTCTTAACAGGCAGAGAACAAAAAGGAGGAGTGAGAAAGTCAGGAGAAGCGGGGAGAGGCTGAGCGAGCAGCAGTGGCGTGAAGGTGAATGAACGGGAAGAGGTAGAGATAAGGTAGGCGTAAGACTCTGGCCTTGTGTATAGAAAGATATAGTACTCTATTGTGAGCAGGACCAATTTCAGTGACAGTAATAGAAAACTCAGCATGTGGTTAAAGGATGAATACATCTGTGTGTGAATCTTGATGAATGCAGGCACATTTTATTAAGGTGCCTATGCATTTGTATTTGTACATATACACCATCAAATGATTATTGCTTTTTAATAAATAAATAAATAAATAAAAAATAGAACAATCTGAAATTATCCAAGAGCAAAAGGTAAAAACGGCCTAAAGGATCATTTCTGTAATATAAAATATAAATATAACAAAATTCAAATCTGGATTTTGTTTAGACAGTGTTGTACACTTCTATCATATGTTTACTCATATTAAACTGACTAAATTTGAAACATTTAATGAGTTAAAAAAAAAAGATCAATTAAAAAAAAAAAATCTTGTTTTACATTTAAATTGATGGTGCTAACCTCAATGTCAGCGCAGAAGAGTCATACTTTACGGCAAAATAATTCTCTAAATTGCTCTCTTATGGTGGTGAATTTCAAAATTTCCCTTTGAGGCCACACAGCCTAAACAGGGAAAACGGTGGATTGCACACAGACTCTCACACAGGCCTTCAGCTGGAGGCTCAAATGTAAACAACAGTGACATGATTTTATTTTCCTCTTTTCCAGTGTTCAGTAAAGCAGCTTTCATGCTTGAACTTTCTTTCCATTTGTCCCCAAAACTTGAAGGGAGAATGTGTGTAGGCTGGTGAAGCACATTTTACTGCAAGTTCTATGGGAAAATAATCCCAGAAGTGTTTTTGCTGTTGAAACAACTTTTTTTTGTTTTAGTTTTGATTCTTCTTTGTCTTTCACAATCTGTACTCCTACCCCTAACTAATGGTCAATTTTGTATGAAATATTAGCTAAGTTAATGTGCAGAAATACTGAATAAAGTTCAAAGTTTTATTTGTTCTTACACAGGAAGATTTCTGATTTTAACAGTAGAAATTAAAGTCCTATTTTTTTGTTCATTTCATCAAGCCTACACTGACTCCAAATTAGAGAAAATGGTCAGCACAAAGGTTTCTCCCCCATTGCAAAGGTTTACTTTGCAATTCTCTGTTGCAAAGTAAACCT
Source organism: Atherinomorus stipes (assembly GCA_023101725.1). Classification (NCBI taxonomy): domain Eukaryota; kingdom Metazoa; phylum Chordata; class Actinopteri; order Atheriniformes; family Atherinidae; genus Atherinomorus; species Atherinomorus stipes. The sequence continues at coordinate 382,802 of JALJCO010014322.1, read as the reverse complement.
TAAATTAAATGTTAAATGACAGAACAACTGTTCAAAAGCATTTTCCAGATGAGGATACTACACCAACCAAGTATGTGAAATTACACAATTTCTACATGTATCTATTTTTTTTATATAACTGAAAGAAAAGAAAAAAAACACTCTGATAATTGTATGAACTTAAGCTCTCTAAATTTCATTAAGCATGTTTTTCACTTTAATTGTGTGCATAAAGTGAGGTAGTTTTTTTTTTTGTCTTTTGTCTCTCATCCTACCTTACCCCATCACAGCCATGCTCTTCTGGATTACAGGCTTGAGAGTGCCACCTAATAACAGGGTGCACCATGAGTTGCAGTCCAGACATTTTGTGGATGGATACCTGATACCTAAACTCATCCTGTCATTGTCATCTAAGATGCATGGTTCTAATTATCTGTAAACATAGGTCATTTTTTTCTCCTCAAAATTATGCATGCTGCTCTCTCTTATTTAAATTGAGTTAGGAATTCAAAACACATTCTCAGTCACGCAGAAATAAACTTTAATTATTAGGTTATATCATAGGTTAAATAGCTAGCTACCTGCAGAGTTAACATAATTATTGACCCCAAAAGTTAGATTTTGTTTTTTATTTTTCTCTGGTTGGGCTGAATTTGGCAGCAGGGTCGGTGGACATTTTTCTCTGTCAGGCCGCAGGAGTCAGTACAGCAGAGCCAGCTGCCGAGGCTCACAGGCTGGCCTCTAATTAAAACAGTGGAAAATGAGATAACTCCACAGATCCATCATGGCCGCTGTTGGCTGTCAGAGCGCTCGGGGGCTGCCACCCACCGTATGTTTACATCAGGGCCACTCGGCCTCTCTGCTCTCAGGGTGTTTTTAGAGTCCCGGCCTGATTTCTCTAATGGGCCGATAGTTTTTTCTGTCTTTTTTTTGTACCTCTTTCCACCCTCACTTTGCTACAAACCTTTCTCCATTCCAACCCCTCCTTCTAGTGTTCTTGAAGGGGCTGACAGAGACTTAAGGTGGCAGGGCGCAGCACCCATCCCCTACCCCCATTTTTCCCACCCACTCAGCCTCGTTAGGCCTTCATTTATTAGGCACTAATGGAAGCTGGGAGTGTTCTGATGTCATGCACTGGTGCACAGAGAGGACAGCTCTTCTCTGTTTGTCTTTCTTCCCTCATTCCTTAACTTAGCTTCATATCCCAACACTTTTCCATTTTGCTGTCTTGCGCTTGCAACACCTTATTGCCCCCCCTTCCCTTTTTTTTCTCTTTTAAAACTCCTGCATGCTGCTTCACTTAAGTCAGCTGTTCAGTATGATTTTGCTCAGAAAAGAGTGAGGCCAGTCTGGCAGATTCTTTGCAAGGTTGGGCACAGGGTGTGAGGAAGGGCACAATGCTCAGCAATTCAGTTTATGAGCAGAGATTTTGGAACGTGTATGTGCTGCCCAAATATTTTATGTTATTTTGACAGCTGCCATTTAAAAGAGAATAAAACTGCTGCTGTGATTACAGTCAGGCAAAAACTGTCTTCATTCTTGCTGGATAATAGCAGAGTGTTAGCAGATATCCTTCAACCTCTCATGCCAGCCTCACTAATGATCCTAAGGCCTCTTCCATAGCCTTTGCCAAAACACAGGAGTGGAATCCAGCTACTAGCTCTGTTTCCCTTCTACAAGCAGAGAACAGCAGAGTTTTACACTGCAAGGAATGTGGAGGTAAAGTTGAAGGACTCCTAACAGCTGGAGACGTGTTAGCACCATGTTAGCAGCTTTGAAATGTCAGTTATTGAAAAATAATCCGAGAATTAGCCTTTTAATGTGGTCGTGAAATGAGAAATGTTTTCTATGTTACTGAGATTTTAATGATTTAACAGTTAGTTTTATGAAAAAACCATATATCTGATGATAGGTATCTTCAAAATACATAAATTACATGATTGATTTATTTGCTTTTATGGCACACAGCTGCTGATACTTATATTTTAACTGATGCTGAAAAGGATTTTTTTAGTACATGTATTACAGTTTAAGATGATGTATGTGTAGGTGTGAGTGAGGGTGTGTGTGTGCGTGTGTGTAGTGTCCACCGGGCCACCCAGCAACAAAGCTCATTAGTTTCGGCAACACATTACTTCATGTTTCAGGCAGAATATCATTACACAAACCTCATTGATCATGCCGCTGTGAACGCAGCTGAGCTGATGACAAAGACCACAAATGCGATACTTGGTCCTGTAACTGGATCTGGATGTTTTTGTTCTCATTTCAGAGGCGTGTGCGCCGAGCTTGGTCAGCAGCATGTGCCTCATTTAGAAATCAAGCAGGGATCATTACAACACCACCCTCCCTCTCTGTCTCTGTCTCTCAATAGTAGCTAACACGTTTTCAGACGTCAACAGATGTCAAATTACTCCACAATTAGCCCAATGGGCCTTGTTGCATGACTGCACTGTGCGCTTTTGAGGAGAGGAGTGCTTGGTAGATTAGGCTTTTGATTTCTGTAAGATGACAAGTCATCCATCACACCAAACACTCACTTCCACACAGCTTTTCTTCTTGCTCTTTTTCTCTACCCCTGACCTCACTCCACGCTCACTTGCTCTTTTTCTGCCCCCTGACTCTTTGTCCCCTCCCTCCTGTCACTCTCAACCAGGATGAAAAAGGTCAATGTGAGAGTCAGTGAAGAGAAAGAACAGGAGAGTAAACAGGGGAGAGAGATCAAGAGTGTTTTACACCCGGTGTAAATATTTGTCAAAATGTGGCTACAACACGTGGAACACACATGAAGAAAAAGACAGTGGAGAGAACTTTGCTTCAGTCAGATTTCTGAACACAGTCACATATGACTCACATGCAGACATGCACATATACACAAACCTACAAAGACTTTCTTAAATCTTACTCTGTTGAGGGCATTCGGGCTGGCAGAGCAGTGTGGTGAGTGGAGAGACCACTCTTCATCTGAAGGGCTTGTGGTTCAAACGTGTATGTAACAAAGCTGTGTCCTTGAGCACAGAGTCAAATCCCTCCAGCTGACCATATGCTTCATATAAGAAATGCCAATGTCACTTTCAATGGTCATTAATTGTAGCAGAATCTGTTCTCACCTATACTCATCTGAAATTGCACTGGATACTGTGACTTGCAGACGTGTTGAAGAGTTTAACTCTTTCTGTCATCAGTTTCCCGTCAGGTCCATGTCATTTGACTGACAGTTGAGATGGGCTCTTACACAGCTGGTTTCACTCACAACACCTCCCTACAATTACCAGCAAACATGCAAACAGCCAGTGATGCCACTGAGTGTCTTAGCTGTGATGGATGAACAGGTGAAGACACCCTGTCACGGAAAGTGTGATAGCTCACATGAAACAGCTGGGTGCTGACAGAAATTTAGGTTGATGCTGGTGGATGATAGATAGCATGGCAGAGTGGAAATAAATTAGTCCTAATGTGATGACTGACCGCAAAATGAAGACATGAATAACAGCAAAGATGGGAATTTGAATTAGTTACATGGAGGAAAGAAAATAAAGAGTTAGAGCAAAATGAAAGTGTAAACAGGCCAAACTTGTACCTACTTTCCCTACTATAGGGCTGCCACAATTAGTCTATTAATCAACTAATCGACTAATCGTCGACTATCAAAATAGTCGGCAAGTAATTTCATAATCAACTAATCATTTATTGTCTTTAAGCTTTGTTTTTCCTCTCAAAATTGCCACTGTACCTTCCGCTGCCGTGTCCGCTATTCTGTTAGGTAAGCTTTTCTTGAAATGTATATTTTCAAAAATGAACACACACACTAGCAGTCAAAAGTTTGGACACGTTTTTCCGATTAGATTCAACAAAAAAGTGGCCAAACTTTTGACTGGCACTGTAAATATGCTACAATTTTCGTATGATCTGATTAGTCGACTAATCGCCAAAATAATCGGTGACTGGTCGATTATCAAAATAATCATTTGTGGCAGCCCTACTATTGAGCGCAGCACACCCACTAGAAAATGAGATATGTACAGGCCGCCGCACATTTGTCAATAAGCTGCAGGTGTCCACATTGTAACATGAGATATAGAGCTATGTACCGACCGTAAATGTTAATTTTTTTCTACAGGGCCTGTAACAGGGCTTGTTAAAAAAAAATTGCACGCTGCTTCTCGATGGCTCATTGGGGAACACTGATGCCAAGCTTGCATGCAGTGGCTCCATTCGGCATTGCTGGCCGGTGTTCAGACATTTAATCCTATCTGTTGAGATGTGCTTGTGGCATTATATTATGACAGGGTAGTATAGATGGACAGACATGCCATCGTCTGAACGTTGCTAACTGCTAGCAGAATGATTGTTAGCTCCTGACTGTAAACATCAGATGAGTATGTGCTGGAAGCGGTGCACTCTTGCTGGGGATGGTGGTGGGGACCGAACTGGGAGCTTCTGGTTCTCTCTCCTGTCCGGGTTATTGCTCAGGAGGCACAGAAGTAAGGTTAATAGTGAGATGTGTGTGTGAGAGAAAGCAAATGAGTGTGTGAAATGAAAAACTGATAGTGTTGGATGGATGAAGTGTGTGTTTGTGTGCGAGGGGTGAGGTATCTGTGGGCATGTATGTGGACGAGGTGTATGCAGGTGTACAAGGGTTGGCGTTGGAGAGAGTGAATGAGGGGGAGTGACAGGAGGGAGGACTGTACAGGAGGGAAGAGGTGTGTAGGAGAAGGAGGGTGTGGAGGGAGAGTGTGTAGGTGTGTGTGGATAAAGGTAGGGAGACGGCACAGGGTGTTGGGTGTGTATGAAGAAAGGGGTGTGCAGGGGGAGTGTGGTGTATGTGTGAGAGGGAGTGAGGTGTATGTGTTTGTGTGTGTGTCTGTTGGGGTGGAGGGAAGTGTGTGTGTGAGTGGTTAGAGGGAGGTGTGGGTGGCGGGGGGAGGAACATGTGGGCGTGGGTGAGGGCAGCGGGAAGCATGTATGTGTGTGTTGGGGTTAGAGGGAGTATGGTGCTTGTATGAGGGGGTGAGTGTTGGGATGGAGGAAGGAGTGTGTGGGTGTTGAGGGTGGAGGGAGGAGTGTGTGTGGGAGTGTGTTGGGTGAGGGAGGGAGGTGTGTGGGGGGTGGAGGGAGAAGTGTGTGGGTGTTAAGGGTGGAGGGAGGAGTGTGTGGGTGTTGAGGGTGGAGGGAGGAGTGTGTGTGGGAGTGTGTTGGGGGAGGGAGGGAGGTGTGTGGGGGGTGGAGGGAGAAGTGTGTGGGTGTTAAGGGTGGAGGGAGGGGTGTGTGAGTGTTGAGGGAGGAGTGTGTGTGGGAGTGTGTTGGCAGTGGTAGTGCCCTTGTGCCCGCTGTGTGGGGCAAGAGCATTGGGGTGGGTGGTGGCCCTTGCGGGCCGTCTGGGGACCCGGTCCTCCTGGGTGTTGGCTGGGCCTTCTGTCTAGGTCTGGGGGGGCTGCTGCAGGTCTTAAGCCGTGTGGGCTTCCTCCAGCCTTTCTGCACTAACCATAGAGCACCTTTTATTCTGCATATGCTGACACTGTGATTGTGCTTCCTGTTGGGTGTGTGTACTAATAAATACTCCTGCTGCCTAAGTTTGACCTCTTTTCTGCATAGTTCTGTGCGTGCATGTATGATCTTATGATACTCCAGTAGCTGTTTTTATTCAAGTTGTTTTTGGCTAGGTTGCCACCTGCAGGTCCTCCTGTAGGGGATTTGTTTTCCAGTAAAGACAATGGAATGTTTTTTATGGGTTTCTGTGTTGATGCATCAGTTAGCTGTGTAATTGTATCTATGTGTTCTCTTTATTTCTTCTCTTCACTCTTTTCTTTCTGTATCGTTTCTTTTCTTTACCTTCATTTCCCTCTTGTCAGGCCCAGCAATAAAATAAATAAAATGAATAAATTCAGAATGTCAAGAGGACCCTCATAGTCATATGGCTCCCCTTGGCAAAGAAAACCTGTTCAAAACAACAAAACCGCCAGATCATCATTGTGCTTGCTTCGATGCTGGACAGGACAAAAAAAAAAAGAAAAAAGAGAGATAGAGAGAGGAAAAAATATATACATGTTTAAAAAGATTTTAATTAATAATACTTTATGGGACAGTGAACCCAATTTCATAAAATATTGCAAAAAATATTCACAGAGACATCTTCTATACCACCTTAACATCTCCTGAGAAGATGTCATGAAAACAGCTCATGCTGCTTTAAAATGTAAAATTTTCTACAGTAATGCTATGATCACAGGCATGTAAATGAGCTTAGCTAAGGTCACTGATGCACCCTAATATAGTCTGTTTTTTTGGATGGTCCTTTCTGTCTTTGGTCCAGAGCACAAAGCATATTTTTTTTAACCCTGAACGACAAGGTTGGACCTCAATATACATTTCCACTGTGTCATGCTCCATCTCAAATACCTCAGGACCAAAAGAAGTTAAAGACAACTCTGGAAAAGATTAATACAAGACTTCTTTTATGCAGTTTAAAATGGCATATGTGAGTGTAAATTTGTATTGCAGTGCTCCTTGGTAAATGTTTCCCATAATATTCCGTTGCATGTCAGATAATGATGAATGGTGAATGGTTCTTAATTTCAGTGCTACCTGAAGAATCATGTGGTGTCAGGCTAAGGCATAAACACTCTGAAATGCCTCAGAATTCTTAAATAATTCAATGATATTCTGCACTACAAGGAAGATTAAAAAGAAAAAAACCACCCTCCCACAAAACAAAACAAAACAAAACAAAACAAAACAAAACAAAACAAAACAAAACAAAACAAAACAAAACAAAACAAAACAAAAACAGTTTGATTATGTTATTGTTGACAGGTTGAAGATCATCTGCCCATCCTTGCCCCTAAGCTCTTTCCGCTTTTGCACCAAATCTAAATTTCAATCACTCTCTAGCCTAATCTAATTTCTAATCTTCGACTGCCTCCGTTCCAATTTTAAGAATATGTTGATGCTCTACAGTGCAAGGACATAAGTTATTACAACTAAATAATAAACTAGCTTTGGTTTGTATTCAACTCAATTTAGCTTTATTTATCCAGAACAGCACCTTTCAAAGACAAGCGTAACACAATGTGCTATACAAAAATGAAATCATGAAAGATCAACAACAGAAAGCAATTTACAATTAAAAATTAAATAATTCAAATAGTAATAAATGTTAAACAAAAATAGAACAGACAAAATTTGATCAAAGATAAAATAAATGATGAAAACAGATAAATGACAAATAAAAACACACCAGTAAATCAGTTACCATCTTAAGAAAAAAACTTTTAAGACTTATCTTAAAAAAGAAAGGAAATCAGCATATCATATCCAAGCTGGATGCTGCTTCTGCAGAAAATGAGCCTGGAAGCTAAGATCTCTCCCTCCTGCTCTGGACTTAGAAATTCTTGGAACAACAAGAAAGCCAATATTCTGAGAACCAAGAGCAGGGTGAAATGGAACAAGATCTCTCGAAAAGGATGACGGTTAGCAATAAAGAGCTTTGTACATTATTAGAATCCTTTTAAATCTGTTCTAAATCTAGCAGGAAGCTAGTGAATAAAGACTAAATCTCTCTCTCTGATCTCTCTTGGTAGCACATGTTAGCTCTCTGGCCAAAGTGTTTTGGATCAACTGAGATTTTAAGTGAGTTCTTTGGGCACCCAGCTAACATCAACCAGTTTTTTAGCATCACTTTATACTGACATTAAATCAATTTGAATGTGTAAATCACCTAATTTTTCTGATGTGATGTTTTTCAATAAGATCAGATGCTGCACTAAAGGGAAGAAAGTAGAACATGGCTGCTGCCATAAAAGGAGGAAAACCACGCAGAAATGGAAACAGACATGACAGAAGATTGTTGCTCTCTATGCTGTCCTCTCTCCTTCATTCATTCTGTTCACATTCATTAAAAGCTCAGTCACAGCTCTTTTTCCATTTCTTTATTTGTCCAACTGAAGACTGACTTATGCAAACCTACGGTATTCCTTAAAGGAACCAGAGCAATTTATTTTACTGCACATCACGTTGAAAGAAAACATTCTGAAAGAAAACTCTGAGAGTATACAAGCACTATATGATATGTTAATTTATAGAACAGAAGATTCCATTAAAACTGTAATGCAACTTTATCTCAGAATAAAATTAAAGGGACTTGAGGCAAGATTAAAAAATGAGACTTGTGACTGCCGCGACTGGTGCTGTGGGTAACTGCAGCCACGAGCCAAGCCGTCTCAGGCGCATGCACAAACTGAAGCTATAACATTGTTTCTTACACTGATAGTCTTTTTCTTCTTGGTGACACTTTTTAGTGTCTTTCAGTTGATCTGGATCATTTGCCTACGGCAGAAAAAAACCATAGCTATCCCTTGCAGTGTCTGAATTTACTGCGACCGTCTCCTTCCTGTATCAAAACTGTCGGGGACGCAGATGCAGCGTCATTTGACGTCACATCCACAGGACAGTGCGGGAAATTCGGTCACCGAATCACAGTGCATTGTCCAGCACAGAGCCTGTTCAAGACAACGGAGAGACACGTGGGTTGGCTCGTTCTTTTTGGTTTTTAGCGCTTCATCACTAATTAGTATTAAAAAACTGGACATGCATGTTTATTCTTTCACAATTCCTGCCTCTAGTCCCTTTAATTGTATTTCAGGAGGAGACCTTTGACATCCAGCTACAGGAAGGGGCATTATATTATTATCAATTTCACAACTAACCTTTGTTCTTTCATGCTGACAATAAATGACCAAAATGGAAATGTGTCAGTTTCTGTATTTCAAGATACATTTTGGGACCTACTTAAATGTGACTACATATTTTTATGTCTTTCCACATATTTTTGTCTTTTCTTAAAAGACAAAATGGAAAACAGAAGATTAATCTATCAGGAAACTATCATAGGCACAGTCAACATAATGTTTACACAATTACTTGTGGCGAACACACATTGAACCTATGATCCACTACATCCCACCCCTTCATACTTTATCTCTGTGCATAGAGGGTTAAAAGGCCATCAGTGGCCACTGCCTCCTCCCAGTTCAGCCCAATGTAACCTCCAGGCTGCTCATCTGAGGAATCTAATGCCCTGAACAGCACTGGGTAATTGAGTGGTGAACAGATAAGGGAAGCTAGATGGGCTAATTGGATGGTATGAACGGGATGGGGGGTGGAGGCCTGTAAAGGGAGGAGGTTGTCCCAAGAGCATCAGGGTCATTTGGCTGCTCTTTATGGATTGGCAAAGGAATGTCTGAATCAACCAGACACATTTTATAGACCTACTTGGTTAAGACAATTTGGTGGATAGTCTCTTTTTTTGACTTTCAGAACTGAAACTTAATTGTTCATACTGAGGAATTAGATATTTATAAGGCAGATAATTACATTCTTCCTTATATGCAACACTAAACTGTCAAGTCTAAATGTCTTGCAACAGTCAAATATTGATGTTGTTAAAACACACTCCATTTAGCAGTCTTACTTTAAAAAAATATAAACAGGTGCAGAGGTGTGCATTTGTGGATGTACCAAGGTTATTATAGTTAACTAAAACTAACTAAAAAATGAAAACTAAAATTGAAAAAACATTTCAGTTAACTGAAATAAAATAAAAACGACAGTTTTTAACAAAACGATAACTAACTGAAACTGTATCATGTCTTTACAAAACTAACTAAAACTAACTAAAATTATTGCAGAAACATCCTTAGTTTTAGTCTTTGTAAATTAATATAATACATCAGCCTTTTGGGTTGATTTGAAATCTATTTCTATTTAACCTTTTTACTTTGCTCTACTGGTTTTACTCCAAGTGACTTTCTGATGATTTTAAATGTCATACCAGACAAACACCTAAAATTTACTGAAAAGAAAACCCCCAAAAACTAAAACTAACACTGAAATTAATAAAAACTAAACTAATACTAAACATTTTCCAAAAATAGAAACTAATAAAAACTAGCAAATCTGCTCAAAAAACTAACTAAAACTAACTGAATTGAAAAAAAAAAAAGTCAAAACGAAATAAAAACTGAAACTAATTAAAAATCCAAAACTATTATAACCTTGGGATGTACCTCAACTTAAACATACATGTAACATTTATCACAATATCACCCAGTGCAAAGGTTCAACTCAGTTTTATGGCTTTTTCATAACTTCCAGATAATATTGTCATAATCTCTGTCAAATTTAACTTGCACAGTATTTGCTTGTTAATTGCTGTTGCATTGATTTTTGTTGATAAACTTTGTAGAATCAAGTCCAAATTCAAGCTTTATCATAGTAATTACAATATTATATCACAAACACTAAGTTTTAGCCAAATGTCAGTGCTGCTTTGATTGTGTCATTGAATTTTTGTCACTGATGTGTGTGGTGGAAGAAGAGTGGTGGAAGGAACAGGGTTTGTGAAAAGGCTGCAACAGGAGAACAAAACTCTGCATCTGTCTGTTTATACAGTCAAAGTAAGCACAAATAACAACCACACTTTAGCAACCATTTATCTGAATCCAAGAAAACAGAAGTGGAGGAAAACCAGGAGGAGGTCCATTTTCCAGAGAGAGTGCATTGATTTATGGATCAGTGCAAGCATCCGGGAACTTTGGCCAAATTCGTCACATCAGGTTAGCTAGGGGGTGAAAACATTGCTTTGCTGCATAGGGGAGCCAACCTGCTTTGTTACTCATTGATCTTGTTTTATTCTATGGTGGAAATGACTAGAAGCTGCACTTTATGGATGCCATAAACACAACTTCTACATGGACATGAGAAGATGTTTTTTCCAGTTCCCAAAACAACAAAAAAGTCCCAAAAGACGTGGTAAGTGGATAGCGGCTATCAAGCGCATAAATGCTGACAGTTCACACTGGAGTCCATCGAAACATAAGTAGAACATGTATTGTGGTATCACTGTTTAAACCCAGGAGTTGTTTTTGTACAGATGATAGAACACCATAAAAACAGAATCACAGGGCCCCGCCCACTCTGTTCCCAATCCATCTCATCACATTGATCCAGATTATACCATCAATATTCCGATGTAAGAGTAAAGCCAAAAAAATGGCATTATAAACACAGCATAACGTCATCATCAGGAAAATACCAATGAGCTTCAAGCGACTGGTAATTTCTCATGGCTTGTTGAGTTTAAACTCCTGAGAAGTACAGAAAAAAAATCTGGGGGGAAATTAATATATACATATATATATATATATTTTTTTTTTTTTTTTTTTTTTTTTTAAAGTTTAAACACAGGGCTTACCTGACGATGAAACCATACATCACAAGACTGGTAAACTGATGATCAGGCCATAGGCTCATCTAACCAGACACCGGCAGGCAGACCATGGGCATCACTGAGTCCAACAGACAGTAGTTTTGCTTTGTATCTTCTTCTAGCCTCGGCACCAAGACTTTCAACATAACTGAACGACATTTCTACATTATTTTAAAGACAGACAGGTGGAGAAAAAAAAAAAATAGGATGCAAAATAGGTTTCGAAGGCTCAAGGTCAATCAGACGCAGTTCAAATGCGAGGCTTATTTTCACCTCCTACCTGTTTCATGATCACGTGAATTCTGGGTTGTGACGTAGGCTTGTGCTGATCCATAGTATCTTTATTTCAACTCTAACAGCAATCTCTGGCCAGCAGAGAGAGTCTCTCTCAAGGTGAGCATTGGGTGTGGTAAACTGCTGGGAGGCGCTGCATGCTCAGGCCAGAGCCTTCCTGCCGACAGACTAAAACTAATGTGCCTTTTGTGTGTTTGTGTGCGTGCGCGCGTTTTTTTTTTTTTTTTTTTAACCTGCAAAATACAGGTTAGTAATTCAAGTTTTTCCAGCTCATACTTATTTATGAAGGTGCATAAACTTAATCTCTATCAGATGGAGCAATATATCTGTCTGAAATTAAATATATCACCATAAATGTTTCGTTTATGGTGATATGTGGCTTCAAGACTGACTTTTATTATTCGTTTTTAATGTAAGTACCATTGATAAGGTTCTACAAGTTGTGTGTCAGAGTTTATGTTTATGTTGTTATGGACTCTATATTATTGCGTGTGATATTAACAGGTGTTTAGACTTTCCTGTATTTCTAACATATAATTTGGTAGGGAAATTGTCTAAGGATGTGGATTAACTTCAACATGAAACATGCTGCACTTATATTCAGTGACAGAAGCTGTAACATATGTTTATATAAGAGAAACACTGCAAAAGAATGCTTAAAGGTGTCATAACCATAGACCGTTAAGTGAGAGGGACAAACCTTCCGGTACGACACCCGTTGGTTTCTGAAGAGCTACAAATGAAGCCAGTTGGGCGTGTCCCACCATCGCCATCTTGCCGTGTCACGTGGGTCATCGCTCCCGGAAAATACTAAAATGGGCACAACGCGGCCACGGGGCAAATGATTGACAGCTGACGTACTCTAGGCTAAACTCTAACCGAGCTAACTCGAAACTAACAGGAGCTAACAAAGATAGGCCCCCTAAGTAGTGAGGTTAAGGTAAGACATGCTTAGACTTGCTATTCGCTGACTAAAGACCGCTGTTGTGTGACTCTGCTACAAACTGAGACCTTACTGAGAGCAAACAAGGAGCTAACTAGGAGCCACCGGTCGGCAGGCCGGGCTTCCGGTCTGTATAACAATCACAACACAGAAAATGTTGCCTTTGATAAGGATTCATCACAATTCCAACAAAAAGAACTGGACTACCCAGTAGGAGATCTAAGTGCAAAGCTGCAGAAGTGAAATCAGTTTCTGACCTTGGAGAAAGAGAAAAGAATTAAAGCAGAGCAAAAATGTCAGTCCAATCAAAGCCAGCTATATTACCTAACTGATGAGGTGGATGATCTGAAAACAAAGGTGCAAGAGAAGAACAAGAATCTAAATAAAAACTAAACTATCAGAGCTGCTGAAGAATCTGTTTCTCACTTCAGATTATTAAAGGATCTCAATCTGACCAAAACCAGCTGTACTACTTGACCAATGAGATGATCTAAATTTCAGAATACAAAAGAAAAAACAGCTTCTTACTTTGGAGAAGAGAGGAGAGTTACAGCTGAAAAAGAATCTGAAATGTTTGAATGTTTGAAGAAAGAGACAAGCAACACGAGAAAGTATTTTGAACAAGAGCTGAAGAAAAACCAGGAACTGGTTGAGGAACTGGCTAGGTCACCCAAAGAACCAAACCCAGAGGGTCAAAGTGAGCTCAGACAGGTAGAACCCCAGGTGACGAGCAGGACAATTTGAAGAAATGGTTAGAAAACTAAATCTGCTCCAAGAACTGAAATCCAAACCGAGATCTCAGGAGGTGGCATTATAACATCTGGAGTGGAAGGTTTCAGAATTTACAGCTGGCAGCAACTACCCTGAGATCCCAGATCTGTCATCTGAACCAGGCTGTTCCTCAATGGTAAATGGACTACTTATGTAGTCCTTTTCTAGTCATGTTGACGTCCCAAAGCGCTGGACACTGCATGTCCCAATCATTCATTCACATACGCATTCACACCCCAATAGGCACATCAGGAGACAACCTGGGGTTCAGTGTCTTGCCCAAGGACACTTTGACATGCAGTCTGGGGAAGACTGGAATCGATCAATCCTCCGGTTAATAGACGACTGCTCTTCCACCTGAGCTGCAGCCACACCTGGTGGCAGAATCCGAATTTAATGTCTGATTGATAACTAACTAATAAAAACTAATAACTAACTAATAACTAACTGACAATGTCTGAACAGTAGTAATAATGATGCCATACAAATGCACATGATACAATCTGGAGCAAGTCCCACTAGAAAAACAATCATTTGTAACTACGTTGATTTAAATTGTATTAAACTGGACTTTAATGTGATGATATTTCTACGAGATGACTTTAGTTGTAAATTTGCTTTTCTTTTGATAAATAAACTGAAACAGACTAAATGAACCCACTTCCTGTCTTTTTTTTTATCTGGTGGTGGCTTCAGTGCTGTTGTCTGTGTGCTTTAGGTTGCTGAGCTCTGGTGTTTCTGTCACCTCCAGCTGCTCTCTCTATCAGCAGTCATCACTTCTACAAAACCATCACTGCCAATTAATTCCCAGCATCCCCGCACTACTATTCAAGAGCAGGAGCTGCATGTTTTTGTGTACTATTCTTAGGAGCTACATCAGTGGTGTTCAAGGCTGTGACGTCACCTCAGAGGCATCTGTTTTTATTCTTATGTCCTTACACTCGCTCTCAACCTTTGACAGAATGCTGACTAATATCTTAATACTAATGATTTTAAAGTCTTTTTTCTTACTTGTAAAATATTCAGCTACAATTTCTATCAGTTTAATGCATTATTGTTGAGCATTCTTTTCATATTTGAGTTAAAGTGCTTGCTTTTGGTTGTTTTGGTCTTGCCCAAGGCTGTCTAAATTTCACATCCGATTTATCTGACTGATGATAACAGCACACATGTACATGACAAGCCTCAGTTTGATCAACAAATCTGAGGTGTGTTTAAGGCCCAGTGGTGCTGTAGTCAGAGACTAGAGCTGAAGGAGGGGGGTAATGAACCCTGGGGTCCTGTGCTGGCCCAGTAATGGCCCAGTTTTATCATCCTACGACTTCCTGTAGCCTCCTCTCCTGGGAAGGCCTGCTGGAGCGCTGCTGGAAGTCCTCTGATAAAACCCTGGCTAACATTCACATGTTGCTGGGAACAAGAGAGGCAGAGAAAAAAATTAAACAGCAAGGGGGAGAAAGGCAGAGAAGAGTTTACTGTCATAAAAAACAAATGCCACTGCCTGTGCCTCCTTACATGCTCAAAATAACGTGATAAAAATGCAGTGTGGGGTCGAGGTGACAGAAACCATGAGAACACAGATTTGTGTCTCATGTTGGTTGTGGTAAGATGGGAAAATAGACTGTAGTGTAAGAGTGGACAGATGAAGGGAGGGAAGATTCTTAATTTGGTGTTTTTGGCCCCAGATGAGAGTAAGTCCAGTCAGAGGATAGGCATGTTGGATACCAGGCATAAAAAGCCATGGGAGCAGAGACCAGGAAGAAGACCAATGATGATCACACAGCCTCAAATAATCCCAGGGTACCATGCTGGCTTCCGTTGTTGGGAAATAAAGACACTAAAGATGTGTTTATAAATGTGTAAGTAAAAAACTCCTGTAGGTGACGAATGCATTGGTTGCACTGATGCTGAAAGAAAGGAAAACTATCTAGAGATTACAGAAAAAAGAGGAAGGAAGAGGGAAGAAATTGAAGATGTGCTGATAAGAATTCTTATCGTATAAGTTTTGTGGCTTACAATGTGTGACCTTAAACTGACAATGTCATAATTCACCACTAAATCTTATAGTAGATTCCCAGTTTGTAGATAACTTACATGACATTTTCTTATGGACAGCGGACAGATGATCCATCATATTCCCTTTTAGCTACACTGTAATTCAGAATAATTTCACATATCTAGCTTTAGATAAATCAGGCCACAGTAAATTGTTTCTATAGCAGATTGTGTCATTAGATAATGACATTAAAATAATCCATTATAGCTTTGTTATTTTTTCCCATACAAACGGTCATTTTACTTAGGCTTTTATTTTGTTTTGGACTTCCCCAGGTAGTGTTATACTTCATGTGCTATTAGTTACAATTCAGGGGGAATATTACCTCTATTCTGTAAAGTCAAGTCAATTTCTTGGTTTAAATCTGAGTATAATATAAAGTTTAAAGCTCTAAAACCCAGAGGTTTGCCTGAGTGCTTTGCAACATAAAACATAAAAATTAAGAAAAGCAAAATCCACAGTTTGTCACCTGCTTGTCCATCCATCCATCCATCCATCCATCCATCCATCCATCCATCCATCCATCCATCCATCCATCCATCCATCCATCCATCCATCCATCCATCCATCCATCCATCCATCCATCCATCCATCCTTTTTTATTTTCTACACCAGGGGTGGCCAAGTCCAGTCCTTGAAAGCCACAATCCTGCAATTTTTTGATGCATCCTTTCTCTAGCACACCTGAATCAAATGAATGGCTCGTTACCAGGCCTCCAGAACTGGACTTGGCCACTCCTGTATTGCAGGCTCTAGTTGGACCTTGTCTAACCTGTAATAGGGCAATAACATTGCCAATCCTTTGTCAATGGCTAACACAGACGGACAGTCATGTATGCTCACACTGCCACAGTCACCTCAGGATCACCAGTTAACTTAGCATGTCTCTCTGAACTCTAGGAGGACAGCAGTAATAGCACCTGGAGAATATTAGAACAGAAAGCAGCAACATGGAGAGTATACAACATGCACTGCACTACCATGCCGCCTATTACTATGTCTGTGTTGTTTTTGAAAGTTTGTACACTAGTGAGTACAAAATTGTTACTGTGGGTGGATATTGGTGGCATTCCTAAGGTCACTGTGGCTTGATGATGAAATAGTTGTTAGATGGTTAGATGCTGATGCACTGTCTAACATTAAGGGGTGGTCATTTTTACAACTCATCTGCGCCATTGAGCTGGTTTCTCTCAACCAAAAGTTCTTGAACACTAAAATGATGAAAACAATGTTACGGATTAATTGTAAAGCTAAGTGCAACATGATTCTTGAGACTTTCAAATGTATTAGCACTTAATATGCTTCCAAGAGAGCCACTGAATTGCTTTACTCAAACCAACCAAATTAGTTTTATGGGACACACTGATGTAATGACATTTTAACTGGTTAGATAGAGGTCAAAATATCTAGAAATCACCCCTTTTTACACTTGACCTCACCATCTGCATATTACTTACTTGATTTCTTGCTGAAATCTTCAACAACTTCAAGCTATGTCCAATTCAAATTGCACTTGCAGTCTGCAGACAGGCTTCTACCTGTGTAAGACTATTGTCTCTTTAATTAATTAGTTGGGGCTAAAATGTAATATTTTTTTCTGAAAACACAAAGATCTTGGCATTAAATGAGATGAGTGATATTGCAATGCCAAAGGGTCCTGACACAACATTTATCTGTGATGAAGTGAATATGGGATTGACTTCACAACTGCTACCTAATCACTGACCATTTGAAGTTTATACCACTACTGTTACATTCTAAGCATTTTGAGAATGGACATAAATAAACAGTGTTTGTGATCCTTTTTTTTTTTTTTTTTTTTTTTTTTTTAAGAAAAAAAGGAACTCATATATTAAAAAAAGTGATGGGAAATCCAGAACACTGTTACTGGAACGAGAGGAACAAAAGCTGGAAGGAAAAGGAGGATGGTATCCATGTAGCATGTTTTGCCATGCCAAATAATGCTTTACTTCTCTGGAGATAAAAGGCTTTCTTCACATCCGGCACAGAAAAATACCCCAAAACAAAACGCCATGTCCACAGCACATGCAGTCTGGGTGGGGATGATGCACAATGTTGAATGAATTCCATTAGGGGCTAAATTACCTTTAATAATAAAACAACAGGCAATTACTGGGGCACCATTAACATGGTACTGAGGTGTTTGCTCGTGCGTGTGGTGTGGGCCAAACATATGGTTCGGCTCATGGCAAGCCCACCGTTATAAAGCTAACATTGTCATGACTGATGTATGGTGGCGGAGTAGTGGGCTGTGAAAGATCCATTTGTCTTCTCAATTAAAGCTGAGAGGGGGAAGAGAGGAACGGGATATGGGGCCAGAGGGGTTAGGGGGCTACCCCCTGTGCGGTCCACACTTAAGAACATGTGGTGGGGCAAAGCTCTGTGTATTTGTGTGTTTGTAAGAGAGAAAGAGGGAGAGAGTGAACAAGTGTGCGTCGGACAGTTGGACGTAGGCCAGATGAAGCCTGGGAGTTGTTTTGGCAGCTCCTTTTCACCTAAATGCCCCCACCCTCCCACTTCACTCCCCTCTCCCATATCTTTTTCTTGTCGTCGTCCCTCCTCTCTCCATTTTGCCATGCAGTCAGGAATCTCTTCCCCGAGGCAGAGGCTACTTTAATGTGGGAAGCCTGGCAAAGGCAATCAGAGACCAAGACTCTCATACACCAAACACACACACACTCACACATAAACCTGCACTTAAACATAGACATACACTCACAGAGTAATCTCTTATCTGACTTGACGACATGGTATGCATGTTCTCTATTTCCCCCCACGATCTAACACTGTCTCACTATCAAGCACTACAAGTTAGATAACACAAAATGAGGGAAAAGGGAGAAGAAGGGAGCTATTATTACATGACTTAAAGATCCACAAATCAGTTTTTTTTTCTTTTATTCATTAGGGTATAGTTTTCCACAACTAGATAATTATACTATCTACAAAGACATTCTTTGATGCTTGTCAGCTCTTCCGGTTCAATGTTTTTCATCTCATTTTATCTGACAAATTGACTTAAGTATAGCTCTACTTAAGACTGAGTTTTTTTCTCCTTGTGCGCATTAATTGGGGAAGCTGATGAATCAGTTGCCGCAGTTTTCTGTCAGAACTGGGAAACCGCAAAGGAAAATCTATGGTAGTGTGAAATGCAACACAAAAAGTTCCAAATATAAATCACCATCAGTCTGCAGTTTGTGGAGAAAAAGTTGCGTCTTGTACAATATTTGATTAATAATTACTATCATGGCAAACCATCAGAGCACTCTATATGACAAGGTTGATTGCTACAACAAGGCATGAGAAAATGCTCACCCAAACCAAATGTCTGTGTTTGCCATGTTGGGCCTGAAGTGGTCTGCAGTGAACAACCACTGAGACTAAACAACTCTTTGTAATGTCTCGTTTGTTATGCGAAAAAGCCTTTCATTAGCATCACAGCTCAAAAAAAGTAGAAATGATCTTGCATTTCTGTCTGTCTTGGTCATTTTATACTCAGGGGATATCTTGAACTGGATTTAGACCAAAATGCACACACGGTTTCTCTCTGAAGTTCACTGGCAAACAGGCGGTGGCGATATTTCTATCAAACATTTACACGTTCAAGTTGTAAAATTGCACATTATTAATACTGCGTGAAACTGTTAAAAAAAAAAGTCAATGCTTTGCTTTTAAGGGCTTTTCCTTTAAATTTGTAAGATATCATTTTTGCACGCAGAAAGTCTGTATAGGTTTACACCAGGTAGTCAGCATACCACAGAATACACTGCTGAAATTCTTTGTCCTAACATACTGCCAAAGATGAGAAATAGGTGCAATAGCTTATAGAAAGTGAAAATATGAATGGAAATACAGTTATGTACTGTAAGACTACATTTGTCAGACAAGTGTGAAAGTCAATATTTGGTATGGCAAACCCTCTGAGAGCAAGCTTTCCTGTGATTTCTATAAGTAATTTTCAGGTGTTGTTCTCCTAGCTTCTTGGAGGATTTTGTGTTGCTCTTCTTTGAATGTTGGCTGCATTTTGTTCTGTTTTCTGTCAAGATGATCTCATTGCTTTAGTAATGTTGCTGTCCAGGCTCTGGGGAGGATTCATTACACCTGATTGTTACTACTGATTTTAAGTCTTACATAAATTTGACAACTACATTTTTTCTCCTTTTTCCTTGCTTTAAACATGATTTCTTGACAGCCACTCTTCCATGGAGACTGTTTCTGATGAGTCTTCAGTGAACAGTAAATTGATCAAGTGAAGGGGAAAATACATTTGGTAATAGCTCTTTGAGAACCACCTGTTGGAGCACAAATATTATTTTATGCCTGTGAAACAATGTTATCCTCAGCATCTATTCTAAACTAAAGCAATGGAAAGATTTTTTTTTTTGTCTTTGCAACAAGATGGTACTAACAACATCCCAAAACGTACATTTCAAAATTGTTTCTTTGTTGTCTTCTATATTGATGACATCACACTTGTTCATCCCTTGTGTTAAGATTTATGCTTGAAAAACTGACAGGGTCAGTGTTAAGTCCCTTAACAAACAAAAAACACAGATGAAAATGATCAGGTTCAGGGACAATACTAATAAATGAAAACACAACTAGTGTCCAAAGACAAATGTTGAGAGTTTTAGGAAACATGGAAAACTGCTACATAAAACAACTTTAAAAGATAACAAGTCTGACTCCTTGAAGAAAATTTAAGAGTTAAAGGTTGAATATGGAATACGGACAGAACAGCGACATCACGTGTGTCTAGGTTGTAGTTGCAACGGCAGAAAAACAACTCCAGCCGCTGGGATGCCAGGCTCACTGCCGATACGCAAGTGAGTAACAGTCTGCAGCATGTCCAACAAGTAACGCAGTGGAGTTTATAACCGACAGCTAACGTTAGCCATGTTAGCAAACAAGCTAGCTTACCGATCCAGGAGGAAAGTCGCCTTCTCTGTGTTTTACTCCGTGGAAAACGTTTATGTGGGTCCATTTAGTGAAGTCTTCACCTAAATTTACTCCAGGTTTTGCTCCTCTTAGGTCACTCCTCCTCAGAAACAGATAACAACATCTCCAGGGCTCTGAAGCAGCTGCTTCACTCGTCGTCTCCACGGTTTTTCCCTGCACAGGCCTGACTATGACCGAAATATTGTTTCCACACAGAGATCGCATTTGGCAACCTGCAATGGCGGCGTGTATTGGCTTATAGACGTAAATAAAATGCCATTATCGAACCCGTCAAAATTTATTTTATAATTATTATATTATTATTTTTTTTAAAATATAGCTTTTAATAAAAATGTTCCATATTCAACCTTTAAGAAATAAAGGGTACCTCAAACTTCATATCTGTATCCATAACATGAGAACTTTTTTTTTTTTTTTACACCAGGGCTACACAATTTGGACCTACGAGTGCCACAATCCTGCAGGTTTTCAATGTCTCCCTGCTCCAACCAACCTGACTCAAATTAAAAAGATCCAATAGCCAATCAAGACATGGAAAGCCTGCAAGATTGTGGCCCTTGTTGGTGTAAATAGGCTTGTTTTACACCAACAATGCCAAAGTGAATGAAAAAGAAAGATTAAACCATTTTAGTTATTGTTAACAGTAGCTGATATCAAACTGATTTTATTGGTGAAATTCAGCAACAAATCTGCAATGACTGCTAAAACCTCTGACAAATTATAATAGAGGCAGTTCTGTTCTGACACTTGTTATTCCATCCAACAACTAATTTGCCCTTTTTATCTTGCCTGAGTGGGATACTGTTGATGGTATGCAGTGAAATGGAATAGCACTTCTAAGGGGCACAGGGGAAGTGCACTGTATGCTCAGTGTGTGATGCTTCTTAATTCAAGGTCTCATCCAATTCCCTGTTGCTGCGTGTGCTAGAACATCTGGAGCAGGCGTTACTCGGTGTGTCAGGTAATTCCTGGCAGCATGAAGAGTGCACTGCAAAAAATACCTGCGCTGGTTCTCTGCGAGACCTACCTCCACCTGCAGGATCTTTTATGAAGTTTAAAACATACCTGTGTCAACAGGGATAACAAAGCGCCCAGGTGCTCCTCAGCTGGTAATCAGTGCAGGTGGTGGCAATAAATGCAGAACATGTCCAGTATCTTTAGAGAGAGCAAACACTTTTCTATCAAAAAATAAGTTAACACTTGACAGTACCAACAGGGACACTGTGGGTTGACATAAAGTCAGCACTAACCTCCTCAAATGAGACCCCAGCCGCATTTTCCTTATTATTTATTGTAAAAATGTAAAATAACTTAAGCAAGTGGTTTGCAGCGGAAATATTTTGAGCATAGTCCTCTCGTGTGAAACTGAATCCTCTGCTGCAGCATGGAAATGTGAGGCTCAGAGTGAGTGCTAAGCAAACTGAGGGAGCTCTAATAGTGTGGTAGACTCTAATGAAATCAGCAACCCCAGGCCTCAGGAATGAGATCCATGCACCACTTTTCATTCCCTACATCCTCACCCAAGCCATCTCTTCAATTGGGCATTCCAGTGCTGGTATTAAGAAGAAGAAGCTTTATGTCTCATCTGGCTGAAAGGATGGCAGACTATCTCAGAATCTGCAGCACTTAAATATTTCAGAGGCACCGTGTTTCCTGCCAGGGTCAGATTGAGAACAGAGAAGCAAGAAATGTATAATGCGCTGAATCATAGACTACTGTAGTCGTGAGCTAAACACACAGAATGTGCTGGATACAATGCCAAGAGTCGTAATTTCAACTTTATATGGACAGTCTGATGAGAAACAGGACAGAAAAACGTCAGAAAGGCTTGTCAGCTTGCACGGTTGTTTCTGTCTTTCTTTTCTGTTTCACTAACACTCTAAATACAATAATTTCATAGGCAGTTGTGTCAAAATACAACATGCTGCTTTCTTTACTCTATAATTTAATGTTTATATCAACACTTCTTTAGTTTAAGCAAACTCCTGAAATTCAGTATGTGCCCACATTGCTCATGGAGTCAATATCCAAAGAAATAATGACAAACATTTAAAAAACTGGAAAACTGATGGGGAAAATAGGCATTTGCTTCTTTCTGTCATCTCTTTACTAAAGCTATGTCTTTAAATTATGTGACTGATGTATCGAAGCTTGAATGGCTTAAATGAGGAGTCAGACCCTTTTAAGGAGGTAAATTGACACTGTTAGAGACAGCCCCGCAGATGGAGGAACCCTTAGGAAGTCCTGGGTTAATTAGATTTGTCCTACAACGCAGCTCAGCCCTCTCCACTTCAAATATTTATGGATCACACATCAGGAAAACAGACATTTGAGACTTCTGTGAGAGCTGTCTAACATGAATTCTCCTCAAATAGCGCTACTTGCCCCAACTGCCTGCACATTCACACACTCTCACACAAGCAGCAGCTGCATGTAACACACACAGGAGGCGGGAATTATAACACTGGAAATCTCACCGATTCACTCTCTGGTTATAATATGTGTAAAAGAATATGATTTTACAAGTTAATGGCTTGTGAATCACAATTTATCTCACTCTGAAGAGCTCTTGCACGCAAAGTAAAGCTCAGGTTTGGAAATACTGAAACTGAATCTGTTTACCTTCATATGGAAGCATGCCTAGTGCACATTTTGCTTCATGTTTACTTTCAAAATTCTTAGTGATATTTCAACACCCCATAATTTCTGATCATAGCATCAATCTGTACACATTTGTATGCCAGTTTCACTGTGCACATCTAAGCATAACCTGTATCTTTTGCTTCAAGAACAAATAGAGTTGCATGGTTTCATCTTCACACAACTGATTGTAAACAGCTGTTTATCCAGTAAACTCACGGGGGAATCTATCATTTGGTTTACATGCATGTATGATTGTATGTGCTTGTCAGTGTCTTTCTGAATGGCAGTTCAGCATAACATGAACCCCCTATCAACTACTTTGCTCTGCAGTCAGAAGATGACAGAAGACCCAGGATTTTTCATGACCCCTGTTTGACAGTTCAGGGACACTCTGGTTACTGTTTCCCCAGACCTCAGCTGTAACCCCTGACAACACACACACATAGACACAACAAGCATATACTCAACACATTTACCCTTAAATAGTTGTGTCAGGTTGGTGCTCAATACTCTCTACAAGAGAAAAAAAAATATGGGAGAAGCCACACTGAGTGACGAAAAAAAAAGTAGGAAAATAGACCTACTAGAAGAAAAGAGGAAACAAAGTCAGAGAAATAAATATTTGAGGAGAAAGAAAGAGGGAAAGACAGACCTGTCTTGAAGGCAGCCAGATGCCTGTTTGCATCCTGAGAACAGGCCCCTTCAACTATCTCTTTTTGCCCTTTAAAGCTCTGCAACGCCTGAGAGACGTTTTATAGTCGCAGTCATTCGGCTCCATTTGGCTTTTGTTCCATTGCTGGATTCCACGGGATTTTACTCCATTAGAGTTTCTATTAATAGATCAAATGAAAAAAGAACATAAATTTTTTTTTTTAAAATCATGACTGAAAATGTCTAAATTATACTGGTGTATTGTTTTCCTCTCAAAGAAAAAAAATCTGACAATGAAATCACTAAAAAATGTAAATAATCCTCTGAATAGAGGTCCTACATTCCTTTACATTCTGGTGACACTGACCTTGTAAGTTGTCTAAATGCTTGTCTCTGTTTGATATTGTGTGACACAACAGTTCTTTTGTTTCTGATGTCGACAGGAGTGTTATGCTGCCATTTGATCCAGAGAATGAATGTTGTTTCTGTCCCAGAGGTGGTGGTGGTGGTGAAGGGGGAGGTAGTTTTCACTGAGCCTGCTGTGTCTGCTCAGGACCACACAGCCACGCAGCCTGGGACCCTGGGACCTCAAATCATTAGATATAAGAGGTCTGTGAGGCGCTTCGTGTGCTCCCCACCTCTTCGCAGGACTGTTTTAGCCCAATCATGTGCTGCCAGCTGACAGACTGATGAAACAATTATGAGCATTTAGTGCAGCAGATATGTGAAAGTATGTGAGATGACTATCAGGGATGGGGATCTGGTCACTGTGTGTATTTTTCAGAGAGTTGAGGATTTCAATTTCTTGTTTACTTTAACTGTCTAACTGATTTTAAAAACACTGTCAATAATTTCTTCATGATCTGTCATTTCTAATCTAGTGTTCTTTCTCTCACGTATGTCAATAAATAACTTGTCACTTCCATGTGCAACACAAAAAAATATTCTGTATCACCGACTCAAACCATTTTATTAGAATTTGTTTTGCAGTTTTTAGATTCTCTTTTTCAGCCAAGTGTCTGTTTCACACATGAACTCACACATCCTCAAAGCATGTTAACGCCATCTAGAGGGTTACATCAGTAGATGTTGCACAAGCTCACATGCACAACTACAGAAGCTATGTTTAAACTTTGCTGATCACAGTATTCACAAATAAAACATATATTTTATTAATTCAACTACCATAATAGAAAGTGAGAAATAATGGTTGCATGAATGAAAAAAATCAATTAGGTTCAAAATAACTAAACATCCAAAACTGCTTTCTTATTTGAGCTAAAATAAATGCAATTCATGAAAAGTTGGCTTGTGGGGTAAACATGCAAATGATTGTCTTTTATCTCAACAGGAACTGACAAAGAAATTTGAAATCTGGGAGGGGAAATGTAATAAAAGTCGCAGGCTATACTCATAGAGCAACAGTTTACAACATCAGTTTCCGGTTTCGCATGGCAGTGTAATTTTAAGAACTCGAGCATTGACAATATAATTTTCTATTGGAGATATTTTATTTATTTGCTCACCAATTAAACTTTTCCCCCCTGTGTTTTTTGGGATCTACTAATATCATAATTTATCTACTTGTTCTTATTTGTTTCATATTTAGGTCGATCTAAATGGAAAGGCTTGCTTTTACAAATAAGTTTTTTGCCCTTTGCCAACACTTACCTGCAGGCTGCTTACAGCCAAACCTGCAAAACACTGGAAACTAATAGCCTACAGTATTAACGTTTGATCAATAGTAAATACCTAGTAATTCTCAGTTTCAATAGAGCTGTTATGCTCCGAGTTGTTTTTATCTGCAAACTATTTTTTAAAAGTATTATTATTAAATTTTATTACTATACTTTTAAACTTTCATTTTTCACGACTTAGCTCAGACATGCGCGGGTCTTTTTCGTTTTGCAACGCTACAGAAACAGCACAGAATTGTTTTCCTGCCCAGTGCCGCGTGCGCAGGTGCTATTTTAAGAGCAGACTTTAATGTTTCATGCGTGAGGTGTTGGTCATAACCCGTGCGAGGCGTCGTCGGCGCAGGACACGTTAGACAGCAACAATAACAGAAAAAAGGCAGCTATCTTGGAGGCAGTGAAAGTTGGATGAGAATCAACCTCCCAAAGCCAGACACAGACTGCACTTACAGTCCAACAGCTCTGTCAGAGAAACAGCACTCCCAATATGGATCTGACCACAGAGAACCCCAAACGAAATGCTTAAGCATATATTTTGCAAACCACTGCAAGAGGAGTAGCTAATGATCCAAATTTCATGGCGCAATATAATGCATCATTTTTTTTAAATAATAGCCTGTTCTGCTTGTTTTTTTTAATTTATTTAATTTATTTATTTTTGGTTACAGTTTTGGTTTCTTTAATGTTTTAGAATAATCATGTCATCAAGGTTTGTCCCTAGCACAAGGCAGTCAAGTGACGCAGCATTTGGCAGCATCCACCTTCAGACATGTGTGTTGAGACCATATTGTCTGAAAAAGCAAATGAGTCACCTCTTTCTTGTGTCTTCCTGCGCTGAAGTTATACTCCCTCTGCAAGGTTTCCTCGTCAGTCCTTTTCCGTAAAGGAACCAAAGGACAAGCTTCGAGATGTTGAGGGTCAAAGGGAAGTGGCCTACGTGAGTCTTATTAAGGATCAGTTTAGAGAGCTGAGGATTTCTCCTGTTCTGGGGAACAATAGGAGATTCAGAGCCAAAGTCTTTCAACTTTTAAAAAAGATCACAGTCTTATCCCAGTCTTAAACGTCTGAAGACCAAAATGTCTTGGGGCCAAACTGTCTGCAAGTCTTATCTATTATATATATATATATATACATATACAAATGTATATATGTATATATAAAATTTAATTAGTATCTGAATTTCACCGATGAGCTCCTCTTAATTTTACTTTACAAACTGCAGAAATACTTTGTCCAGTGATTTTACAGAATGAAGGTCTCCTCTGTGGCCCCCATCAATATGTTCTGTATATTTGTTGCAACCCATGTTAAGGGCATGACCTCATTGTGTCACTCTAGTGGCGACCCAGACACTTGTATAGCAAAGCAGGAAGGACAGAGTCTGTGTTATTCTTCCCCTCTACCTGACAGCCATATTTCAAAGCTCCATGACCTTCACCAGCTCCCTGACCCATCAGACGAGTGTCCAGCTCCCCCTGAAACTCTATGCTTTTATGTCTAGGTACTGCACTCTACACAACCCTAACCTAATCTCGCCATCACAATGTTAAATCATCTGTCAGACCCACAATGCCATTTTCCACCTTTTGAGAGTGCCTTCTTTTCCTCAAACATGTAGCCATGACCTCAAATCACAGCTGTTCCTGTCCAGACATTGAACTATACCTTGTCCTGCTTGTCCTTGTCCTGCTTGACCTCAAGACACAACTGTCAACTTCAACTCAATTCAGAACTCCTAAACCTTTGTTAAAGAATCCTTCCTTCTACTCTTGCAGACCATGAACACTCCAGGTCACCTTTTTTTTTTTTTTTTTTCTAAATCACAAGACCAGTCAACATTTCTTCTGGCTCTTCAGACATGTGGTCCATGTAGTTCATTTGTGGTAAATCCCAAAATTATGTCTCAGCTATCTTCTTTCACAGCCAGGAAAACTTTTATTGAGCGTTTTGCCCACCCGGCAATCAGGATTTATAAAGGCTTGCAGGGCCTAGCACTGGAGCAAAGAATGCAGCTGGTTCCATTACGAGATAAAGACCAGATGAGGAAGGATTGCAGCCGAAGCTACCTGTCATTTGTTATCATAAATGTGGTATTAAATGTGGAGATAAGCGTTGAAAGAAGAGGAGGAAGGGTGCCGAGGATTACTGATGCACTGGAGGGTGTGTGCTGTTAGCAGGCAGATGGTGCAGTCCAGCCCTGCTCTGCCTGATCCCTCTGACAGCTGCACTAGATCCTCAGCGGAGGTGAGCTTGGACTTGTTGCCGAACTTAGAGTACATCGTGTCTTTCCAGTGGAAATGCTGACCTTGTGTTTTTCATTATGTGTGTGTGTGTTTGTGTGTCTACTCACATGGTAAGGTGATGCGAGGCAGGCGGCATGACTGGTGGCAGTGGGGAGTAATTGTGATTGAGAGCATTACTCCTCACTCCACCCTATGTCAGTGTGATACACACCCACACACACACACACACAATCATGTTCACAGGCTCCCTCATGGGTCATTCTGACATTGTCCAGATAAAGAAAGAGACTGATGGTTATGTGGACTCGAGGAAAGTGAGGGTGTGGGTGTAGGTGTGTGAGTAGGAGTGTTTGTATGTTAAGTATTTATTTTTGTTGAGCCCTTATGTGTTAATGTGTTTACCAAACTTCTAAGTCACCTGAGAGGGAGAGATATATGAAATATAAAAGGTTCTTTTTCTGTTTCTGACAATATGACTTTCATTTTATGTAACAGGTCACCAGTCTTCATGTGTTCTGAAATTTAGTCTTATTTACCTTGAACTAAAATAAAAGTGAAATAGGTAGAAGTTAGGGTATTTTGAGACATTTGTGTAAGTAGTAAAATGTATACTGAAGTACAACTATTTGTGACAAATTAACTTCAAAAATGATTTTATTGATTTAATTTTCAAAATAATTGGCAGCACACAAAGTTCCTTGTAAATATTGGTAATTTCTAGAAAAATCCCAAACTACCCCCCACCCCCCCAAAAAAAAACAACAAAAAAACAAAAAACAAAACAAACAAAGCCCATCAGTCTAGCTGCTGCCATTTTGCTAAAGATAACTCACACAAGTCTTGATGACAGCTTTTTTGATAAAACCATAATTTTTGATTCATCAACAAAAGAGGATTTACCAGTAACTACTTGTGGTTTTTCATTAGAAAAACCTCAGACATGGAAGTGGACACACTGTCTAAATGGCCCTTCAGTTTTGGCAGAGGAGAAGGAGCAATACTTATGAATCTCTTCCTGTTTGTGTTTACTCATTGTTGCAGTTTTGCCGTGTAGAGGGATTATGTCTCCAGTCACTGGATCACATCTTCTGGGTTTTGTCTCACACAGAGGCCATGTCAGGGTTCATCCAAGCTCACTGAGACCAGCTCTGTGCCAGTCTGTTGTTCCTCTGTGCTCCATGTTGCTCCGCCCTGACCTGCAGTATGCTTTATCCACAGGGGAACCCTGCCGATGGGGCGTGTGCTTGCGTGCGTAGGCCCCGAGCTCCGGCCCCTGTGTGGTCTTGCTGTATGTGTATGTGTGTGGTCTTCCTCGGCCCCCTGCTCATCTGTCCGAGGCCTGCTAACGGCCTGCCCAGTGACCACGGCTGTTTACTTTACTTCTGTCTGCACCAACTGAACTCTGATCGCCCGCTTCCTCCAGCTGGGCCAAATCAGGCTCCAGCTACAGCATACAGCAGCACATGGAGAGGCCCTGGAGTATAGGACAAGACAGGACCTTGGGTTTTGGTGAATTAAGACACCTTCAAACCCACCCCCATGTCCCTACCCTATTTTCTTCTTGTTCCCAACTTCTGGGTGACTGGTAGCTAAAGCCAGGCATATGGTTGCTGCAAGGCAAAGCTGCCTGTAATTATGCTGTCAGAGGCCTGTCCTCATTGGCCAGGATAATTGGTCTCTCTGTAACAGTCAGTATCAGTTCAGTCTGTCTCATCAGTGGAAACAGACAGAATGGCAGCTCTCTCTCTGAAGCGGGCATTCACACGCTGGAGGTTAGCTGTGGTTTTTCCACAGCACGATCCTGCTGAAGTTGGCATCAGCTAGTAGCTGTTTGACAACAAGAGAGGATAAATATTTTCAAATACTTTAGTATGTATGAAATTTTTTGCTCAATAAAAGGATAAAAATTATTAGTAATACATTTGGAACTTGCATCTTTTTTAATGACCTTTGCACGTGGTGCTTTATTAGCTTTGATTCTCTGATACCACAATGCAGTGCAGTGCAGAGCTTTGTATTCATTAAATAGCTCATTTACAGTGTAGGTCAAGGAGTTAAGTACCCGAGTGTGCCACTATACACAGGGCATATGATCCTACATAAATCCACTGAATAATGAGGTGGGGATGGTGGCATACCTGCTTCCTCTCTCCCCTTTTCTCCTCTGCCCCTGCCTGGGGTAATTCCTCTTATTAAGGATGGATTGGTGTTGAGTGTTTGTATGAGACCATAGGTCCTGGTTTTGGGGACTTGGGAGTCAATGGGAGAGAGGAGAATTAGGGGGAGGCTGGTAGTGTTTAAGACCTGTGTTTGGCCAGGGAAGCCAGGAGAGGCCCTTTGGGGTCATCTTCTACTGCTTTACAAATTGAGGGCTATGCTGGCAGGCGCCAGCGCAGAGCTGAATGAGAGAGCCTGCTGACCTGTGACCCTGGCCCAGCCCTTGCGCAGGAGCCCCTGTAACCCGGGAGAGGGGACCACTGACCTCTGGGGGTCACATTCCTCTTCTTCCTCCTCCAAAGCTGCAGGGGATTCCTGGGTCTCCCAGCACCCATCCTGCACAAATTAGATTTAACACAGACCAGTCCAAAAATAAACAGCTGGTTTGAGTATGGATTTGTTCTGAAGACCCTCATGGCAAATAAATGATAAGCTTGAGGGAGAGGTTTTATTGACACACAAAAGGATGAAGAATACTGGTTACTTCGTGGAGCTTTTCACATTTAATGAAAATACATTTGTGTGTGACCATGAGATAAAAAACAAACAAAACAGCATCAAAACTAAAAAGAAAAATCATACAAAAACAAATTAAATTTAGGAAAGCACAGCCATAAAGGTAGAAAAAAGCATATTCAGAAAAAAACATATTCAAAAGGATATTGTCTACATTAAAACCAGAAAATGCAA
This sequence comes from Atherinomorus stipes, assembly GCA_023101725.1. Taxonomy (NCBI): domain Eukaryota; kingdom Metazoa; phylum Chordata; class Actinopteri; order Atheriniformes; family Atherinidae; genus Atherinomorus; species Atherinomorus stipes. Next base: position 352,378 of record JALJCO010014322.1, on the reverse strand, counting down.
AAATATCATAAAAAGAAAAAGCAATAGAACTATAACATATTGACATTGCAGAGAAACAGCAAACCTCAAAGCAATACATTCAACAAAAACTCATTTTAATCTTTCCAAACTAAAATTCAGAAGCTTTCTGAAACCTTCTTGTGTTTCAGTTATGCTGTATTAGTGTCCAATTAACAGGTACTGTCATAATCCAGAAACAGAAAACAGCAACTACACTGTAAATTGCATTTTGGCATTTTTGATGTTCCAATGTATTGTTTTATGTCATATTAACAAGCTTCTAGTATGTTGTTATATATCAAAATGCTTAATCAAACACATCTTAAACACACAAAAAACATTCCATTCAATACAAAATTTCAAGGCAGAACTTTAACTCATTTTCAAGTTAAACATTTGATAGTGTATGTTTACTTAGGGCACATTCAGAAAGCATGGTCGGTGAGTTTCAGTCCGTTTGGGGACTTGGTTCGGCTGGGGGCGGCGGTGGTCTTCCGGACCGAGATCGCGTTCACGTTGCACCATAGTCAAACAAGCCAAATGGGTCAAGAATCTCAGGTGGCGCTGCATTCGGGTTCACCATGCGTGAGGACAAGATGCACGAACAAGACAGTTTTCACAACTTCTGTTTCCCCCTCAAAACCACATTATTTTGTACGAGGAGCTGGGATATGCTTTCATCAGACCAAATAAAAAGCTTTTACTTCCTCGTAACTCCACGTCTGACCACGCGCTATCTTTAAAAGTACTGCAGTCCCACATGTGTGTTTGTTGTCGTAGCGTTTACCCACATTGCCCAACATTTTACCGACAATGCCAGTGCAGTTTGTTGTCCACTTCCTGTCTTTGGTTCACTTGAATCGGACCGAGACCCGTGTTTGTAGGCGGACCGAGTCCGGTTGTTTGTTCCGGATCAGTCCATTTGAGCATTCACAACTCCCCTAAACAAAGCGGACATTCCGAACGGACTCTGATTCGAATCAAAAAAGCTTTGTGAATGTGCCCTTAGTCGCATTCAATAAAATTAAAACTTCTCAGTCTGGGTAAAAAAATGAATAAAAAGAGAAAATGCCCACGCTGTAAATTGCATTTTGACATTTTTGTTGTCCTAATGTCCTCATATTTTTAAGTTAAATATTTCACAGTGCATTTCAAGAGCGACTTCTGCCTATTTCAGAATATCAAGAGCTGTGGAATTAGTTTCACCTCTAAGGCCCACCACTCCTCAACATGCCTCTTTTAATCTTACTTTCATTCCTTATCTTACTGTATACAGTGTGTACAACAAGACCTCTAGTTACCATGTGAAAGGAATCTTTCAGTAACATTTCCTCAAATTTCATAACATGTGGTTAATAACTTGAAACCTGTAAAAAACAGACCATTGCCTCCTATACATCTCTACCCATACATCTTCAATGACCTTACATCATGCCAGTCTATACAGCACCACAGGCTACTTCTGGGTGTGGGTCAGAGCAGGCTCATCTCCGGATCTCCTGTAAACAGCTTCCCACTTCTTTAGCATACTCCATGCTGCAGTCTTTGGCGACTGCTTAATAGTAATTGCTTCAGGAAGTGTGATCACCACGGTTCAGGGACTCTCTAATTCTATCAGAGCAAAAAAAGAGGGTTTCAGGTTAGGAGTGGGGAAGGCAGTGGGGATAGGTTACAGAGAGACAGTGAAAGAAATAAACATACTGTGAGAGGCAGAGAGAAAAAATGGACAATGAATGGACGAGTACTCTTTGTGATTGAAAATGTGTGGTTATGTGATGACAGAGGGATTGGCACAGTCCATTAAGCACAGAAACCATTCATATTCTTGTCAGATAAACTCTACACAGAGTGGACTGGCAACAATTAGAATCCAGATTGCCTTCAAATGTAAATAATTGATGCTTTTATCACAGGCTTGAATTCAAAAGGAACAAAGGAAGTGAAAACTTCCACAGAAGAACTGGATGAATGACTCCTGCTGGTGTTGTTAAGCTTCAGCATGGTCACCAAAGGGCCTTTTATTGCTTCAATATATTGTCAAAAACTGTTGCAGTCTAAAGAGGAACATACTGAAAGCCAAATAGTAATGAAAGTTTTAGACTGAGATTCCATCAAAAGCTGAAACTGAAACTGTTATTCTATCTGGTAGTGTAGGTCCTTGTATTTAGGTAAATGTATGCATGTGTGGCCAGCTGCACCACTCCTAACACTCATGAGAAGAAGAGGCCAAGGGGTGCTGAGAATATCCTCCACTGGTCTGTGAGCATGTCTACATGTGAGGCTACACTTCTCCACTGAAAATACATCCTGCTCCATCACATCATCCTCTGGCCAAAGTACTCCTGTGCAGCAGTGTTTCCCATGGCTGCCAGTGACACAGACAGTGAGAGGTGTCAGACTCCATACCTCGGCCAGCTATACCCAGACCCTGCAACTGATCCCTCTCACACACATACACATCCGTCTTTGGATGTGTATGTGTGTGTGTCAGACATCTGCTTAACTTGTGTGTATGCATATTTGTGTAAATCAAGAGTATGTCATTGTACAAAGACAAATCTCTCGTCAACAAGATTCCCATAAGAGCCCGCTGCAGAAGGCCTGGTGACATATATAGAATAGCAGGAAGAGAGGACATCCGAGAGAGGCTGCTGGAATTTTGCCCCTAACATGTGACTTTGGATGCTCCTGTGCTCCCAGAAACACAGAGATGATGATTAAAAAAAAAAAAAAAAAAAAAAAAGGTACTGGAAAACTATCTGGACCTTGCTGTCAGCTGATTCATGCACTTTCTGTAAATGAGATAAGCAGATGTCAGATGTCTGTATATGTGTAGAAATCTAAGTGGCTGCACAATGAGTTTTATTGAGTGTAAAGATTATTTTATATGAAAGGTTACGCACACATTCTGGTGAACTTGAACTAAACTTGCATCTTATGGCACTGTCCTGCCTTAAAAAGGCAGATGGATGAATGGAGGACAGAGTGTGCAAGGGACTGGCATAGAGACAAAGTCATAAAGACAGAGAGCACTCCAGTGGGCCATGTGTAGTGAACTGTGAGCAGCCTGTTGGTAGGTAGACCATAAGAGTCTGCTCTGCTCCATATCCGTTTACTACCCCTGAACACCTTGAACACCTTGACAGGGCTTGTCACAACATAACTGCAACTATTTACACACATGCATGTGAGCACATTTTTACGGACATAAAAGCATACACACAGTTACGCAGAGCAAGAAAACATTCACTCTTTTGATGATGAATCCTCACAGTTAAGGTGAAAGACCCTGAAAGAAAAAAAAAAATCACAGCTTTTGTAAATAATCTGTGCTTTTAGCGTCCACTTGCACTTAAGCTAGTATGTGTTGCCCTCTAATTTTCCATTTTCGGCAAAAGAAAGTGCATGTGTCTCAGCACTGTGTCTGAGCTGATGGCATTGATGGTGGTTAAGTCCAGATGTGGGGCCTATAGTCTTCTGCTCCTGTAGACTAAATCTGTGGAGAGAAGAGCTCCAGACATCCATTAGCTCATCCTCACATAAAGGCGGCAGCACACATGTGCACCTTCAATCGTGGCCAGTAAAACCATAATGTACCCTCCATTTACAATAAAAGCTTGTCAATATAACTGGTATATTATGTCATGGTAAGAAACCTTCACTATCCCCAGGCTGATAAGGTTTGGTTAGTACCACCTCCATAGGTAAACTAAATCACATTGTAAAAATGAACATGATATGACAACTTATTCACTAAAGTTGCCATTAGAATGATTCAAGATCCAGTGCATCATGTTTGGATAATTTTGTTGGCATCTATATGTATTACAGAGCACAGTCCTGGGTCAGATACAACAAACAAATAACCAAATGTGCTTTTATTACCTCAGATTACAAGAGCAGAAAAGCAATTAAAAACAATCCAAATAATCATACTTAAAGAGTTTTGAACATGGCCCTTTGTGAGTTAGACCGATCTGAAATGTACCAAAAACTCATTATGCTCCCAGAAAACAGACTTCTAATTCTAGTCAAGTTGAGAAAGGGTTCTGTTCATATGGAAATTAGAATAGGTATATACTGTTACAATATATCACAAAACTGCCACAAAAGAAGAGTCTACAACAGGGCCACTCATGTCAGTCCTACAAGGGCTGCAATCTTGCAATTTTTCAATGTCTCTCTGCTCCAACACACCTGACTCAAAGTAATGAGTCATTGTGCAGAACGTGATTGGCTACTGGATCTATTTAATTTGAGTCAGGTGTGTCTGAGCAGGGAGAGATTGAATGAATTGCAGCCCTTGTAGGCTCAAAATTGAGTAGCCCTGGTCTACAAGTTTTACAACTTCCATATTTTGTTGGTTATAAGGCAGTGGAGCTATAGATGACTTCCATCAAAGAGTACTGAACCCATTCCACCCAAATCTTTAATTTGTGTATGAGGCCTGAGTGATGTAAATGTTATCATTTATACCAGTTTAGGGCAGTCCACTGGTTAAACAAGAGAAAAAAACAAAATAAAGCAAAACAAGCAAACAAAAAAAAGAACTTTAACTGGTCAAATTGAGCACGCCAGCTATACAGTTCGCACTGGATCAGCCTTCCCATTTAATCAGGTTTCTCCAAATATGTATGCAGACCCTGAGTCAACCAGCATTAATCTTAGAATTGGATAATCTTTAAAACTAAAGTTTTGTTTCCACATAATTATCTTGGATTAAAGCACACATAACGGTTGAAACCATTAAAAACCTGTTTAGGTTTGGGGATTAAACTACGGTCTTGAAGCCACATTACCGAGTTTTGGCTTAATTTCTGTTATCCGATATCAACCAATATCAATATATGCTGATAACTGTGAGGTTGCATCTCTCATATTTTGAGAAATACAACTATATTCTGCTCTGAGAGCAAAGATCCCAAAATAGCCTTAACTCAGCCATAGGAGTTCATTTTGGACATCTGGCAGCCATATATCAGAAACTAGCAGGTATTAGCCAACATGTGGCTAATTATAATGCTTCTGACAAGTTGGTAACTTAACCAACAACTTAAAAACAGATTTCATAAGCAGCTTCAAAGCAGGTCAGTCTGTAGCAGCAGCAGCTGCCTGTAATCACATCGAATATGAATCTATTTACAGGGAGTGCAGAATTATTAGGCAAATGAATATTTTGACCACATCATCTTCTTTATGCATGTTGTCTTACTCCAAGCTGTATAGGCCCAAAGCCTACTACCAATTCAGCATAAGGTGTGCAATACTCAGAGACATGGCCAAGGTAAGAAAGGCTGAAAAACGACCACCACTGAACAAGACACACAAGCTGAAATGTCAAGACTGGGCCAAGAAATATATCAAGACTGATTTTTCTAAGCTTTTATGGACTGATGAAATGAGAGTGAGTCTTGATGGGCCAGATGGATGGGCCCGTGGCCGGATCGGTAAAGGGCAGAGAGCTCCAGTCCGACTCAGACGCCAGCAAGGTGGAGGTGGGGTACTGGTATGGGTTGGTATCATCAAAGATGAGCTTGTGGGGCCTTTTCGGGTTGAGGATGGAGTCAGGCTCAACTCCCAGTCCTACTGCCAGTTTCTGGAAGACACCTTCTTCAAGCAGTGGTACAGGAAGAAGTCTGCATCCTTCAAGAAAAACATGATTTTCATGCAGGACAATGCTTCATCACACGCATCCAAATACTCCACAGCGTGGCTGGCAAGAAAGGGTCTAAAAGAAGAAAAACTAATGACATGGTCTCCTTGTTCACCTGATCTGAACCCCATAGAGAACCTATGGTCCCTCATCAAATGTGAGATTTACAAGAAGGGAAAACAGTCCACCTCTCTGAACAGTGTCTGGGAGGCTGTGGTTGCTGCTGCACGCAATATTGATCGTGAACAGATCAAAACACTGACAGGATCCATGGATGGCAGGCTTTTGAGTGTCCTTGTAAAGAAAGGTGGCTATATTGGTCACTGATTTGTTTTTGTTTTGTTTTTGAATGTCAGAAATGTATATTTGTGAATGTTGAGCTGTTATATTGGTTTCCCTGGTGAAAATAAATAATTTAAATGGGTATATATTTGTTTATTGTTAAGTTGCCTAATAATTCTGTTTGCCTAATCAACCTGATATAGGGTGTTGATGTGATTAGACCACACCCCTTCTCATTACAGAGATGCACATCACCTGATATGCTTAAGTGGTAGTAGGCTTTGGGCCTGAACAGCTTGGAGTAAGACAACATGCATACAGAGGATGATGTGGTCAAAATACTCATTTGCCTAATAATTCTGCACTCTCTGTATTTAAAAAGGGACAGTGAATATTCATGTACATAGAATCTACATCCACTGTTAGATTCATTTAATTGTGTCAGGTGTGTTGGAGCAAGAAGGGAAAGAAAACCTGCAGGACAGCAGCTGTCGAGGACTGACTTTGGACACCCTTGATCTTAATTAGATTTAAAGAAATAAAATTTAAAATAGATTTATTGACCATTGATGTCTCACAAGTTTTTTTTTTTTTTCATGTAAAACTCAGAACACCAAGAGGTAGGAAAAGCACAACTGTGGTACTGTCTTAAACTGTCCCACAATAAGAGGAGAGTCATGGCAGAATCAGCAGCTATCTTCCATCTGGACATAAACATTTCCTTCCTCTTAACAATTTGTTCCTATCGCTAACTTCCTGCTTGGCCTCTGTCTTCATGCCAGCCACCCATAAGAGAGATATGTGATATATCTCAATTATGACGCTGCAATTTAGATTATTATGCCACATAAGAAAGTCTTACCCCTAGGGAGGCATTCCTATGTCAAATATTCAACTTGAGGTCAGAAACTTAGCTAAACTAGCAAATTTATACAGTAAAAAGCCTCATCTGATAGGATGAAATTGAACTTTACTTTTTTGCATTTTCAGCAAGTATATTGTCACTAAGACAGAAATGGAAGGTGGGCCAGAAATATCCCCTCTAGTGTAAGCAGAGAATCATACACCACCAACTTACAGCCTCTTCGTCCTGGTCACCCACGCAGTGTGGTGAAAGTCCTTCCTGTTGCCTCCCCATCCTTCCAGCACCCTTGCCATTGTACTGTAACCCTCCTGCCTTCTTTTTCCTGTCTTTGGTTTTGAGTTCTTTTGCAGGGCAAAAATGAAAAAAGCCTGGACATCTGTCTGTACTGGGAGAAAGTCCCCGTTGTCTTGCAGCTCTTCGCCCTTCGGGGTTACTGGCTTGTATTTATGCAGTGTGACAGCCTTTACAGGTGAAAGGCAGCTGGTGGATTTCAGGGAGGTCTGTCGGTGAAACAGGTAGAGAGTAGATCTCTCCTCTGATCTGCCTCCCACTGGGGAAAATTGTGTTGCTAAAGCAGCCCCTGCACATTTGACGATGGAGAAATATTTTCATAACTGATTGTGTGAGAGTGTGTGTGTTTTAGAAAGAAAAGGTGGGAGAGAGGGTGCTCCAGGGTGATGTGTTTTCCAAAATGACATGGAAAAAATGTAACTGCTCGATAACCCCCACCCTGCATCTCTCCTTTGCTTCTCTCCCTCATTGTAGGGTATTTGTATTTCATGCCAGAGATATGGGGAGCAGGACTGGAATGCACTGCGCTCTGGCTTCTGAGTGAAAGGCGTTGTAATACTTTTGACACTAATTACAGAGTTCACATATTGGTTTGATTTCTGCAGATCAGGCTCTAATGGCCAAACACTCTCAAGGTTAATCAATGTGTAAGTAGACTGGGTTGGTCTGGGGTCTCATATTCAAACAAGTCATCATGTGTGAGTATGTTGCTGGTATAAAAATCAGGCCTCACACTGAACCTAAGTGGTTTATCTGTGTGTGTATCATCCTGAATGAGAGGAATGAGAAGTGAAGCATGGGTAGCTTATAATGTTCTGTGGAACAGGTTTGTTGTCTGGCTGAAACACAGCTGGATGTTGAGTGTATGGGAGTGAAAACACTCCAGCTGGCTCCACAGCACAAGTGAAACCACTACAGTGCCTCCCATAAAGTAAAGGTCATTGGTTCACTCTGAGTTTCTATGCAAAAGAACATAAAACAAATTCTCTACAATGTCAGAAAAAAGCATTACACTGACAGAAAATACACAATACTTAAAATTTTATATAGGCATATGCCACCTCTGGGTGAAATTTAGCCTCCGCCCGCAGTCCACTGAGTTGGACAAGTGGGCAGAAGCGTTTTCTAAGCCGACCCAGTAATTCTCTGGATCGGGCAGCACTGACTTTAGCTTAGCTTAGCGTAGTTGCTGTAACAGGGTGGTTTGAAATATCATCACTTGGCGAAAGTGAACTAATTGACTCAAATTTTTTTTCAATTACTTTTCGTAATTCGTGCATTCTGATGGAGTACAAACGAGAAGCCGATTTCACATCAAAGGACTGACAAGGCGGCATTCAATAGGGAACTAAATGCCGCAGAAGTACAGAGGCGAAGCACCGCGGATAGTAGCAAAGGCAGTACGCATGCGCAGCATCCCTAACTTCCATAAACTGGTTTGCTGCACATGCATGCTGCCTTTGCTACTATCCGCAGATCAGAATGTGCAGATCACGAAACGTAATTGGATATGCTTTTAAGTTCTGAAACTACCTAAGAAATGAAGCAATGTCTTCTTTTAGCATTGGTCATTTTTAATATAAATGATCTCACATTGTATTCTCTCATCAGGATGCCAGATTTACAGATTTGTACATGTGTATACTAATGCTTGTGAGCTTCAGAACCTTTTTTTTTTAAAGCTAAAACTATCCAGTGATGCATGCTTTCGAAGCCAGCCTCACTTCACCAGAGTTTTCCTTCTCTAGTAAAACCAGGTCTTTTGCTGAAAACCAAGACCTGGCCAGTTGTGGTTAAGCCTTGGACACTGTGGCTGCCAAATTACAGGCTTGTAACACCAGAAGCAAAACACCTATTCAAAGAACGTCATATGGTAAGGCTGATGAAAAATATACAATATGGCAGCAGAGATCAGCATGACTGACAGGAAAGAAAAGCCCATACAGAGTTTTGTTCCAAAATGTTCAGTTTTCCTCTAACTTTTATTTTTAAAAATACTTATATCTTACAGTATATTAATCTGTCAACTGACTAATAAGTTACCCAGTAGCATCAAATCAGTCTGGACAATTGATCTATTAATTTTTAAAATCACACATTTTAAAACATTTTAAGTGTTGCAGTTATGAGAGGAAAGCCAGATTGTGTAAGCTGGAATGAAATAGGCAGCACGCCTGCTGTGTGGCCTGAGTTTAAACAGATAATATGTCATTCTCATTTGACTGATAAGCACATGCATATACATACATGCAATCTTTTTTTGTAGCATGCTGTGTTTATTTCAGCCCAGACACTGGGCAGTAAAGCACAGTTGTTGTCAGTACTGAGCCAAATAATGTGCTGTTCTTTGCCTGGCATACACACATGCAGGCTGGGTAAAAATGCTGGATGGAGAGCCCCGGGTACTGGAGAGCCAGGAGAGGTTAGGTTGCTGGGCTGATGTGTGACAGCATGTGTTTACTTATTAAAGGGCTGACTGTGTGCTAAGTGACAGTGAGGATGAGTCCAGGTCCCAGAGAGATAAATAATGGAATGGCCGAGCGCCATGAGATCAATTTTAAAAGGTTTTTTGTTAAACAAGTTCACAGTGGTGAAAAGTGTGTGTGTACACTCTCAAAAATAGAGGTACGAGACAGGAACATTTCTGTACCTGTAGGTACATTTTTTACAAATGTTCTCTCAAAAGTACAGTATTGGTCTTTATGAAGCCAGAAGTGTACCTATATACTATGAAAAATGGTCCAAAGTAATATAAAGTACAAATTTGTACCATTTCAACCCTACTGTAAGGGTACCTACAGCATTGAAAAATGTGCGTAGCTTGTATGATGTAATTGGGTGAGTGGGTAGCCTAGTGGTAGTGTCGTGGGCCTTGGCGCGGAGGACCCACGCTCGAGTCCCCTACAAAACCCCTGAGCAAGGTCCTTAACCCCCACCAACTGCTCCCTGGGCGATTTAAATAGCAGCCCACTGCTCTCTGGTACTACTGTACAGAGATGGGTGAAATGCAGAGCCCTAATTTCCCCATGGGAATCTAAACAGTATATAAAAAAAAAAAAAAAAAAAAAAACATAACTATGAATAGCAATCCTTCTAAACAGTAGTATAATTATAGTGATTATATTATGATTTTCATAATAATCATAGTGATTAATTATATGTATAATTATATATGTGTTTTGCCTGATATTTACATAATAATTATTCATTTATTATTAGCATCTTTGATTGTTATCATAATCTCTATTTTATTGACTTTTATTCATCATTTTTAATTGGTTTAATTATACTTTATTAACTGATACAGCTTGATTAAGTATAACAATGGACCAGGACCGAAGGGTACAGAAATGTCTTTCAAAAAGGATCACCCCCAGTGACAAGAGTTTGAACCCTTTTAAGTACAAATTGGTACCTCTATTTTTAAGCGTGTATGTCCGTGTGTGTGTGGCTGTAAGTCTGTGATGATGTAAGAGTGTCCTTAGTGTGAAATCTTTGTGTATTGAGAAGTGCAGTGTCTGTTGATTCAACAAAGTTATGAACAGTCTTTAAACATTTTTTAAAGGTAAAAGAAGCATTTTGAGTAGCAGTATTGAGTAGAAGTCTGGGTTGAGGGCTGTACATAAAGCCGTGGCAAAAATCACTATTTATAGATAAGATCTTTAGGGGAGTTGGCCCAAATTTTTCTCTAACTAATCCTTCACAGCATATTGTTGCAAGGCAAGTCTCTGTCTGGAAATGTCACAAAACATTATTTATTCATTTCTGCTATTGAATGGGAGTTTTGTGAATATGGAGCATAATTTCAGTATTTCATGTATGTGTTCTGAAAGGGGTGTTTAAAAGTTTCAAAAAATTGTGTAAGGATGAGAGGACTTGGGACTGATCTCTCACTAACCTTGGTTTGTGTCCTGTGTTACCTTGTGATTGATGTCGCACTTTGAGTAGTTTTAGTGGAGGATCACATTTAAGTATTTTCAGAGATGTAGAGAGAGATGCCTAATCTCTGGCTTGTTTGTTGCCTTATTTGAAAAAATATTTTGGAGCAAATATGTGTAAGCTTAGATAATGAATTACATAACTATCATTATTGGAAAGCTATCATTTACCATAAAACACTTAACATATCAGCTGGGTTAGTCAGTGCTGATGTTGATGTCACCAGATGTTGGTGTAGTACTAGCCTAACATGTATGTCCACGCACGATGGAGAAAGGTTGAGTGCATGCGCACTTGGAAGTGTGTGTGGTTGTTTTGAAGTGATGTTTATGTTAACTGTGATTAACACCATCCAGGTGCTCTTGTTGGCAGAGTGGTGCAGCCGCTGTTTTAGGCGCTCACACATTTTCCCCTCCGCCTGGGTCCAATCGTTGTTGGACGAGCCAGTATGCTGAACTGCTGACCACTATTTATTCTTAAACTGTCTCGTAAACGGTTCTTCTCCATGGAAAGATGAAGCGCATGCGTGAGAGCGTAAGAGACGGGTAGGAAAAGAAGAATTCCAGTCACGATGAGTGCATGTCAGTGTTTGAAGATGAGGCAAAGGACGTAGCCAGTGGAAGGGAACAGGAGTGAGGGGGTTGGATGGAGGAAACAAAGGTGTAGCAGAGGTGTGATGGTCTGCTTCAGCAGGAGCAAGTTGAGGATGGATGCCACAGCCCACATTCAGACAGATTTCAGACAGCGTTAAGAATTTCATTAACCCTATCTCCACTGGTCTAGACAGGAAGGCCAGCCTCAGGCCTCACACAACCACTACCCTGTGAAAGGAACTGGTCGGAGGACTGGAGCAGTGTTTGCCAGCACCCCAGAGAAGCAGGAGGCTGTTTATTCAGCGCTGATGATGGACAGTGATGTGTGTGTATCCACAGACTGTTCTGTAAAATGGTCAGTGTGGTTTTCAGATACACAGGACATCTATCTGTGTCCAAACTGCACCCTGTGCTGACTGAATTCATAACCAAGAAAATGTCAGGAAGTGAGGAGAAACAGGAGGACATGAAGAGGTCAGCAGGAGGCCAGTGTACAAAATGCAGCAGGAAGGTGGAACTGAGAAAGCCAAGTTATTATTGTACTATGTTTTGAACTGGTGGGTGCTGGATAGAGCAGGGTGGGGATGAGTGTTTTCAAGGGAAAGAAATAAGTGAATTGTAATATAGTTATATATATACATGGTTCAATCACCATTTTTTTTTAGCATTAAATCATCATTAAATTATAACAAAATAGATATATATATATATATATATATATATATATATATATATATATATATATATATATACACACACACACACATTTTCTTCTATATATAAAATGAACTATTTTAAAAATTTTTTCTCTATCAAGATATATATATATATATATATATATACATAGGATATGCATGGAAAACTACTCATTACAACTAAAAGTGACTTATGACTTGAATAAGACTTGAGCCCAAGATCTAAGACTTAACCTGCTCAAAAAGACTTGTAAACATCTCTGCTTCATAGATGTTTTGCAATTTCAGCTGAGTATGAGTTTGGAATGTCAGAATGGGTTTGACCCTCAAGGACTAAGTAAAACTTTTTCAGAAGTGTCTATTGTATTGGCAACAGACATACAGTTTGAATACATGTAATTCCTGGTTATCATGGTAACCGACTCAAAGATTATTGAAGCAGTACTGCATAAGTTTTAAGTCTTAAAACTGTGCTTCTGACTTGTTTTGATGACACACCAACATTAATTTTCATTTACACGTCCACGTGGCAGCGACTAGATTTCGAGACACTGGCCATTTTGGACATGCACCATGGCTAATTCAGCAAAGAAACCCAAGAGGCCACTATTGGATCAAATTGAGGAATCGAAAGAAAGTCACAGAGCAAGAGATAAGACAAGGGTCAACATCAGACTGGCTTTTACTGGCTGGAGAGAGCTCAGAGAAGAAACAGCACTGAAGACGATGACAAAATAAGTCTGTAACACTCTACAAGAACTTTGTTGTTTTTGAGAACATGATGATGCCATTTTGTTGTCACAGCATTGCTGGTTTTGGAGTTCTTGTTGTTTGTTCTCGTTGCATCAGTCGACCAGAGCTTTCTTCTCGTTGGGGTTTGGAGAGGTACTGTGTGATTGGTTGGTCATTTAAGATAGGCATGGCTCACACAGAAAAACAAGAAGCGGAATGTTTCACTTACGCATTTCTGCTGGTGTGAGGTTAAACAAATAGTTTTAATGAACAGCTGATTAAGGTGGTGGGAAAATATGGAAATGTTTACAACACATGGCATTTAAAGGCGCAGACACCGCTCACAAACCTGCCTGGCAGACATAACCCTGCAGTAATCTCCACCCCAACCATGAATTGACCAGACCAAAATTAACTTTTTTTCTTTTTCTTGTTCTTGTGGCCTTACGAACAAGAACAAAGTTCTTACTTCTTGCTGTAAGAAGCTTGAGCACTTGTTAGGGGGCCCCAAAGTTCAGTTGAGCTTCATCAAAGTAAAGTAATAAGAAACTGAAAATAATACAGTGAGGAAGTAAAAGACCAACCATATTCTTGAACTGTGTAATATATTTATACTATATTATAAACAAAAACCCCACCCTCCTCTCTCCTCTGTTTTTTTTTTTTTCTTCCCCTTTCTATTTTAATTCCAATTCCGGTCCTGTTTTTTTTGTTTTCTTTTGAGTTGATATCATATCATTTTTCTTTTCTTTTTTTTTTTTTTTTTAATTTATATTTTCCTATATTATTATAAAAAACACCTCTTCTTAACTCCCCCCTTTCTCCCCTCTCTCACAACCCTCCGGGAGTCTATCTCAGAAGAGATTTTACCAAAAACCTCTTGTTCTTAAGAATTGACGTTGTTAAACTGTGATAAAACTCCCAATATTGTACAAATGTTATATTTTATCAGCATAAGGAAATTAGTAAACCAGTTTAACATAAGCTTTGATATACAATTAGTGTAATATAATGTAAAACACAATAACTTAAGATATTGATCACACCTTACATTCAGAAGAAACTTTGGCTCCAAAAGCTTTGGGCTGAGAAAAGCAAACCAGTGGTGGAGACTCTCTCCCATTAAAATAAATATGATGTCAAACAGATGTACGTTATTAGTCGTGCATGTTTTAATCTCTCAGCAGGATTGGATATGATTTCAGATTGAGATATACTCCAAGATGGGTTGTGCTTTCATGCACGGTTCAGTAAAATGCATGAACTATGATGTTGTATCATCTTAAAGTTTTTATTTAGTCTTGAGACAGAATTCAGGCTTCAGACGTGACTATACTAGTGTATGGTTCTTTTTTCATCCAGTCTTAAGTAAAACAAACATTCAGTATATTTTTAAGATTTTGGATTTTCTTTCTCTCTCTCTCTGTCTCTCTCTTTCTCTCTCTCAAATTTTGATCAAGTCTTAGAGGCTCTCTTGATGTTCCCATCACTGATAGAGTACAACCTATGTACAGCACTTCTAAAACCCTGCATTCAGGCAGAGCATGCACTTTTGATTAAACTAGCAAAACTGAGTGTTTACTTCATGTTAAGTGGAGGTCACAAGCATTTTTTTCCCCTTTTATTCCCCTTGTCCCCAATAAATCTCTTTCCGGTTTAAGTAGAGGAGGCATAGGGCTGAGGAAGAGAGGGACCCCGCACTTGGTGGTCCTCTGCAGCCAGCACTCGGGAGAGCAGGAGCTAAAAAAATAAACTTTGCTCTGGCACTGAGGGTGGGCGATGCCACTCTGCGACAGGGGATGGCGAGCTCTGGTGAGTGTTACTGAACTGTCACAACCCCCATCTCTTACAAGCAGCCCCCCCTCCAAAATCACTCGCCATCAATATCCCTCTAGAGTAGGCAGGGCAAACAGGACAAGGGGTGGGGTCAGAGCAGAGTATTCCCTGCTTTCTCAGCCAGCAGTGAGGCAGCAGGTACAAGCAAAAAGTTCACACACAAATGCATGCATAATGCACATGCACTAGCTGCTGCAATCTTGCAGGCCACTGGAGCACACGTCACTGTTGCAAGATTGAACAACACACAGAGCTAATCCAAACCAGTTTCAGAGCTACACACACACAGGCACACACATTCGGAGACAGAAACACATGGACACACAAAGGTATGCACGCATTCAGCTGCAAAAGATTCTTATCCTTCACAGATACACAAACAAAGACTTGTGATATATTTGTGCTTGTTTGCATGTATGCATCTGCATGTGTGTGGTATGTACTGTATGTGTGCAAGAGGGAGGGAAAGAGCAGGACCAGCTGCTTAATGTTTAACTGCAGCAGCTCTTAGTAGACTTGGCGTGTCCTGACAAAATCCATTTTGTGATGGAGCTGTGATTACAATGATGGGCCTGGAATTATGATGTTGGCTCTTCCAGGTCTCAGTTTGCTTGCAGCTGTGGCGTGCACCATTGTTTGAGTACTCATCCTCCTCCGTCTCTCTTCCCCTCTGCAGTGTGCTAGGTAGCTATATGTTGACTTTTACAGAAAATGAGCAAACACCATTATTTTCTGTCTGATGAGTGCGATCAATTTGTCGGAGGTAGTGGAACGAAGTGTGTTTGTATAAGAAAAAACTGATTTGTTTCTTTTTAAGGTTTCATTGAGGATTTAGTATACTGTATGGATGATTCTCACGTCATCACTGATGACATGACAGGCACGTCAGCGATGTTCTTGGGTGGCAAAAAGATCAACATAGCAGGCTTACTGCTATGGGCTTGGCTGCTACAGCTGAAAGTTTGCCTTGAAAAAAATAATGGCGCATTTGTGCAATTGTCTTTGGATGTTCCGATCAACATCCCAGGATGGGATTTAATTCTACAGGCTGCCTGAATGACAAGTTAAATGGGTTACTGCCACTACTGTAGGCATGATAACTGGAAGCCATTGGAGAGCTCTAGACTGTGTAGCAGATCTTTGTCGGTGGACGCTTTTCAAGTATATTTTTGGTGAACTGGTCTAAGTTTTTTTTCCCCCCTTCTTTTTCTTTTTTTTTTTTTTTTTTTTTTTTTTCCCCTCTTTTTTCGATAAATTGAATATATTTATCTACATATACTAAAATCATGACGATACATTGTTAAAATGCTGCAAACCACAGTTGTTTAACATTATTGTGACCGGACACTTCACATTTGTCGGTTGTACATAGAAAAAACAGATTTCTGACAGAAGCTTATTTTGTCTTCCCTCAGGTAAAAAAATGTGACAACCCATTGTCCCCAACCTATCTTCCGTCCATCTTTGTGTTTGTCTAAGCTCTAGAGAAAAGAAGGCAAAAGAATGGCCTGGAAATGTTTACAAGAAACAAGCTAACAAAGAGTTTTCAGTTCTAAGTGTTGATAAAAAAGTTACAGACTTTTCCTTTGTGGTGTCAAAGAAATAAACAGTCATAAAATAGCAGCTATTGTAATGTTAAAGGATAAGTTCCTTTTTTTCCAACCTGAAATTGATATGTGCATATACTCACCGGTAAAATTTCTGCATCATTCTGACCCCCTCAGATAAAATTTTGATGAATTATAGATCTTCTGATATCCATATAATGGGAGAGAACGGGGAAAAAATGAATGGGCTTCACTATAAGGCATTATCTGCAGCAAAACTCCCTAATTTCACCAATACTCTAAGGCGAATGAATGAACAAACAAGTACTTATGTCCTGTGAGTTCAGAGTTTCACGGATCGCTGTTTGTTGTCTGGCTAGCCAGCTGATCTTGTCACCTGTGCTGCAGTTGCGTGCGCCCACTGATGCATGCGGCCAGAGTGTAGAGAATGGCCCCAATAACTAACGGAAAGCTAAATCTGAACTCACAGGACTATAGCACTCGTTTATTCGTTCATGATTTTGGAAAATTGCAAAGGAATTGAGCACCAACAAGCACAAATTGATCAAAATATGGCCGTCTGACCTGCCCACATAAAAGCTGAACTGGCTTAAAAAGTGTGAAGTCTGCTAGAACCATCCTTAATGAGAGGCAGCTAACAGCAAATTAACAGTCATTCCATCGTAGGTGCAGAGTCCAAGGTTAGCTTTTTGCTACCCAACATGGTGGCGTGACAGAACAAAGTCACGTGACCTATAATTGTCCATATTCCACCATTTCTTATATAAGGATTAGAAAAATAACCATCTCACAATATTCTCCTCATTATTTGGTGAAACCTCATCCTATTAGCAATGCTCAGTGAGATCAAGATGACTTTATGAACCCAATTCAAAGAGAATACAAACCAAATGTGCATTTAGCGTAAGGCTCCTCCAGCATAAATTGGACTCATTTGAGATACTCAGAGAAATCAAGCCCCATCATGCAGAGATGCTGAGATATATTTTTCCATTCCTCCTTATTCATCCAATTCAGATCTAATCTCCTCCCTCTTCTCTCGCAGTCAGGTCAGAAGAGTAAATGCATTATGGCAGATCAGGCTAACGCTCATATATTCTGTATCTTTCACACACATGTGCACATGTGCAAAATTGGGAGATATATTGTAAAGGGTCCTCAAGAATGTTGCAGTGTAAGTGGTTGTGCTTCACTTAACCATGCTGCTACTCTAAACATTCCCTCCACTGTGACTATCTGTCCTCCTAGTGCACTTTCCTTTCTTTCTTCCTGTGGAGTGTGTGTGCCTTTTAGTGACCTATAAAGCAAAGGTAGTTTGATGACTGTATCATCCAGAATTGGAGTGGTTCTTATCAGGGCAATATCTGCACATGCACACTTAACACAAACACACACACACTTTTGTCCACTCTCATTCCAGGATCTTGGTGTTCCAAGCAGCACAACTCTCTGTCCTCTTGCTTCAGCCTTCCCGTGCACACTAAATGTTATCCTTTGGGCTCATAATTGCCTGTAATTTGCTTGTTGAAAGAATCTCCAGCTTGTCTGGACCAGCGACGCATGGTAACCTGAGAACCCTGAGGGGGAGGCAGGGGTGGAAAAGTGGAGGACAGAAGAAGTCAGGGGAAGTAGACAGATTAAGGAGGCAGGACATGAAGGTGAATAGGAAAGGATGAGGAGAGGATAGGCATCTAAATGTGAAGCTGGGAAGATATCAGTAGTTGCACACAGGGTTGGTCTGTTTTCTTCTGCTGCAGCATACAAATTTAGATAAGGAACCTCTTACTTAGATCTTTCTGTATACATGTGTTAGCTTCATGTGCTCAGGTTCTAATATATCTTGCAAAAGATTAAGCTTTCACCTACAGATAGATGAAGTTTTGTGTAGTGTAGTGTAAACGAAAAAAGTAAGAAAAAAAACAAACAAGCTGATAACTGAACCTTTTCCCCCATTCAGAGCATCACCCCTGCTCTTGCAGATAATCACTAAAGGTCTCACTCTGTAAAAACTGCAGAGTTGGACGCTGAATATTTTTTCAGAGAAATTGATAGGTAATTGGTGGACCTGCAGGATAAATTTAACTTTTAAATATCAGTTGCTTTTTTAATCTACCATGATAAGTGAAGTATTCAGCCTTAATTATGATTTGCATTAATTACAGCAGAGGTTTCATTCTGCTGCATATAAAGGAGATCAATGATACGTTAGTGTCTTAAAGCCAAGTGGCCCAAAATTGCAATTTCTGTGGCCTGTCATTATATTCACAAAAGCATGGGTTACTGTATATCAAACCAGAGATGGGGACTCGAGTCACACTTAAGTTGCTTTCCCAGAAACTTGAGACTCAACTTGGACTCACCCTCAAAAGACTTGAAACTTGACTGAGACTTACTGTACCACTCAGAGAACTGAGACTTGACTCGGACTTGAGGTCAAAGACTTATCAACATCTCTGTATCAAAACGCAGATTTGTATCATTGTGCCACAGACAACTGAAGGTAACACTTATTATGTATTTTCTCAACAGTATTAATTTGTCTATACTAGTAAAAAATGGAGTCAACCTGGTTTAAAAAAGTGTAAGCAATCTCATTAATTATTATCATAAATTATTATGAAAAAAATTTGCAGGCAATTAACATAAACCCCAGCCTGAACAGCAAATGACCTCAATTATAAAAATAAATACTAAAATCATACCTTACTGACTCTGTTGAACATGTGTAGGAAAAGACAAAGCGATCTACGGAAAAGTATATTTGGTGCTGTAATAAAAGAAAATTAATCAAAGTTAGTTGATTAATTCAGCAAGCACTTGAATGAATAGCACAAAACATAACACTGAACCATTTGAACAGAACTTAAACCCCCCCAAAAGTATGTTAAAGGTTGAATATGGAATACGGACAGAACAGCGACATCACGTGTGTCTAGGTTGTAGTTGCAACGGCAGAAAAACAACTCCAGCCGCTGGGATGCCAGGCTCACTGCCGATACCAAGTGACCAACAGTCTGCAGCATGTCCAACAAGCAACACAGAGGAGTTTATAACTGACAGCTAATGTTAGCCACGTTAGCAAACAAGCTAGCTTACCGATCCCGGAGGAAAGTCGCCATTTCTGTGTTTTACTCCGTGGAAAACGTTTATGTGGATCCATTTAGTGAAGTCTTCACCTAAATTTACTCCAGGTTTTGCTCTTCTCAGGTCACTCCTCCTCAGAAACAGATAACAACATCTCCAGGGCTCTGAAGCAGCTGCTTCACTCGTCATCTCCACGGTTTTCCCCTAAACAGGCCTGACTATGACCAAAATATTGTTTCCACACAGAGATCGTATTTGGCAACCTGCAATGGCGGCGTGTATTGGCTTATAGACGTAAATAAAATGCCATTATCGAACCCGTCAAAATTTATTTTATAATTATTTTTAGGCTAAATATAATTTTTCTGGGAAATGTTGTATTTTCATTCTGTACCCCCCCAAACGACCTGTGGTGGTATTATTTTTTTTTAAATATAGCTTTTAATAAAAATGTTCCATATTCAACCTTTAAAGTGATGCAATTAAACAGGTGAGTCATGGTAATTGAGATAGCTTGCATGAGCTGTTAGTTGTGAGCATTTTTCCAGGAAAGATAAAATCAAAACTGAAGGAATAGGTTGATTTATATTTTCATATACCATATTTTAGTTGTTCTTTCTATTTTATTTGATCTATTTAACCTTTATTTAACCAGGTCGGTCCCATTGAGACGTAATGATCTCTTTTCCAAGGGAAGCCTGGCCAAGACAGCAGCTTAAAACATTACGTTTCAACAATAAAACAAACAATAAAAGTTGCACAATAAACACCAATAATGCAACAAATAAAATATACAAAATGCAATGAGAATAATAGAGTTGAATTTGGGACTCTTATGTGAAGCAAGAGCAAGAACGATATGAGGCTAATTCCAAGTCTCTTACAGTACATGGTTTATGAAAGTTCCAAGAGAAACTAAATCCTGCCTATAACGTCTATGTTCTTTAAAGTAATCTTTTATGCAGGATTAGGATCTCTAAATAAATAAAAAATCCACATTCTCTTGAATTGTATCAAGGCAAATATATATATATATATATATATATATATATATATATATATATATATATATATATATTCATTATAGACTCATTATAGACATCAAGAAGAAGAGGGGCTAACTTGTCTTTAAACTTTTTGAAAAACTCAGCAGAAAATCCGTCTGAGCCTGGGGCTTTGCCAGTTTGCATATTTTTGATTAAAGTAAGTATTTCCTCCAATTTAATACGAGCATCAAGTTGTTCAGAAACTAATTTACTTATCTTTGGAATGTCAATTTTCTGGAGAAAAGCAGGTATCTCATCTAAATCTGACCGTAATTGAGATTTGTATAGATCACAATAAAATCTTTTAAAAATATTACCGATAGAGACAGTATAAGAAACAAGTTTACCTAACTGGTCTTTGATTTTTGATATTACGTGAGAGCTGGCTTTACGTTTCAGTTGGTGTGCCAGAAGTCTATTTGGCTTCTCATCATGCTCATAATAAGCCACCTGGGATCGAATCAAAAGACATTCTGCATCAGATGTAAGGAGATCAAGTTCAGTTGGTAAATCCTGTTGTCGCTTAAATAAAATCTGTGATGGATTAATGGCATTTTGTCTATCAATATCTAATTTCTATCTTAGCACTGTGATTTTTGTTAAGATTGGCTGAATAGGAAATAATCTGGCCATGGAGATAGGCTTACAGTGTTTCCTATAGTGATGAAAAAGACACTGCGTCAGTTTTATTAAAAGTAAGAAAGTCATCAATTGCTGATAGAATGAAGTTATTGAAGGGCTCATCCGATAATAGGAGAGTGTTAAATCTGCTTTGAGGACAAGAGCGGGGTTTATCCATTAAGTTTATATCAAGGCTCAGCGGAGCATGATCTGAAATGACAATGGGCTCTATGCACAGCTCCACTACTTCCTGAACTTACGGTAGCTCCTTTGTTTCCTTTCTTTCATTATTGGAGGAACTGATTTATCCAGGTGTGTCTAGCCAGTTAATGAGGTCAGGCACACCTGGATTAATCAGTTTGTCCTATAATGAAAGACAGGAAACAAAGGAGCTACTTTAAGTTCAGGAAGTAGTGGAGCTGTGCATAGAGCCCATTGGATGGTACTCAGAAGACGTAACTCTGTGCATTAAAGAACCATCAACAACAAAATAAGCTATACGGGAATAGGTCTGGTGGTGTGCCGCTAGAGGTTAAACAAATATAGCCTACCAGATAAACACTCGTAAGTCAAGTTGGTTGCCAAACAGAGATGCATATTTTGTGAAGAGACAGACAGATGCAAGAGTTTACCAGTCCAGTAGCTGCCGCTATCACGATCAGATCAAACCCACGATGTGGGAACAATGTCCAGGTCCGCTACAAGGCAAAGGGAAAATGTCTAGCAACAGGCTAAAACACACCAAGTAACAAAAACTATTTGGAGTCATACATGACAGTTAGCTTGAAATTTAACAATACCTTGATTTACTCGGCGATGCAAGGACGTTGTTGTTCCTTTACATGTTTCTTCTGGTCATTAATCAAGACGTGGGGTTGATGAGTCTTTCAATATGAACTGTGAGTCTTTGCCTCGATTTAATATCTTCTTCATCAAGATAACTGCATATGGTAGTCCTTGCTGTTTACTTCCCTCTGATATTTCCCAACTATTACTTCCGAAATTTAATACAATTTCCCAAATTTTCTATCTGGACTCTGCTACTTTAACCACAATTTCAAACAACTGAAGCACATGCTTTCATTCAGACTTTTTAATTTCAGTCTTCCCTATATGAAGAACCATGCAGAGCCACAATCACTAACTCACACCCAGCCACCGACCCACCCAGACACACTCACATATCATTGTAGACTTTTTGATCAGATCCCAGTGTGGTCTCCGGGACAGGATATAGGGTCTTGATTGTTTGCCCTAATTTCCTGTGGTGAGGGATGACGAGAGCCTGCCTGCCTGCTTTGCCAGCTTTTGCTCTCCTGGCTCCTCCAGCCAATTTAACATGCCTCTTTCTCAGTGTACCAGAGAAGGCGGCAAGAAGGCCAGACACGCATGGTTCTCTGGGTCATCAACTGGAGAGGATTTGTCACTAAACGCTCTCCCTGAAGTTGCTTCCCTTCCCCCAACTGCTGGGCGTCTAGCTTACATGCTCACCCAGCTTGACGTTGCTAGGTTCTGCTGTGGACACAGTGGAGCGCTGGGCCACTGCTCTGTTTAAGCATACAGTTGATTGCTAAGAGATTACACTGCTCCTTTTCAGCTGGGGTCAGCGTCCTCATGTTTGACAGTTGGAATCAGAAGCAAATTGTGTCATTTCCTACTTGTTGTACCTCTCAGTGTGTATACATGTGTGTGGCTGTCTGATCTTTGTTAACAAGAGTTTTCAGGCTATTATAGAGCCTCTATGGCTGAAGTTTATTACACGACTCACCATTATAACCATTCTGTCTTGTTGCCTCCTTTTTAGTTAGATAGATAGATAGATAGATAGATAGATAGATAGATAGATAGATAGATAGATAGATAGATAGATAGATAGATAGATAGATAGATAGATAGATAGATAGATAGATAGATAGATAGATAGATAGATAGATAGATAGATAGATAGATAGATAGATAGATAGATAGATAGATAGATAGATAGATAGATAGATAGATAGATGGATGTTCTCTCTTTGGTGTTGATTTCCCTTCCATTATCGTTGTGGGATCTTTTGGAAAGTATCATGTTGTCTCTGTGGCCTGTGGCAGCAGCATTTGGCCCATTGTAGAGTGGAGCTGGTTTACAGTTTACATCTGACTGTTTGCCTGTCCTTTATGCTCCTCCTGCCTGGGACCACCCAGGAGAGCAGTGTAATGGTGTTGCTTTCTCTACTCATTGCTGTCTCAATCTCAAACTTTGTGTTTAAATTCTGCTTCTTTGGGTGAAGTGGTATATTTCTGTCTTTTCGAGGAATTGGAAAAAGTAATGATACCTTACTTTATATGTAGAATGGGAGGCTAAATCTTCATAATTGACAAAAAATATTAAAGCAATGAGCACTGAGTAAAGAAAACATACAGACATGTATAACTGGCATGTTGAGATCCCCAACTGCAATGGTTAAATGAAAATCAGTCGTTCGTTCATTCATTTGCTCGTCCGTCCATCCATCTACCTACCTACCTACCTACCCACCCACTCACACATTCACTCACTAACTCACTCACTCACTCACTTACTGTTGGGTTGTGCAAAGAAAGTATGAGCAGTCAGACTTGGCACATACATGCTTCCATGTGCAAAAACTGACTTGCAGACATGAGCACAACTACATCCAAATGATCTAAGGTCAGCTGTCAGCTCACATGCAAAGGCAGATTATCTGTCTACAGTACTTTTTAGTGGTGTGGATAGAATAGCACTACTCCTGCAACCAAGCTCCTCCGCTCTTCATCTTCTAAGTCTAATACTGTATGTCAAAACTGAGAATGACCTAGCTGTATGTAACAAATATTTCTGTTTGCATAAGGTCAGCCAAGGAAGACACAGTGGGCTACTTATAGACTAGTTCAGATCAAAAAGTTTATATCACAGAGGCTATGTTGTGAAAAAGAGTCAACATAGTGCTAAAGTAAAAATAACAGAGGGCAATGTGGAGAAGTGAAAAAATACTTATAAATCAGTGCAAGAGAAATATTGGATTACTGCAGATGTAAATTAAATACTAACAACTTTGTGGCAGACAGGTTTGACTGCATGTAGATTAACTGTCCTCAGTGTCTTGATTGTCAGCTTTAGCCAACTGCTGCAAGGGATTTTATCAAATTATTTTCAAAGTTAAATTAACTTTTTGTTCCCCTCTGTTTTATTTTTGCTTTTTACTTTAAGTATTTTTATAGTCAACAGAGAGACACCAACACTACACATTTCTTTTCAGAAAATCCGTGTCCATTCTCAAATTCTTGTGTTTATAAATCACAGTTGTGTTTGACAAATACGTCAGAAACTCCATTCACACACAAATCTGCCTAAG
The DNA here is from genome assembly GCA_023101725.1 of Atherinomorus stipes. Taxonomy (NCBI): domain Eukaryota; kingdom Metazoa; phylum Chordata; class Actinopteri; order Atheriniformes; family Atherinidae; genus Atherinomorus; species Atherinomorus stipes. Next base: position 327,817 of record JALJCO010014322.1, on the reverse strand, counting down.
TTAGTTAATCAACTGAAAATCTGTTAGTGCTTGTTGCTACTATGTTTTTTTTTTTGTCATCTTGACTATAAAATATTAAAATATATAAAAGTCTTTATTTTTTGTTGAACATGATAATACATTAAATCAGCTATTTTTAATTAGTTAATTTAATTATTTTCTCAATCATTAAAAGACCTACCTAATCATTAAACCATCTGACTGATTAATTGACAGTCAAAGTAACTGTAGCTCTGTAAATATTCCTTCAGTTGCTTTGTAGCAAGTGTATTTATTATCTGTTGAATAGCAGAATGAGAATGTTTGGGAGAATGACTGTAGCATGAAGCCTGTCTCATTGTGTCCCTCCTACTGTTTACATATGGGGGTCATGGACTTTGCAGCAGCAGATACCACTCATATCTCTCTGTCCTGACCTGTTCCCAAGGGATGGTCCATAATAGCCCATATTTTTGCTGCCATAGACGCACCATAGATGGAACAAAAATTATGACACATCATTTGACTGTGGTGAAGTGCTTTCTTTTTTCTAGGGAAGCTTAATTTACTTAGTGCACCTCATTTAAAGTGTTTAAAAGATGTGTCTGAAGATAATCTTACACGTTTTAGGAGGGAGACAATTACTGGTGGTTTACTTTTTGATAACTGATGTTGCTGTAACCTTTTGCTTATGAGCTTCATTTATCAAAGAAACAAATCACTAATTTAATTCAACTTAAGTCAGTTTTGTTTTCAATTTGGAAAAACTTTGTATTCAAACAACAAACCTATTACATTTAGTCTGGAGGTTGGTTGAGTGTATCATATAAGAACCAAACAAATGAACATGCAAACACTCCCAATGCTGCACCAGACAAGTGGACTCATTCTGAAAAACTTTTTAAATTAGTATTTTGGAGTAAGAACTACAGATGAAAGTCCAGCACTGCTGTGAGGCCAGTGCCAGTGGAAACAAGAGTTGTTGTGTTTGGACTGGTTTCCGTGTCTGAGTGATAGGATCGAATGGGTAAGTGGAAGTACAAATGGCCTAATTGGAGGGTGCCTGAAACAGCTCCTGATTGGACTGTTGGCCACCTGTGACGCCACCTGGGCATTTCAAGTGCTTTTCAGCGCAAAAAATACATATGCAACCAATGTTTCTACATAGCTGCATCCAATCCTGTGCTGTGGGAGAAATAGCAGGTCTTTGCTGCACACACACTGATCTCTGCAGTTAATAAGGAAGTGTTACATTTTTCCTTTTAGACTTGATGAAACAGTGCAATGTGCACAGGCCTATTTTCTATATTAACATATGCATGAGTTAGTTGTATTCCATTTTAAGAGTAAAAACGCTGTATAATGCAAAGTGTGAAAAAAAGAAAGTGAAAAGAAAAACTTTGTTATTGAAAATAGAAATTCTTATTTTAAATGAGCATTAAATTATTGCTTTATGTTAACATCTATTAACCATAATTTCCAACCATCATTATAAAACAGATTATTTGCCTTTTTAAGATCACATGCATTTTGAGGTTATCCTTCAATAAACCACTTTTTTCAGTTTTCTTTCTAAATATTAGGTTTAAAATGTTTATCAACAACCTGTCTTTTAGAAAACACAGACTATTGTATTTGTTACTTCCCCTTCAGCTTTATTATTATTCTGCACTATTGGTGTGTATGTTCTTGGACATCAGTCACAATTGTTCATGTAAAAATGTATTTTGAAAATCCTGTTGTCATTTAATTTGCAAGCAATATAAATTAATTAGTGGTTATTAAATGGCATTTGCATCCCTTACAAATAATCTTTTTCAGAAATAAATGACACTTTTATGAAATAAAAAACAATATAATTAAGACTCAAGTTGAAAAAGCCATGTATTTCTTATCTTAAAATTTTAAACTCTTTTTTGTCTATGTTTCTCATTCTTAGATATTTCTCTAACCTTTAGCAGCTGTGAGACACACACATCCAAAACGATTTGTTGTGCCCTACTGACTTTAGCTTGCAACAGAATTCTTATTAAATGTAAAATACACTGAAATGACATAATGAAAATTTCCTGGAAAATAATGTTGTAGTTCCAAAATACCAAACCACTCTCATTGCGCTCTTCAGATGCCCCCCACAGGGTTTGTTTCCAGTGGTGAGAATGATCTCCCATGGAGAATCTCCTGCTGTACATTCATGTGTGAAACTGCAGACAGTGTTGAATTGAACTCATAATTTCACACACTGCAGAATATAAAGATTTTCTTTACTGCAGATGTCATTCTGTGTGTTTACATGTTGACAGGTGTGAAACTGGATTCATATTTGAACCAAGAAATAAACACAAATTTAGATGAACTTGGACTTGAAGTGTTAGCCTCCAGCTGTTTCATTTTTTGTTTAATTTTTCTTTGATAAAATTACTCCCCAAACATGATAAAAGGGCTATCTTTCTGGTGTGTGTTTGTGAAGATAAGTACAGATGAATTTTTGAGCTCCAATTTACAGCAGCAGCACATTTTGTTCACAAAGTACTTTTCATGGCACTTAAAAGCAGATTTTTCTCACCTTCCAAGGGAAAAGAATTTGTATTCTTTACAGACTAAACTCTTGAAGTGTTTCTGGAAAGCTAAAAATCCCCACTTGTGTAACCCCCATTAGACACATTTTATTTTACTGCCTTTTTTGGACAAAAGTTTTGGCCAATGATTCTCTTCCTCTGAAGTGGAATAGTATCTGAGACAGTCGAGGAGAGCTGAGAGCTTTCTCTAAGTGCCTTCTGCTTGTTCGCACATCCAAGCCAATCTAATCAGCCTGCCAGGAATACAGAGGGGTACAGAGGATCTCCCTAATTGCTCATTTGTTCTGTACCTCCAACCACTCAGCAGCACTAACTAGCCCCAGTCTCAGCCCTCAAGCTCTGACTAACTGCACACACACATGCACATATCCACACAGTAGATGTTTACTTAAAATCATGGCATTTTGTTCCAATAATTTATTTCTTCAAGAACATGACATGGAAAACACAAATCATTGCAGACCAGGAGCCCTGAAGCTAGATTACATTTTTCATTGAAATATAGACTACATTTAGCAGACATTGTTATACACGGAAGGCTGAACAGAGAGCATGCAGGGGTGGCCCAAACTTTATCTTACCATGGGACCAGTACAGGTTCTGTAACTGCAGTGGTTAAGTGGCTGACCTCTACCCTGTGTAGGAAAGTCTGAAAACACTGAGAAAGAATCTTTAAGGGCAGCTGAGAAATTTAACAAAACTGTCATAAAGTACATGCTGCAACCTATATGCTTATAGCTTTACTCCAGAAAACTTTTATTTTGTTTGAGTATTTTTGGGTAATGTCATATGGACATTTTTGTCATGATTAAAATGTTCTCAAGTCGAGAAAAGGGATGGACCTTTTTCACACTTCCTTGTTTTTTGACTGAAAATACACAATGGACGAGGATCTTTGCTTCCGACAACAATGTCTCAAAGTGGAAAGTCAAGTCACTGCAGCACCAGGCTGTTTTTCTTTTGTTCTGAAGCGGTCCAACATCCATTGCCAGGACTTTTCAACATCCATCGATGATAGACATTAATGGGGATGGAAAAACCGAAGCGTCATAAAACGCCGAGTCATTTTGACACGACAGCCTTGAGCACAGAGTGTTACACTGGACGTGACTGCATCAATCCCCTGCTGTCAGAGATATGGTCAGAGAGCAAAAATAAAATAGAATAAATAAATAAAATGAAATTATGTCATCAACTCTTGCCTCAGTCCTGAGTTACTGTTTTCATCCATCAGTGTTAAAGTTGAAGAAAAGAGTTTTGTATTTTTGTCCATGCATGCATGGAGATAGTTTAACTGTGTTGTGTGAAGTCGTGGCTGCTGTCATCTGTGGGATCTTCATGGTGGACTGTGTTGAACAGCAGCACATGATGCTGCTTTGTAGTCGTGGATTAATTTTCTCACGTATGCTATAATGAGAGGCTGAGATGAGGCATTTCGGGTCCAGTAAAAGATCGCTGTACCTGAACTGCGTCGTCTCAGCCTCTCATTATAACATACATGAGAACACTGGTAACTCACAGCTGTATTAGAATAATAGGCTACATGTATGTTACTCAAAGCTACAACAGAAGCATGTTAAATAAAAGCCACGAAACATACAGAATATAATTTTATTTTATTTCAAACTCAGAATTAACTATATCTTGCGATCTCTTGCAGTTTAACATGTTACAACGATATTCTACCATCTGTGATCTTTATTTTGTTCATGATCATTTAAAAGCAATAATTTTGAAATCAGTGATCAGGGAAGTTTGACCAAACCTATATGTGTAATCTAAAAAAAAAAAGCATTATTTCAGCAGAGGCAGTAATTGTGGACATTAATACATTGATTTGCAGACATATGCACATACTGGATGCATTAATAACACCTGCATGGTCACGTTTTATTCACTGTCAATGTTATCAGAGGGGCTCTGCAAATTTCATTCTAATCTAATGCTTTCTGATATCAGAAATGATTAATAATCGCTAGCAAAACCTCCTCTAAAAACATTCGGTTTCGGACGTGATTGAATTACATTTAAAGGTTGATATTAAAGGGATATTGTGTAAGTTCTCTTGTTATATATTCACAAAAATTGATTATTTCGTTCAAAAGATAATTTACATATAGTCATTGAGTCCTTGGAATACTGATACACATTACATTCACAAACACACAGGCCAAGCTAGGGCCTGCAGTAACTGGGTCACAGGGTTAACACAAGCCAATTACCAAAACAGTTAAGGAGGAGACAGGAAACACAATATTTACCACATGACTGCCAGAGTGATGTACCACACACAGAAGCAGGTTGTTTATGCCTCGCTCTTTGGCTTTGCCCTTAGGTTTCACTGTAGAGGTGAAAAATAAGGTGAACCTCAACAACAATAAGCGACTTCGGAGGGCGGACAGATTGACAGATGGCAGCAGTGTAAGTTATTTTATCTAAATGCATTTGGTAGTAAGAATAAAATCACTAAGTTTTCAACAATGAATGTAATTCAAAGTAACAAGCATACCCATTAGACAAAATTCTTTCAATGCATTTTGCATCGGTGCAGCATTTGGTTACAAAAAACTGGATAAATTTTTGGTACCTAGAAAATTGCTCAAGTCAGCTATCAAACTTGCAACAACGTTATCAGGGTTTATAAATTAGACTCTTATCAAAAAAATCTGTTTTTGTATCCAATGGGACGGCGTTCATACTATTCTTTTGATATTTTGACAGGGCTGATAACTATAAATGTCCGTGTATCCGATGTGTTTATATTGGAGATGTTTGCTATGACCCTGGCGTGTGGCTGTGGGACACTGCGGGGGGTCTCACTGTTTCCTGTTTATCACATCCTCCACGTGAATGTCAAACAGTTTACCTAACAAGGTATACTCTCTCTGTCTTCCTTCTATCATTGACATGCATGCAGACACATGCACACAAAATCCATGCATACACTGCTATGCAATGTACACATTATGCAAACACACACACACAATTGTGTGTAGAAAACTACTCTTCCCTTGCCTGAAACAGATGAGTGCACACTTGTGTGCACAGAGTCAGTGTGTTTCACTGAGACAGGAAGCAAGTTTAATCATGTTATACAAGTGGGGATCACTGTCATCATGATAACAGAACTGTTTCTGGTGTACATTACACAGACTCAGTCTATATGACATGTAGGCATGCACCAAATGTTAATGTCAACACATGTCAAATATCATCACAAAAAGTTTCCTTGGTGAAATTAATCTCACACTTCAGTTTGATCGTAATTTTAGTCATGAAAAGTAAAAGTAGTAGTAGTAGTCATAATAAGTCATAAATGGTGTTGGTGTTGCACTATGCATTAATGGCGTATATTACTGTACGCTTAAACAAAAATCAGCCAAAGGGGTTTGATTTGTGATATGATTATGATAGAAAAATAAAGACTGTCCATAAATGATAAATTCCACAATTTCGCTCATTTCAATTGGATGTTGGACTCCTAAAATCTGATGTTTGCATATAATACAGCCGTCATGGTAAATTACTGTGCAGTATGCATCTGTATGAAATTCTCATGTGTAAGAATCTGTTTTGTTGGATGACAGGAAAACCAAAACAGAAATCTGAATTCATGTAATAATAGTGGGCTTATTCTTTGGAAATGTGTATAAGTAAAGACACAAAGCAATGTTTATGGGCAAATTTTCTTTTTCTTTTAACAGCCAGTGAAAATAATGTCTCTGAGAAGTTTTGTCAGGAACAACTCTGGTCTTCCTGTCTTAGTTCCAGGGCTTTCTCCAGACTTAACTGTCTTGTAAACCTCGCAAAGGCTACACAGAGAAACACGAGAGCCTTCGTGTCAGAGGGAGTGAGAGAGGCAGAGGGAGGCAGGAGGAAAGAGGGGGATTGAGCGAAAATAGGCATGCATGTGAAAGACTGGAGGAGGTGATGGTAATTTGCAAGCTCCGTTTTAGAGCTTTAGAGGATCTGCCATCTATCTGATATCCACTGTGGCTCTTAAATCCTCAGTGGGTGGCTAAATGTGTGCTTCTCTGTGTTTGTCTAGGTTGGAATGTAATGAAGAAAGAATGTTTTATCCTTAGTTTCCATTAATCTTTTGTTGTTGTTCATTTGTTTGTTTGTTTTGTCTCAGTGAATACAAAATCATTGGAACATGGTTATTTCGGTTTACTCACAAAACACTGTTGGATGAAATCCTCCTAAATTCAAGGTAATGGTACATTGTACATTCATCAGGGACACAAGAAGTATGGATTAGTAACAACTGATATCAAAGCAAAATGAATTAAATTAAGTGTATTCGTTTTGAGAGTTCAAATTTATTTGTTATTTTGTGATCATAAATGCAAACAACAAAATTACAAAATATCTTTGCACAGCCCTTTTTTTAAACATTTCTGTCTAGTGCTTTACAAGAAAGAATAAAGTAAATTAAGGTATATACAAGAACACAGTAACATAATGTGTGATAGATATATCAGACATACAAACGCTGTCTCCAAGGGATTCAGGAAGGATTTGAAAAGATCCGTAGGCAAGAGGTTTGGCTTTTATTGTTTGTTTTATATAAATGGAGAATTTAATTTATGATCCTGAAAATGGCATTTGAAAGGATACAAAAATATGTTTTTCCAATGATGTTTTGCTGATTATCTTAGTTTGAGTTTATGAATCATTTATTGCTTGACAATCACCCATGTTAAGCTTCAAAACTAAAAAAAAAAAAAAAAAAGTTACAAGTAAGTAGATCATGTTAAAACCATGGAAAAGTTCATACATCCTCACTGACAACGCAAGGCTAAAAAATACCTGCTAGAATTTTCTTTTTTTAAAGAAAAAAAAAAAAAAAAAAAAAAACCTCAGGAAATAAATTATCATTAGATCCCACTGATCCCAAAGTCATACCTAACAACCAACCATGATTTGTTATCTGCCTGGTTGCCATGCTTGTCTGGGCCCCTGGGTGAGGTAGCTGCAGTCTTGGGGCAGAGGATAATGTAAATGATGGCACCAAATGCTTAGCCAGATAATAGATCAAAAGATTAGAAGCCAAATGTAGTCCAGTGAGACAGAGTGGGCCTAATCACAGTAACTAAAAACCAGGATGGATAGAAAATCTTTTTGAACTTGCTGACTGGGGTGGGGGTGTAATATTTTAGATGCATCTTTTCCACCTCTTATTGATTTTCTTATTTCCCCTAAATATTATTTTCCATTCCTGGGGATATGTGCAAGAATGACTGTTATTCTATTTGGCCAGAGCACAGTGTAACGGCAGCCTATGTGTGCGCTCCTATAAAAGACATAGAGGAGAAGAGCAGATGAATATGTGGGTATGTGGGTGGTCTTCGAAAATGAGAGTGCAGGGCCATGGAGGTTCTACACTGCGAATATAAGTGAACTGTTAAAGGCCGCAGGAGCAGCCTGAATGAAATCACAATATCCTCATCCCCCTCACCCCACCAAAAAGAAATACATGGAGAGGGGCTGTGGATGGCTCTGGCCGCTTCCTTCTACAAAGCAACTCTTTCACAAGGGGAAACATGCACAGAACGGCTGATTCGCCCAATAAAGTTTCAATAGATTTAAATAGCTGGGTGACCAAAGTCAGGTCTGAGTGGAGAGAAGCAGAAGTCTCAGCCTGCTGCTTGCTGCTCGTACTGTGGCCACCTGAGTGAGCTGCTGGAAAAGGAAAATGACTCAAAAGATCCTTAAGGGGGGCAGGGGTGGAGGCATCACAAGAGTTGTTCTTTCAAATAAAAAGTAAAGAGGTAGTTAGACCACACAAGTACAAGCAAAAGCTGTGATAGAGATATCTGGTGCTAAGAAATCAGATCAAGAATAGCATCAAAAATAGTCAGTATTGATGAGAAGATGCAGAAGCTCAACAGCTCCACCTTTTTGTTTGTCTGTAAAAACATACAACAGCAAACTCTCTCCATCTTCATCCCTCAGTTTTCTTTTCTGCCATCGCCCTCACCGTCTCTGACAGGCTTCACTCTCTCAGTCTGTCTGTCTCTGTGGATTTCCTGTGGCCTCAGGGCTCTTCTATATCCACCTCTCTCCAGGGACACAGCTTGTCCTCAACACACACACCAACATATGTAGGCATACGCACACAAACACATTCACAATCAGCTCAGTGTCTCAGGGGCTGCGATGATAAGAATCTCCACCACTTCCCTCTGGGGTCAGATCGGAGGAGATGCTGCCAATAACGGGGATGTAAATTGGTGTGTGCGTGTGCGAGTTATGTCAGTCATTCTTTGTATATGCTGGCCCTCTGCACGTGTCCCTCTGAAAATGTATCTCCATTATAGACCGCATTTCTTCACATGCACTTCTGAGACAACTAAGAGATGCAGGGAAATAAAGAAAAAGAGAGTGGGAGAGAGAGACATTTTACCCGGTGAAAAGAGGATGAAGTGGGCAGAAGCTCTTGTAGCTGCAGGGCTCCTGCCGCTCCCAATAGTTTCCAGATGGGCCTCATTTGCCCTGCACTGTTCTTGTGCATGGACCACTGTCCTCCACCAAGGATGTCCATACAGATGCAAAACAAGTCATATGTGTAAAACAGACAAGTATGCAACAGACAGACAAGTAAAACTGAAAAGACTAAAAAAATAAAAATTAACATTAACATTTCTTAATATGGGAAAATTCTGTAGTAATGGAGGTTTTCAGTAGATAAAGTGCACATACCAGTTAAAGATGGTAAAAAAAAGACTGTTTACAAGTTTTAAAATAAAGTACATAGACCAGCCTGCTAGGTTTACAGCTCCCTCCCCAGTCACGCCTTTAAGACAACGTGCATAAGTCAAGTCCCGACACTGACATCTAGCAATCAGCAGGTACAGATTCTCCCATCAGTTCACAAACGCAAGTAAAACAGATGTCATTGTCTGAACGTCACTAACTGCAGAATGATTTTTACCTACTGTAAACATCAGATGAGAGTGCGCTGCTTCTGGCACGTTGCAATCGTGCCGGAAGCTGATCACTCTCACCTATTGCCCATGACGGGCAAAACATGTGATGAGAGCAGAAATGATCGGCGGATGTTTGTTAAACCCCATTACTTTCACAGCTGATGTATAACAATATTCATATAATTAAAGCTTGTAAAGTAATTCATATTTTGTGATAGTTAGTTTTATATCTTGACATTTTATAAATAAAATCAATAAAAAGACACATTTTCGTAAAAAATGATAGGGCTAACAATTTCACACTACATTCCTGCATATGAAAAAAAAAAAGATTCAATCTTCATGTGATTTCCAAACAAAATAAATAAATCACACATAATTCACAGATTGATATTCTAATATTTTCATTCAGACTTCACTGGTATTATTAAATACTTTGTTGGCCTTGCTGACCTGCAGCATTCACACAAACTATATTACTGCTTTAACCTGCTTCAAGGGTATGATCAGCTTTTGTTTTTTAATGTACTGTTTTCAGTCCATGTATTGTCATGTACTCTGTAGTTGTTCTGTGTTCTTCTGAAGGTGATGGCTTAAACATCAAAATCATATGATGCGACAAAGGTCTTTGGTTGTTTAGAAGTGTTTATGGATTCCTTTGTTACTTTACAACATGCTACTGTGTCTTGCTAAAAGGGAGGTTTGGTTGGCCAGTTGATCATTCATAGAAATGTAACACTGGATTATTTTTCTCAATAGAAAATTTAAAAGTAAATGTAAAATATTCTTGTTTCTTTTGTTTCACAGATTTTCAAACTATTTTAGTTTTATGTAAAAATCGGATAACGTTATTAGATATTCTTGTAAAAAAAATACACAAGATTAGTATCAGATTAATGTTGTGGACAGCATAAGAGTTGCAGATGAGGTTAAACACAGAAATTAGTTACTAGAGTAAATGTACTCATATGCCATTGATGAATTCAAAATTTTAAGATGAACACGATGTGGTGTGTGGCAGAAGGTACTTCCCACACACTGCTGTGGTTGTACAAAGAGTCAGTGTTCAGAGGCCTTACAGCGTGGCCATGCGTGACATGGCAGTGTGAAGCTGCCTGTAAAACCCACAGAAACAGGCACGGGTCACAGACAACAGCATACATGCAGGGTCAGCCTGCGCTTTCTCTCTGTTTCTTTGTTGAGTGTTTGGGTGTGTGTTTGTGTAGGGTGGAGGTGGTGGTGGGGGGTGAATGTGTGTCCATAACTCTGTATTTTTGGAAACCGCATGATACAAAACAGCATGTCTGTTGGCACACACGGCGCAGCACTCATGGAGGCCTGTCAGTGAATCTGAGCATCCACAAAACTGTCCTACCCTCAACCGCTACCATCCACACATACACATTCCATATACAAACACACAGTTTTCTGCAGGCACCTCTCACACATGCACACTTGTCCTCATCATACTTTAAGCACCACATATGGTATCAGTTTTAAATCTCTTTTCACTGTCCAAAACCAGAAGTTATCGCCCACCAGTGATTGATACACTGGTAAACTGAGGATATATCATTAGCAATGGTTAGCAGCTTTGCAGCGTTTACATCACTGATACACAGCTGTTGAGGAATGTCAAACAAGCGGTGTGGATAAATATGTTTTCCAGGTGGGGTGCTTGATCACCAAAAACTTTGTCCCCCATCAACCAGCGGTGCTACACCTTAAGATCGATTGATACCCTCATTAGCCAACTTGAATTGACCCTAACCTTAATACAAAGTCTGTGTTTGTTATTGTGTGAAAGAAATGAGTCCAGTGGGGATATAGCTGGCTCTACTGATAAAAGGACAGTCGGGGTGATGACAGACAGGAAAATAAAGGGAGGAGAAAGAGAAAGAAAGCTCAGTCAAAATGAAGGAAATATATAAATCTACAAGTATCAAAGAGTTGATTTTACACTGAAGTGCAGAATGAAAAAGATGACCAGCTTCTATAACATTTACTGGGAGCATGATAATGTATGCCTTTAGTTGGATTGCTGCTCCACCATACATTAGGTGATGTATATATGTGCTTGCAAGCCGGAATAACATCTGGTTTCCATGAGGGTCAGAGCAGACTGAGAGCAGCCAAGTACAGCACAGAAGGTATTAGAGGTAATTTACTTATTAGAGAAAAAAGACTCAATCTCAGGAGCTGTGATTGTAAATGGAGATGGGGCTTATCTGAAAGACTATCACTATCCCTGCAGGGGAAATAAAAGTAGGCAAGCAGTGGCAGTTTAACACAAACACATGTGTACATCAGAGCCACAAACACACATGGAGCTGCACAAAAAAGGCACACATCAACACACATGACATGATCCAATACTGTTCTATTGGATGTTTTTGTCTCATATTTATAAATTGGATTATGTGAACTGCTAAACCTTTGTGTCAGAGCAATAACAACACAGCTGATAAATGAGGAGGCTCTTTTAACACAGGTCATGACTTCATTGTGTAGCTGTGAGGGCTGACTGCAGGCCTGTTAAATGATACATGCACTAGAGATGTGCATCAGTCACAAAATATAAAACTGTGTGGAAACTCTTTTCTGATTCATAGTTTCTTAAATAAGAAATAAAAAGTATTGCATACTTTAATGTTTGAAAACCACATATGTTTTCTCATCCCTGCTGAACCATCTCTTGTAACCCTTTGGAATAAGACATACATCTCAATTAGTTCAGTTAGCTGATTTGTTCAAAAATAGTGAATTGCAAGACAGCTGCATTGTCTTTGTTTCAGTGTGTGCCAAGCTAACCATAAAGCAGGCACTGTGCAAATGTGTCACATAGTGACTGGCTTTATACCAAGTGGGTTTTATTTCTAACCAAACCATGTAAATTTGATAAATCCAACTAGAAAGTGGCAGTTTTGTTGTCATGTGTTTACATGTCACCCAGTCAACTAGCAAGCATAGCTGTGATGTAAAAAGCATAGACTTTAGCTCTAACCATGATTTTTCTTTTTGTCCTAAACAAATAATGTCACCATAAAATGAAAAAGTGTTGAAATAAAATGCTGTTGTGTAAAGCCTGGCATACACTGTGCAATTTTTGGCCGTTTTTGAGCCGATTTTCCAGTCGTGTGACACGTTTGGCGATCAGGCCGTCTCTTGGCCAAATCGTGTGTCCTGAGTCATGCAGTATACATGGGGGTCACGAGAGGCGATTGGCACCTCACGACAAGCTCCCAATCAGAAGTCGTGAATCGCAAGAAAATCAAACCTGTTTGATATTTTGGTCATGGCTCGTGAGTGAATCGCACGTTGAAGCGGCGCCATGACCAGATTGAGAATTCTTTCCTTGGAGATTTTCACATTTCGCATGCATGAAACAAAACGGAAGTAAACCAGAGGCAGCATGGAGACCCGGCGTGTCATTTGGATGGAGTTCTAGTTGTAAAACTGACAGACTGTACAGCCCACATCTGGTCAGCCAATTCCTCGTCCACACACAACGTTGTCGCCTTTTATTTTTGGCGAATTCTTCACAAACAAGAGTTAAAAATCACCAAGGCAGCACGTTTTTTTTGGTGATAGCATACTGTTGCTGCTGTTGTTGTTATTGTCGCCTTCTTCTTCTCCATTTTCTTCTTCTACTCCTAGCTGTATTTATTGCGTTGCATGTCAGGATTGTTCAAGACCCTGACCTGTCTTTGAGGACGTATAGTGTGAGTCGTCAAATCGCATCCGAGCGTCGGTTCGTACAGTGTGAGGACAGACATCACAAGCTGTGAACTTTTGAACTCTGCGACTGATTCGCACAATTTGAGTTGGGGCTGCGAGCAACGATTGAAAAAATCGCAGTGTATCCCAGGCTTTACAGTCTGTGCATAGAACTGAAAAACTTGTTATATGCTATACCAGTCGCTTTACCAACCTAGCACTTACTCAGAGAGGGACTTCTTCACCATCAAAATGACGCCACAATAAATAATGGCAATGGGCTCTATGCACGACTCCACTACTTCCTGAACTTATGATACCTCCTTTGTTTCCTGTCTTTCATTACTAAATGAACTGATTAATCCAGGTGTGCCTGATCTCAGTAATTGGCCAGACACACCTGGATTAATCAGTTTGTCCAGTAATAAAAGACAGGAAACAAAGGAGCTACCTTAAGTTCAGGAAGTAGTGGAGTCATGCATGAGCCCATTGCTTTTCTATCTATTTCAGATGATACGCTCTACACTTCATCCATAAAGAGTGAAAACAACCCGGAAGCTGGGCTTTAAAACCAGAAGGGAGAAGATACATAGACTTTGCTTACAATGATTTATGCCAGACAGTCTTTTGTAATGTAACTTCCACGGGAGGCTTTATATGAGTCTTATCATCATCTGTATCAAGGAATGCTTTTACTCTCCTCAACACTTTGTTTCCGCTTCTCTGTGTCATGTTGATATTTCTGAATAATGCTGGGCTGTTATCTGATTGTGAATCTGATGACGCTTTTGTGGCTAGTTTGTCATTGGCGCAAGTCCGGTAAAGGCTGGAAACAGTTTAAACTTCCTGTGAATACATACAATGAACTGATGGTTCAGTGGAAGAAGACTGGAAATAAGAATGGAAAAGACCTGAGAATCACATGCTGGAGCTATAACCAGCCAGATTATCACCCTCGGTCTTTGTGGGCTCACACTGAGAGGCTAATATGTTGTTATTGCCGTGTCCCAATGATCTATATCTCTGATGTTATCCTAGGCTATGCCTCACACACTCCTCACCTGTCTTGACTCAGCTGAAAATGGATAGTCCAAAAAGCTTAAAAGACATAATACAAAAAAAGCACAACAGCTCCTGAGCCTTGCAAAACACAAATTTACTGTACCCAACACCCCCCAATGCTCGTGTCATCTCCTCTTTATCTCTCACCTCCCACATATTCACGTAAGTGATGAAGAGGATAGCATGCGGGAGTTGTTCCATATGTCAGCACAGATTTGTGAGCAAGCGTAATCATTAAGTAACTTAATAAGTGGACTGCAATTAACCAGTCCTGACTGATCAACCTGTTTTCAGTTTTTGTTTGAAAGCAGATACTAGCATTTATTGATCGTATGTATCTCCTAAGATCATTTCTGCATTCATTTTACATTCAACACAACAGCCTTTATTCACCTTTGCTCTTTGGAGATGTGGTCAGCAGTGCAAGTAAGCAAGATCAGTTGTGATATGTTTGTGTATTTGGGTTGGGAGAGAAGGGAGGTTATTGGATTTGTGAAGTGAGTTTTTGGCACCCAATCCATTGATTGATGGAGTCAATTGGGTGGGCCAAGCCTCACTGAAAGGAGGAGTGTGAGGGTGATGCCTGCCCCCAGCTGTCTGCTTGCCTGATCGATCCTTGCACTGTGCTGGCCAGAAAAACTTCACAACTGATAAAGCAAGCTCACACACGCAGATACACCCACAGATTAAACTCCCCTCTCTGACTCAGTGTTCATATGCGAGCTGAAATACCTAAACTTGATGGACAATTCTTCAGTGTGCATGAATGTATTTGTGGGAATGTCACTGTGTGCTGGTGAATGCCAGATCGCTGAAGACTCACTGCTGAGTTTACGAGGGGGAGCTTTTTGTCTGGTCTGTGTCTCTGTGTCAGGGTGACTTTACCACAGTGATCTGGCTCATTTCTCCCTCTCCAGCTCTCCAAAAGGTTTTTCTCTCAATTCTTTTTCCGTACCACACGATAACTTTACAGGAAATCTCAAAGAAATGCTATATTTAATTATCATGCATTTTCTTTTTTACAATGTGTTCTCAGCGATGCTCAACCTTATCATGGGATGTTTTTTTCTAAGCATATAAATGAATTTGCAAAAACTTTCTCACACTTTTGACTGGGCTTGTAAATAAGTAGCAGTATCATTTTTGCAGTTTGAGGCCTTTACGGTAGTATATCTGTGTATTCATTGTAGTAGACTTTAAAGGTCTTTCTTTCTTTTTCCCTTCATCTGTCTGTCTGTCCATGACTCGGTCCAGAGAGATGCTCTAACCACGACTGTCTGTGTGGCCTTCTTTGTTGTAAAGCTGGGCTGCTGCTCCTTTTCCAAAGAAACCATGGTGTGTCATAGCCACAGAAAAAGATTTGTGTTTACATCACCTTAAATCCAGCCTGGTGCTTGTTTTGAAAGATGTTCTGCGGTGAACTCTGTGGGAAAAAATAAATGTTTCTTTTTCTTTGGTTTGGAAAAGAAGTCACCAGGTATATGTGTAATACCCAGTATGGTTCAATTAATTTTACATCACAGAGCTGAGTCCTGACTTTGGACAGTTTTACAGCAAACAGCGTGATTCAAATGTTTCGCCTCTGTTTTTAGATGTCAAAACTTTGAGTAATATTTTCTGATTCTTAGAGGGTAACTTTATTAATACCCAAAGGTAGATTTGTAACTTTACAACTTTACTTTACTTCTTCTACCACAATCTGAAGGTGTGGTGACACTGAGTTTTGAAGCCATCCAGGCTTTGCCTGAGTGGGATGCTGTGGGTTATGGATGGCCTTTTGGTGTTAAAACGTTGTGCAGGACTCCCTCTACAGGATGCTGACTGCAGTCAATAAGCAATGAGCAGGCTTTTTATATAATTTACTATGTAAGATATATAATCCACAAATGTGGAAAAAGTGGTTACAATATTGCCTTACCATTATCTGATTTGACCTCTGTAATTAATTACCAAAGATTAGACTACAGCTGAAAAATATTAACGAAATACTGATGCTACTTTGTATTGATAGAAACTAATCACTACCTATAACAATAGCAATTTAGAAAATAATGTAAACAAAGCATTTGCTCAAAATAGACTCCAACAGCTTGAAACACGATTTACTATTTAATGATATTTTATAAGCCATTAGTTGGGTTTTTTTTTCCTAAGTGTTGATTGATGCTATGATCTTAAAAAGATTTTACCCAAGAATACAAATAGATGCATGACATTTTTTATTTGGAGTATTACTCATTCATGCTGGCTCTTCTAAATAATCTAAGTAGTATGACTTACAACCAGATCAGTGCTGCCTGAATATATGGTTTGGATGAGTAAGCGACAATAAGTCTGAGTGTTTTCAGCTTCTTGATGAGTGGCTGATAAGATGGCAGGGGTCAAACCTGAGTGGTCATCTCTTCTCCACTCTCAGAGCGCACCATAAATCACACGATGGTGTCTGGGTGCTGTCAGGTCTGCCTGCTGCCCACCGGGGTTAAACCAACAGAGACCTGAGAGGGGAGGTGGACAGACAGAGGGAGGCCAGGGAAAATCCTGCTTTGTCTTCTTTACTGACAGCAACACCACAGTGTCAATGATAGGGAATGAAGACAAGTAAAACACTCTTGCTTTGAAAATGACACATTTACTGACGCACACTGCTAGGAGTTTAATTTTGCAGATAGTTGTGACTTTTCTCTTTTTTTTCTCATATCTTCTTGCTGCAATAAATCTTTTTGGTGGGAAAAAACACTTGCTTCATAGGTGACTTTCTTCCCATGTAGTGACTTATTTTCTGTCTCCATCTGTTGCTGTGTCTTTCCCTTCCTCCTCGTCCCACCATTCTTCCCTTAAGAGCCCAGTGGAGGCTGGAGCAGTGACGGGGTAACTCAGAGCTAAAGATAGAGCTCTTTGGAGCATTCATCTGTCATTCTGTGACAGTATTGTAATCAGGCCTCGAGGATCCTGCCTAAAGGCTGGACCCAACAAAGAGCTAGAGTAGTCTTGAGCCCACTGGATAGCTGCCAACCCACAGGAGGCTTGCAAGTAAACACAGCATAGCCCTCGTAGCCCAACTAATGTCAGAGCACTGAAGACAAATTTATACATTGCTGCTGAGAGCCGATGAACTGCATAATTAATTAGTTCCATCTTGGACTCCACAGCCACTAAAGAGGTGACTTAAAGGTTAAATATGTAACATTTTTATTAAAAGCTATATTTTTTGAAAAATAATACCTCCACAGGTTGTTTGGGGGTGTACAGAATGAGTAGTACAACATTTCCTAGAAAAAATATATTTAGCCTAAAAATAATTATAAAATAAATTTTAACGGGTTCGATAATGGCATTATATTTATGTTTGTAAGCCAATACACGCCGCCATTGCGGGTTGCCAAATACTATCTCTGTGTGGAAAAAATATTTTGGGCACAGTCAGGCTGGTACAGGGGAAAACCGTGGAGATGACGAGTGAAGCAGCTGCTTCAGAGCCCTGGAGATATTGTTTTCTGTTTCTGAGGAGGAGTGACCTGAGAAGAGCAAAACCTGCACTAAATTTAGGTGAAGACTACACTAAATAGACCCACATAAACGTTTTCCACGGAGTCAAAACACGGAAATGGCAGCTTTCCTCCTGGATCGGTAAGCTAGCTTGTTTGCTAACGTGGCTAACGTTAGCTGTCAGTTATAAACTCCTCTGTGTTACTTGTTGGACATGCTGCAGGCTGTTGGTCACTTGCGTATCGGCAGTGAGCCTGGCATCCCAGCGGCTGGAGTTGTTTTTCTGCCGTTACAACTACAACCTAGACACACGTGATGTCGCTGTTCTGTCCGTATTCCTTATTCAACCTTTAAAGTATGTTGGTATCATTGTGTCACAATACAATGAAAAACAGAAAATTCTTTAGTAGCAAAGGAGGAATGTAAATTTATCAAACAAGATGGCAATTTGTGCAGTATTTTTTTCTTTATTTAAAAAAACATCTTGAAGATCTTTATTTGCACCAGTCACCACAGTGCCTGAGAATGTCAACTATATTTATATATATTTTAGCAGAACTGATTGTAGAATGTTTCCATGACGTGATGACGTAACTCAGCCACAGAGAAATTTGAACTACAAATTGAGAATTAAGCAGCTTAAAATTCAGTTTATATGCAATACATGCTAATAGCATATGAATGAGTATACATTTGAACTTGGGCAAATTTGAATCTTTAATTTTCACATTTAAAGTCTACTGGGGTCCAGTGTTGTTACGAGTAATAAAGGTTAGTTATATGTTTACATCCAACTTTCATAAATTACATCAGAATGAAAAGTCAACTAAATGCTGGAATTTCCAGAGTTTCCCAAAAGAAGCATCTACTTTCTGACAAAATGAGTGGGATAATGGACCGATGACGTTGGATGAGTAAAGTAGCAGACATTTTAAGGTTATTTCTCTGATCAGTCACTTAAGTACTAAAAATAATGACGCATGTTCTTCTCTTCCTCTCTCACTTTTGTATGTTTGATTCAGTTTACCCCCAATGAATGCCTGTTGTGTGAGAGATGGAGGAAGAGAGAGAAAAAGAGAGGTGGAGTTTGTAGGATGTTATCAACATCCTGTCTGTGTGACCTGGTGCTAAAACTCATGTAAGACAGCAATCTGCTGGCTCTGGTAATGCCTCTGAGACTACAAGGAAACAAAACACTTGAGGTTGTGTTTGTATGAGGCTCCTTTGCACAGGGAATTGAAGCAAAGTAATGTCATCACAGAGACAAGAATGTTGGTAGATGTTTAAGAAAATCTTATTTACCCAATTGATCTCATAAGATCTGTTTTTCAATATTCCATTTTAGTTTTTCATGATGAAGACTAATGGAGTTTAATTTGTTTTAGTTTTTTTTCTATTAATGTTAAATGTTGTATTTATCTATTAGTAGGAATCTCAGGGTGTCAGAAACTAGATTGATGATCATGAGTCACAAGAAATTAAAAAAAAAATTTTTATACATATGTATACATACATATATATATATATATATATATATATATATATATATATATATATATATATATCTTGACTTTTCCTCTGGCTCCATCATGAGGTAAAAGTTTGTGGAGGTGAGCACCTTCAAGGCTGTTGGGTGGATTTTTATTTGAAACAGGCATTCATTGTCTTATATATATGAGAAAGGATTCCAATCACTTTGACAACCCAATTTGAATCATACCAGGGCTTTGACTTAGAATAGGAATAAAAATGAAAATAAGAAGATTTTAATTGGAACGGTTGGAACAGAGTGCCGTACATACCAAGCAAATTGTTAGTAGGCTAAATTTACTTGGCAAATTGTTGGTGTTATTGCAATCATTGTATGTATAATGTACCTGGGACTAACTGAAAGGCACAGCAGCTATACCTTCATATATTCATCCATCCATCCATCCATCCATCCATCCATCCATCCATCCATCCAAGCCCAGCCCAGCCCAGTAATACTGCAGCACAAACTGCAGTCAGGGTCTTCCCTACTCACAGCTGCAGCGAGGTGACATTCACTCACTCTCTGGGGAGACCAACAACAGAGGCATTCAGACAGGGCCTGCACTTGACCTTGATTTTTCTCCCCACAGGTGGTGGGCCCACATGGAGGAGGCATAGGCTACTTAGAGCCGGTTCAAGGCATAAGCAAACTAAGGCTGCATTCAGACTTGCATTGCGGAACATGAGCGGTAAAGTCCGTCTGCTTTTAAACGGACTGGTCTTTTCAAACATGCCGCCTCCTTGCAGACTTATCGCGTCCCGGGCGCTTTAGACATCAGGAAATGTTGTGGAAAAGTCAGCACAGCCCTACTCTCCCTCATTTTCTTGTGCGCTCAGCCAAAACGATGTGAACATTTCTGCTCTTGTGTCATGGGGTCCAGCGGGTACACGTCCACTGCATTTCCGAGGTAAAAGACCGGTACGCATGTCTGAATGCAAACGTTATAAAGGACAGAGTCCGCAATATAACCGCTTTCCAGTGGAAGTTTGACAGGGGCTTAAGTGGCAACTTGGGGTCGCCATGCCACTAGGAGGGCCCCAAGTGCACTTAAAATGTCAAGATTTCTTTTTCCCCCCTTTAAATAGAAATATATCTCTGAATAATTTGATAAATCATTTAGAAATTTAACATGCTAATGATGTCTTTCAGAGCATATTATCTTACTGACATTAGCAACAAGATCAAAACACTTGTGCATAAAAGAGCAGTGTTTGAACTGCAATCTCAACCATCCACATTCTATTTCCATCCATACATCCATTTTACATACAATCTTGTTTCAACTCAGTGTTGACTCCTATCCCAGTTGCATTAAAGCAAGAAGATAGCACTGCATTGGTTGCCAGTCCATCAGAGGTCCAACACAGAGATGAACAAAAAAACTGCACATTCACCCACTGACAGTCATCCACTGACATTAAATATATGGTTTTGGACTGTGGGAAGGACACTTTTTGCTATGCATCGACCGTGCAAGCCATCACACCATTATGCAGTCTAGGGATGCACCGAAATGAAAATTGTTGACCGAAACCTAAAACAAAAAATCAGCAAACCAAGGCCGAAAACTGAAACACCGAAAGAAATTATTATTGCAATTATTAGAACTATAGCATTGTTGGTTACAATGTGCACTAAACTCACTAAAATCAAGGCATTGCAATAAATCAAATACAAAAGTATCAGAATATTTATTTACCACTGACATTACAGCAATGCACAATATAAATTGAAATTTGAAATAAAGTATTTAATTTGACCCCACTCGTGTACATTACTTAATGCCTTTTAAAATTTTCTCTGTAGGACTATTACAACAAATGATAATATACTATACTAATATAATATACTGTACCTTCCAATCAGACTCCTCATTCTTTGTTCTTGACGCTTTCACACAGTCCATAAAGTCTGGCCTCCTGCACAGACGGTCCTACAGCATTACAGCCCAGTGGAATCATGCTCCCTTCTGGAGAAAACTGGACCATAAAAACATTTACTTGTTTAACCTTGTTTAAACCACTTTCACAATTTTTTGCCGCTTAAATGGAACAAAAACATTTGTAGGTGGAAAGATGCTTTAACAAAACAAAGTATGAGTCTGTCAGAGCGAAGTTGATCATAAAAGAATAAAAGTTAATTAATAATAAAGTGATAGGTTTGCAGTGATAGGTTGTTTGCTGTACTGGACTGGACAATAACAGTGTAAGCAGTTTGACAGTGACATGATTTTGCTGCCATAGAGCAGCTGAACAGAATCAGAATATACTGTAAGTTGTTTGGGGAATAATTTTAATGCGCAGTTATCTACTGGGCTTTAAGAAAGGCCAAACATTTAAAATTATATATCAAATTGCAACAACACGCCGCTGGATCTGAGTGGATGAGAGTGAAAACTCCTCTGGCCCAACTCGCTACTCAGTCACCCGGGCAGTAAATGGAGCGGACCAAGACAAAGTGCTGCCCGTGTCTTGAGACGGCTCCAAGGTGCCACTTCTCACTGAACTTTGTGGTTGGCTGTAAATCCTGCTGGTTTATTCTCCCGTTCACTGGGCTTTCTTCTGGAAGGCATTTCATTGGAAGGGGTTTTTCCAGTCCTGTACGTTCCACAGGTATTTTTGTGTCAGAACATTTAATTAATTGTCTGCAATCTGGGTGGGTATAAGTCTTAAAGCAATATTAGGCTTTCCACGGATCGGATCGGTTTGATCGGATTGGCCGATATTTCACATTTTTTTCATATTTCCTGATTGGTCCTTAACTTTTCATTCACCGATCCGATCAATGACGTCATTGTCATTTTGAATCTGCTCCGGTAAAACTCTCATTTACACCAATTAAACTTAGAAAACAAGTAAACATACAAAGCAGAATAGACATGTACTCACTAGTATGTGTTTTATGTTTTCGTGGTGTTTTTGTCGTGAGTTCTGTCACTATGTGCTGGACAATAAAGTTTTTACAATCCCAAATACGCTACAATACGCCGGTTGCAAACATGTCAGCTCTTAGACTGAAAGGACACAGCGCATTTCCTGCATTTCCGCAAACAACAGTTTACCTTAAACTGTTGCAGCACAAGTGTTTGTCTCCGTGTCTCCATCAGAGACTGTAAGTAGCAGGACTCCAGACCGCGGAGACCTCCAGTGTCGAGCGCTTCGGCCACCGCGTGCTCCAGCAGGTATAAACACAAACGCTCCTGACGCCGACGCATGCGTCCACAGCAAATATATTCCAGCCCTACTGTAGCGATACCGGACTACTTAAGCTAAAGCGGGTTGTTTGTTCTCACGTTGAGGTTCTTCTGAGGAAACAGTCACTCGATTAGTTTGACTACTAATATGACGTCATTAGATGTGAGCCCCAACTTCTGAAGCAGAATTACTGCCATCATTTGCGCTGTGACTGTAGATAATTTCAGTTATGACAGTTTAAGTTGGGCTGTCATTTGTGCCACTGCCTCAAATTATTTTGTTTGTACTGATTAAACCTGAATGCTCGTTAGAGATTACTGATGTTTTACCTTTTCATCTCAGTCAGTTCAGGACAAAACATGGAAACAAAAATCCTTTTTATGATACTCAGTAAACTGTATAAATACAGGTAAACGAGCTATTTAAATAGATATATTTGCTTTCTCACATGATCGGATCGGTGATTGGTTTTTAAAACTCTCTGATCAGTGGCCACGTTTACATGGAGACTTTTTTCCCTTTCGGATTGAAATCATTCTGATTGAGGATTTTAGGGCAGCTATTTACATGGGAACTAATACATTCGGATCTGGCGTGTACATGCGCCAATATTCATTCAGAATAATCCTGCCTTACATGCGCAGACTGATGTAAATCACGTTATTTATTAAAGACAGAGGTATAAAAACAGCTGATCGTCACAGTCGTTGTGGTTTCTGCAGGACGTTAATGAAGCAGCAGCTGATCCTCATGCGCTCCTACTGGAAACAACCAAGAGCAAAAGCTGTAGAGACAGAGTTTGAGTTAAAAACAAACTTTCTCGCTGTCCAGGGAATGATGTCGTTCACAGCAATCAAAGTGAGGAAACGTCACTTGTTTCACGTTGACGTCTCGTCAAAGCATGCGCTGTAAGAGCGCAACCTCACAACTTTCCGATTCAGCGTTTACATGATACCCCGTTCGGTTTGGGGAAAAGAATATTCTACCCCTGTGAAACCGAAAGAAAATTCATTCGGTTCGGCGCTTTTCATTCGGAAAGAGGCGTTTACATGGATCATTTTCATCCCGAAAGAGCTTTTAAACCGAAAGCAATCGGTCTATTTGGGTCCATGTAAACGCAGCTAGTGATCGGCCCCCAAAATCATGATCGTGTAAAGCCTAAGCAATGTAGTAAAAAATGCTCCTGGAAAACATCATCCAGGGCTGTGATTAGCTCAGTTGGTTGAGGAGCCACCCCATGAACAGAGGCTACAGCTCCTCAGCGCAGTCGGCCCTGGTTCGATTCCCGGTCCAGGTCCCCTTGCTGCATGTCACTCCCTGCTCTCTCTGCCCCTTTCCTGTCACTATACACTGTCATATAAAGGCCACTAGGGCCCAAAAATCCTTTTTAAAAAAAGGAAAACATCATCCACCCTGCCTTTAAATATGTTCTCACATAAAAACACTAAATGCATAAGATGCATGATGGATGCGTTGTTTGCCGCATTATTACAAGTTTCGGCCGTGTTGTTTCAGTGATTTATGTCTTTTGGCCAAAAACCGAAAATGCACTTTTGGGTAAATTTTGGCCAAAAACCTTTGGTGACTGATTTTTCAGTGCATCCCTAATGCAGTCCCTACCTGGGACATTTCTGCGGAAGGATGCTTGTGTTTGGAGCAGTTACAATGCCATGCTGTTTTAGCATCAGTGCAGACAGCAAAGGCATTAAAGTGCCTCTGGCATTAAATTTGCGTTTTTTTGAGGTTTTTGATCAAAAACCTCAAAAAACAATGTTTTAGTTTCCCCAGCCTGCCTATGTCCCCTAAGGGATTAAATTATAGGTTAGTGTTTCCTTTTTTCCCGGGGTGTCTGCCTATGAAATTAGCATTCACAAATGGGCTGATTGGCAGTTCGGCATATTTACTCCTAATGCAGCATACTACGTCATTGACTTCCCGCCAATTACTTCCCTCCCCCGAACTACACTCTCCAAGTCCCTTCCTCCGAGACTTACGGCAACAAACCGACAGCATGGCGTCCAGTACGCATCAGAACTGCTCTTTACCTGGTGTACAAAGGACAACACCAATCTTTTTGTCCTCCCCATTGAAAAGCTTGTGGATGAATTTAATTTATGCAAGAATGTGCCGACTGATATAAATAACTAATAGAAAATCTCCCTGCAGCTCTGTCTCCTCCTAAGGAGAGGAGCTATGATTCTGTTTTCTTCTTACCCTGTGTTCACACCAGACACGAATAAAATTATTTGCGGAATGAATTACATGAACTACATGTTAAAGTGATACCATGTAACTTTTGAACCCAATGTTAGCCAAATATTATCATACATTATATTTTAACATTATTATTAATATAAGTAACTAAAGCTAATTTCTGTGCTCAATATAGAGCACTTGACGCATGTAGTTGCGCCAAGGGGGCTGACATTCTCAAAAACCAGGCATTGTTACTTCTCAGGAGCGGGCCGTCTCTCATTGGATCATGTAACCTTGAGCCTTTGATTAATGTCTTGATGACTTATAAAATCAGCTTTTCAAAGTGAGCTTTTCACAATTTTCAAAAATATAGACTGAGACTGTTTAATTTTGAGACAGTTGTGGCACCTGTGGGAAGTTACAGGTTTTGTGCCCCTAGTGGCCAAAAGTTACACGGTATAACTTTAAGTTAATGTACAGACGCATTTTCTTGGGGCGGCGCATTTGACACGAATTTGCTGTTTGACAAGCCCCAAATGCGTGTCTTATTTGCACGAATGTAGCGCTTTACTCCCGCGAATGAGGCGCCCTACTTGCGCGAATAGAGCGTATTTCGCCTATTTGCTCGAGTAGAAAAAATTTAACTCAAGCGTTTTTATTCGCACGAACAATACGAACCCTGTTATTGAAAATGAATGAGACATGATGTGAATGGACCAGCGCTCTGCACCTCGCTGCTCTCTTCTATAGCAAGAAGGGAAAAGTGCTTTTCACAGATAAAATCACAAAGTGCTGCACTCAAAAGCGGTGTAATAATACCATAAATTTAGGACTGAAAACCCGGTCAGCCAAAACCTCATTAACCAAAAGCTGCAGGTCTCTGCAGCCAGTGTTTGATGGGATGAAACCTCACAATGCCGACACTCTGCAGCAGGAACAGAGTGCCTGTAGTTCCTGGAGGAAGATGCAGCTCTGTCCTCGTTACATAAATAAATTGAGGTTGTTTGTTATCAAACAACAATATAATTCAATATGAGTATGTGCTCAGACTAGTGTAGTATTCAGTTTGGTCACTAGATGACACTAGATTCCAGTACCAGAAGTTCAGCCTCAGCTGATGTGAACAAACACTCGCTCTATGTTGTGATCCAACGGATGAAGACAGCAGGAAAGCGGTCAGTTATGAGTTTATGTTTAATCAGCTGGTTAAATTTTGAGAGGTGGAGGCGAGGAGATGGCAGAGACTCTTTAAACTGAGCTACAATAGCTAGCGACAATAGCTACGTTCTTTTGCTGGAAGCTGGAAGTTGTTAGAAGTGTAGCTGGAAGCGCTAACTAGCTGCGGCTAGCTTACTCACCAAAGGCAGATGGACAGATCCTCAGCAGCAATCCTCCCCGACAGATCATCAAACTGGGGTGGAGAAATCTCCCTGAAAGTGGCCGCCATCCAGACGTAACTCCTGGATCAGGAGATGAAATTCACTGAGCTCTGAGTGCCTCTGGAGAATCTGGTGGACCCAAACACGGCGGTGTTTTCAGTTCTCCAACTTCCAAAGCAGGTACAACGCCACAACTCTCTCAAAGCAGCCGTGTAATCAGAACACAGCAACTCTTTTTTTATTCAAACATGAGTGTGTGGCAAAGCACGTGTCTGCAGCCCTGGAGACTGCAGGTTACTGCTGAGTGTATGGGCGAGTGTCTTCAGGTATCTCGGTATCAATCTGCCTGCCTCCTTTCCGCGAGAGCTCCATGTTTTATCAGATGCAGACCATAGAGACTCACTGACAACAGAAGCACATGGTAACAAGCGTGCCTTCTGGTCCCGCCCACCAAATCTCAGTGCTAACAATAGTGCTAGCTAGTAGCACCTGCTATTCTACGACAAGGCTGAATTATGGCGAACAATCCTTTCATACAGTATTAAGGTACTTAGAGTCTGACTAAAAAGGGACCAAAAGTCGCCGGGAATTTCATGCCACTGGCACTTTAAGTAAGAGGTGGAGTAACCCTGAAAGGCACAACTCTCTACCCAAATAGATGCCTGCACTCAGTGCAGAAGAGATAGCGGGGTGTAAGAAGAAAGAACACCCATAATGCCAGTAAGGAAAAAAAAAAGTAATTTCCTGATAAATATGAGGATTGAGGAGAAAATCTGGTCTAACACTTACAGGAAGTGCACTTCTGAGGGGAAGGTGAGAGCAACAGACATGCTGGGCTTAAAGGCCCTGTACCTGATATTATTTTAATCTCTTTCAGAGAAATGCTTTCTACACAGTATAATGTGTGTTAAAAGAGGTAATTTCATAAAAATAAATCACTCATTGATTGCGTATATGCATGAATCCAGGCCTTTTTAGTTTAGGTTTCTAAGGATGGCGTGACGCTCTCTTCATGCCAATGCGGTTCGTTCTTCATAAGTTTCGGTTTCCAATCAGCCACTCACAGCGTTTTCTAACGAGGAGCACCCTCCTCTCTCGCGTGCACGGCAGCACTTGTAAACAGAACCGCATGACGTCTACCGAAGGGAAAGTGGCGATACCTCAGCGAAACAGCCAGTAAGCATCAAAACTGAGGAGGAGAGAGGATTGAAATGCAAGAGAGACCAAAGAAGGAATAAAGTTCGTGTTTTTGGTGGATTGTACTGAAGGTAGAGAGCAGCTGGACGCCCCGGACTGAATGTGGACTCGAAATCCGCCTGGACAGGTATTTTGTTCAATAACTTTCTTCTCAGTAACATTTACGTCCTTGGGTGCTGGCGCTTCCTCTGCTGGTCTACCGTATATAATACAAAGTGATATATACAACGTAACACAACAAAGCTTTACATCAGTGCTTCTCGAAGTGGCCGGTTAGAAACTTTATCAAGCTGTCATGTTGTAACGTCGTCTATAACATCATAACTCGTCATAACTGCGCATCTGTTTACATAACTGTAGTTACGGTAAACTACTGGTTATGATAGAAAATGTCATTTAGCTGATCTGCAGCCATTTACTGCAACCAAAACAGTAATTTCACTGGAAGATGCAAGTTTTCTCTGGAGAGTTTCTTTGTGCACGAGTATGAAACGTGCACGTTATTTCGTGCATGTTGAGTGGGAGGAGAGAAAAACGAGAGTAGGAGCGTTTCTCACTGGGAGAAACAGCTAGGGGCGGGGCTTACAGTTCAAACTACACTGTTTACCTCGCTCACGGTTCGCAAATGTGCAAAACCAGGTATAGCGCCTTTAAGGGTTAGGAATAGGGTCATAGTCATGAGTATGTATGGGGCCAGGAGTGGCAGTCAGGCTGACTAATGATGAATGGAGTGTGCCTGGAAGAAAATGGGAGGTTGGGGGGTGGAGTTCTTCCTGCTATTAAGTTGATCTTGACAACTACCCCCTTTTTTAACTAGTATAGACTGAAAAGCAACTCCCCTCTCAAATTCAGATTCCATTATATCTGCCAAATCATAAGCAGCTTAAAGGTAGAGTCTGAAGCCCCCCCCCACCACCATTTCTGTTTGCAAACAGTATTCAAACTGAGCGCCCCTCCCTCTCAGTCTAATGGCCGCCTCGTTCTTCAGGCTATTCAGCATCAAGCCTCTCCTTCAGAGCTCAGAAGCGGGTAAAAGCCAAACCAATATTAACCCTGGTTTTTCAGCGTGCACTATCTAAAGCTTACCTTTTCTTCGATGCATCCGCCGTTTTTCTTTTTTTTTTGTTTTTCTTCGAAAGTTCGAGTGACTGGCATCTGCTCCAATCATGAGCTTATTCCCACACAGCGTCATTTCCTTAGTTCTATCATTGGCTGGCGATATAACCAGAAATCTCCATCCAGAAACGCCCCAACTAGACCATAACAAAGCGAAATACAGAGTTACAGACAGGGGGAGAGGGAGTTGCATTCAAACTCACCATACTACAAGTGAGTAGCAGCCCAAAGGCGCAATTTGAGACAGATTTCATTTGTACAAGTCTGACGTTTATTTTCTGGAGGGAAACTTCGGACTCGGACCTTTAAAAACAAATGTTTTCGTAAAAAAACATTTGTCATGCTTTTGTTCTTTCGTTCTTCATACACAATGTGTTTACACCAGCTTTAACAAGTAAACCTCCACTATTGAGTGCATGAGGACAGCATTTTTTAGTATCAGACATGGGCAGAATTCCCTGGTGTGAAGATATCACTGGATGGCATCAGCTCACTCAGAACCCATCATCTCCAACTGCTCTTTTATTACAGGAAATTGAATGTGGAATGAGCACCAGTCTGGCTCCCTACGAAACAACGTCAATGGGGGGACCCAATGACGTAGATCAGAACTGGAGCAGGGAGTGAGTTGGTCTGACTACATAATGCTTGTGTTTTGCAAGCCCTGTGAGAACCAAATGAGTTGTGCACAGTCAGAGCAAGGATGTATTTACAAGAAGGAGCTAGGCTTACTCTTCTCTACGTACTTAAAGGGACTTGAAACAAGATAAGGAAATGAGACTCGCTAGTGCCGCGACTGGCGCTGCAGGTAACTGCAGCCACCAGCCAAGTCAGCAGGGGAGCGTGCACAAACGGATGCTATAACATTGTCTACTACCCTGACAGTCTTTTTTTTTTTTCGTAGTGCCAGTTTTTAGTGTCTTTCAGTCGATCTGGATCGTTTGACGATCAACGTTTGAGACTTGGGTGGGCTTGATCTTTTTTGTTTTTTTAGGTGCCATGACATCAAATTTCACTTTTCTGGGGTTTTTGGGGTATAATATGATCTGTTGTGCACTGATGAGGCCATGTGAATGTCCATAGTGAGTGTCAAAGTCTTGGTTCATGGTCTGTCAGCTTTAATTCTTTGTTCAAAAACGGTTGAATCAGACAGCAGCTTATCATTCTACGTAGTTTTAGCATGCTACATAATTCATTTGCTCCAACTAGAGCACACTATTAAGCAAACTTAATAGAGCATATGACAATTTTGGAGAATATGTCAATTTTGGAGAATTGCAGCAATGTCAACTACATGAACTAGTTTTTACTGCCATGTTATCACTCCTTTAATGCATCATCAGCCATTAGCTTTAAAAAAAAACTGGACATGCCTGTTCATTCTTTCACAATTCCTGCCTCTAGTCCCTTTAAATGTGTTTGTTAAAGTTGTGCTTTGTTTTTTATATATATATATATATATATATATATATATACATACAGTTGTGTGAAAAAGTGTTTGCCCTGTCCCTGGTTTCTTATTTTTTTGCATGTCTGTCACACTTAAATGTTTCAGATCATCAAACAAATTTAAATATTAGACAAAGACAACACAAGTAAACACAAAATGCAGTTTTTAAAAGAAGATTTTTATTTTTAAGGGAGAAAAAAAAATCCAAACCTTCATGGCCCTGTGTGAAAAAGTGATTGCCCCCTAGGCCTAATAACTGGTTGGGCCACCCTTAGCAGCAACATCTGCAATCAAGCAATTGTGATAACGAACAATGAGTCTTCTACAGTGCTGTGGAGGAATTTTAGCCCACTCATCTTTGCAGAATTGTTATAATTTAGCCACATTGGAGGGTTTTCCAGCATGGACCGCCTTTTTAAGGTCATGCCACAGGATCTCAATCGGATTAAGGTCAGGACTTTGATGAGGCCACTCCAAAGTCTTTATTTTGTTTTTCTTAAGCCATTCAGAGGTGGACTTGCTGGTGTGTTTTGGATCATTGTCCTGCTGCAGAATCCAAGTGCGCTTCAGCTTGAGGTCATGAACAGATGGCCGGACATTCTCTTTCAGGATTTTTTGGTAGACAGCAGAATTCATGGTTCCATTTACCACAGCAAGTCTTCCAGGTCCTAAAGCAGCAAAACAGCCCCAGACCATCACACTACCACCACCATATTTCACTGTTGATACGATGTTCTTTTTCTGAAATGCCGTCTTACTTTTATGCCAGATGTAATGGGACCTACACCTTCCAAAAAGTGCAACTTTTGTCCCGTCAGTCCACAGAATCCCAAAAGTCTTGGGGATCATCAAGATGCTTTCTGGCTAAACTGAAATGAGCCTTTATGTTCTTTTTGCTCAGCAGTGGTTTTGGTCTTGGAACTCTGCCATGCAGGTCATTTTTGCCCAGTCTCTTTCTTGTGGTGGAGTCATGAACACTGACTTTAATTGAGGCAAGTGAGGCCTGCAGTTCTTTGGATGTTGTTCTGGGGTTTTTGTGACCTCTTGGATGAGTTGTCGCTGTGCTCTTGTGGTAATTTTGGTCGGACGGCCACTGCTGGGAAAGTTCACCACTGTTCTGTGTTTTCACCATTTGTGGATAATGGCTCTCACTGTGGTTCACTGGAGTCCCAAAGCTTTAGAAATGGCTTTGTAACCTTTTCCAGACTGATAGATCTCAATTACTTTGTGTCTATTTATTTCCTGAATTTCTTTGGGTGGCAGCGTGATGTCTAGCTTTTGAGGATCTTTTGGTCTACTTAACTTAGTCAGGCAGGACCTATTTAAGTGATTTCTTGATTGAGAACAGGTGTGGCAGTAATCCGGCCTGGGTGTGGCTAGAGAACTGAACTCAACTTTCCAAAGATGTGATAAACACAGTTAATTTATGTTTGAACAGGGGGGGGGCAATCACTTTTTCACACAGGACCATGGAGGTTTTTCCCACCTTACTAATAAAAATATTCATTTAAAGACTGCATTTTCTGTTTACTTGTGCTAGCTTACATTTAAAGTTGTTTGATGATCTGAAACGTATAAGTGTGACAAACATGCAAAAAAGTATGAAATTAGGAATGGGACAAACACTTTTTCACACAACTGTATGTATATATATATGTATATATATATATATATATATATATATATATATATATATATATATACTGAGCACTGAATTGGTGTATGAATATTTATATTTGTGTTGTGTCATGTATGTGTGTGTGGTCCTGCTGAAAAGATAGATGTACAGGGGGAGGCATGTGAGGCAGGGGGCAGTAAACAGTGAGACATGCATGTAGGAGGTCTGGATGCAGACTAAACCCAGAGCTGTTATGGTCCCAGACAGCAATACAGATAGATCTCATTCTTTGGTCTGCACACATTTTATAAACTTCCCATCTACAGCTGAGCTGAGACTGGTACATCAGAGTCTATAAAGACTTTTACTTCCATATTTAGAAACAGCTTTTATCCAACATGCATCTATGAATTGACCCCAACTTTCCCCAATAACAACTCAACAACAGCAACAACTGTATTACACTGTGAAGCAAAAAAAAAAAAAAAGAGGAAAAAACAAACAAACAAACCAAAAAAAAACCCAAATAAAACTAAGTTTTGATTTTTTTTTTTAAAATCCTTTTATTCATATGCACAGAAATGCCAGCTGTGGCCGTACAAGCAGAATGTTTTTCCTTTTTCTGTGTCTCAGAAATATTAGACAGATCTTGACAGCTTTGAGCTGCTTTTTAACCATCAGCTGCAACCTCAAGGAAAAATGTACCAAAAGTCATCAAGCCTACAGCAAACCTCAACAAAGAAAAAACTGTGGTCACAATAACCACTTTGTAAATCATAAATGATGAAAGAAATAACTGGACCATTTTTAGTATACAATATTGTGGTTTGTTTTGTTTAAGAAATTAGCCCTTGTGTAACATTTACTCTTTTGAATTAATTCATGTTAAAAATCCTGTACTCAGCTGACCTAACTAATCTCTGCAAGCCACCTTAGCAGATGCACTGCAGAAAAATAAACGTTTAGTCTGATTCTTAACTTAGCTTTTCCTATTTGGTTTACTTAAAGCTTGAATATGGAACTTTTTTATTAAAAGCTCTATTCTTCAAAAAATAATACCTCCATGAGGTGTTTGGAAGGGTGCAGAATAAAAGTAGGGCCTACACCTTTTCCTTAAAAAGGTTATATTTAGCCGGAAAATAAATATAAAATAAATTTTAACAGGTTTGACGATGGCTTTATGTTTACATCTACAAGCCAATACAGGCTGCCATTGTAGGTTGCCAGGTACGATCTCTGTGTGGCAATAGTATAGCACAGTTAGGCTGGCACTGGGGAAAATGGTGGAGTTGGCAAGTCAAGCAGCTGCTTCAGAGTCCAGGAAATATTGCTATCTGGTTCAGAAGATGAGGGATGATGCAAGGTAATAAGCAGAAAATTTTATTTTGCAAAATTACGGCTGATGCCAGCTGGTCATATGATTTTTTTTTTTTTGTCATCATTACTTGGTCCTCTCATGAGTCAGTGTTGTTTCTATCAGTCTGTTAGACTTTGTTGCAGAAATCAATGAAAAAGCATCATAACAGCCAAAAGCTAAAGGGTTAATGAAACTATGGCTGGAAAATAAAACCAATCAGGGGTTAAGAAAAATTAAAAAGGGATATAAGGTAGAGAAGATGCCCTGCTTGGACATGTGGGTTGAAGGAAATCATGATATGTGCGTGTGAAAAGGAAAAGGTACGCAAATCACATGTGCGTATGTGCATGAGAATGGAGGTCTTTCCTTGTCTGCCCCTCTTTGCATCCCAGGGGTCACACATTGTTCAGGAGGATGCAGACACACAGTCTGATGAATGGCTGTTCAGGCTGTTTCCCTGGGTTCAGCATTACTCGGGAAATCGTAATTCAGCTCCTCGGAGACGCAAAGGGCAGACTAAGCCCTCTTCTCTGCTTTGCACCAATTTTTATCTGGATCCAGGATGAAATGAAGAGGCTGAAAGCTTAGCTGCTTTGGCTGAGCTGTAAATACAGGTGGAGTAAATCTTCAGCCACAGCTGTTCTGTCTCCAAACTCAAGAGATCTGCAGTGCTGAGGAATAATGCACCATAACATATTTTTGTTGTTGTATACTTACACATAAATGGGCTATTTTACAACTTGTTGCTGCAACTCCTAATTTCGCAGTGATTAATAAGACTGTCTATCTATCTATCTATCTATCTATCTATCTATCTATCTATCTATCTATCTATCTATCTTACACACATTTGTCATCATGTGATATCACAATAGGAAAATCCAGACAGCGACCCGGTGCTGTAATTATTTCTTACATTTCCTGTTTTATTAGTAGTGTTATTTTTGTTCTCTTATGATAAACACAGCTATTACTCTTTGTAAAAGTTGAAACCAACGGTGTCTTGCCCACTTAATGGTTGACTTTACATTTTTTGTTTCATGTGTGTTGCAACATCAAATGATAGCTGAAAACCTTAATCACGTGAGGCACACAAAACCCTTTCTCATGAAAACATGCAAGTTCACACCACAAAAGGTACTTTCGCATCCCCAAACTTTGAAGGAACTCTGTATTTCATGCCCAAAATAACACTGAAAACAACTTTGACTACTTTTCTCACAGACCCATGAAGTGGACATGTGGACAAGTTCTTTCATTAGCTTCCTCTACTTTCCTGTACAAAGGCATGCCAGGTCAGTCGGGGTACTTAATGGGGTTAATGGCCATGACTGATGATTCCTCAGCTCAGTGCATGCCATCACCACCCACACCCTTTGCCGTGTATTCAGCAAAGGTCAGAGAGTAATTTGGTGTATTTGAAGCACAAACTATATTAGGGCTCATTGTGGAAAGCTTGAGAAATGTGTAACAAAGATGAGACAGTGAGGACTTTACTGTTGAGTCTTCAGGAACTTTAATACTAACATGAGTTAGTAAACAAGCCTTTTACGAGACTTCTCCATCTTTTGCTGTGGTGTGGCTCAATAAACAAAAGTTGACAGGAAAAAAAAACAATAAAGCACAATAAATACATGTAAAACATTCGGTTTAAGACTGCTGATATTTCACATTAACTTCTTTGCTATTAAAACAACATGAATATTTGCTTTTGGGGGACTGTACCATAAATATATTTTGGAGTAGATAGCATCCTTTCTTCATAGATTCACATACTAAACCATAATGAGTTTTCTTTATGGGGTGAAGATAAGATCAGACTTAAGTATCTTCCACAAAACCACAAATGTAATTAACTCCCTAAAGAGCTTTATTGAACAACCTCCACAATGAAACACTTCTCACAGTTGTGAATGTTGAGATAACAAACATAAAAGGAAAGAGGTGTTGTGATGAAAAACTAAAAGGCCTTCTGAAAAAAAGAGAAGTCTGACAAAGTTGTCTCGCTGAAATTACTTGAAAGCTGTTTGTAGTATGTGATGCAAAATCATTTTCTTTAATTAAGTAATACTTAAATCTTTTTCTTGTAACTGATAGTTACATGAAATATATTTCACAGTTTTCTCAATGACGAAAACAGTGAAACAGCTATATTTGCATGTGGTCATGTTCTTGATTTCTCTTGATTTTAAATGTTGCATAAAAAAACAAACCAATTTACCCTGAGAGCCCACATTCAGATTCTAATCTGCTTTCCCTGAAGAAAACTTCTGGAAAATGAGGTCATGGAAATGATTGTGGAGTGTGTCATAATGACCAAAACTCCCCAACAGACCCTGATCCTGTGTGTTATCAGTGGCATAGGCAGCATTTTGGGGAAACTACTAACATATCCTACAGTAAGACTAAATGAAGTTAAGATTTCACAATCCAAGTTAGGGCCATGGATGCCAAAAGTATTTATTTATTTGTTTGTTTGTTTATCTAATTTTTCAAGCCCACTACAAGATTTCACATTTTCTTCAACAAGAACGTTGCAAAGAACATTTTAAACCATCAAAACCAAAAGTCTTGGGAAAGGGTTGCAATAACAAAGATATGATTCCCATCATCGTCATAATCATCACCACCATCATCATCAGCATCATCATCATCATTTGCCTCATCGTCAGCACCATCATCATCAATAACATCAACAACATGGCTGCAGCTCAAGTGAAGGAGCAACTCCAGGCTTCCCCAGGTTGTGTGTTGAAGTGTCCCTGGGCAGGACACTGAACCCCATGTTGTCTCCTGATTTCCCCACTGGATTATAAATGGGTGAATGTGACATGTAGTGTAAGTCAGCATATGACTGGTAAAGTGCTATAAAAGTACAGTCCATTTACCATCATTATTATTATTGTTGTTGTTGTTTTTGAAGTAAAAAATATTAACAGTTAAAAAAAATCAAGTCTAGCTGAAAACTCTGGAAAGGTTCCTACTTCTAAGCATGAAAAAGAAAGAAAGAGATTGCAATGTAGTATGCAATGAAGCTTCGTCCTATTTTCACCTCTAGATGGCAGCATAAAGCTGCACTACACCTTAGCTTGTAGGCTATATGTTGCTTGAACTGTTCACTTCCAAAAACTTTAAATGGAAAAAATAAAGCAAAAACTAAAACAAGAGCATGAAAACAATAAAAAACCTCACTCATAATTGTCTTTCAAATCACTGAAATGGCTATCAGCAACAGATCTTTTGTCCATAATCCATTTCCTCTTTTTTCATAAGTTTCACTATCTCTTTCTCATGCTTTTTAGCACTTTTATGACATGAATCTTGCTTTCTGCCCTAAGTTACATAAGCAGGATTTTCCCCCATTCTTTCTTTATTGATGTGAACTGTAAACTGTGCAAACCATCATGGTTAACTAACCATAGACGTTCTGCTCCACTGATCCCCTGGACTGCTACCCTTTCTTTTCTGCGACGGGGCACAGCAGAGCACAGAAACATGTAAATCTGGTGATAAAAATATACCTGAACCGCTCATCAAGTTGCTGCTTTTAAACATGCAAATATTTCAGAATTTCTCTTGTCTGCAAGATGTAGCTTCATGTTTAACCCCCAAATTTTAGTTTGAAATTTAATTGTTTTTCTTTAAAAAAAAGAAAAAAAAATCTTTACATCTAAGATCATAGAAGAATTATATTCAAGAAATTCTAAAAAGAACTTAAGTGATCTATTGCTCTAAAAGTAGTACTGTCTTAACAGGTAATTCCTCTGGTCATGTGATGGTCATGCTCAGATTTTGGTATTTCAAAGAGGGAAGTATGCCGTGCTACTGTACTTTCAGCTACAGCCTGTGGTCGACTGGCTCCTTCAGCTGCACTGGAACCAATTTAGACCAACTTTAAATAATCCATCCCAGAAGCACCTGTGTGTTGCAAACAAAGAAAGAGGTTGCATCATCAATGCAACTTATTCTGTCTGTTGGTATAATTCGAAATAAGGTTTCAAACCCGAAAGGTTCTGTTCCTGAATCCATAATGAAATCACATGTAATAAACTACAGAAAATGCTTGGAATTATACAGAAATGCTTAAGACAGCACAATAAATATAAATCATATTTAGTCTAAGATGTTTGTGGCACTCTTTTCCATCTCTAAGAGATTAAAATCACATATTGTCACAAATTTAGCCTTTTCTCTGCACCTATGAAAAACACATTTACGCAGAACTAAGTTGAACACTGAAAAATGAATTTTTTGATATAAATCAGATTAGATTCTGATTTTGCAATTCACTTTTTAAAAACATTAGGACAGATGGGACATGGGCATTTAAAAAAAATCCTTTTGGACCACCTTACAACATGCATAACTAGCAACAGGTCAGTAAGGTGATATGGTACGAGAAAAGCTGAATAAAAGAGGTTGAGTCTCTTAGAAGTAACAATTGGAAAAAAAACAACAGTGTTATCAAATAGCTATACATTTTAAAATTATAAAATATTTATGTGAAATTCTAAAATATTTATGTCCTATTCAGAAATTGGGGAATTTGTCATCATTAAAATAATTCAGGAATACACAGGGATTACTGTAAACTTACTGGACTCTGTACAGGAATTACTTCTATGCTTCAACATTCATTTAGCCAAAGCCTACAGTAAGTCAAACTGCTTGAAGTAAAGCGAAAATCTGCATCTACAGTAGGTCTTTAAAAAAAATCTGATATTTTTTAAAACTTTTATAAACAGCTTTTATATGCAAGCAAGATATTGAGATAATATGTTTTTCAAAGAAGGCTTTGCTTATTCCAGTAAAACAGCTCAAAACCAAAACTGCATTACGGGCCCCATGTAATAAAGCTCTCCTGCTGCGATGCTAATGCTGCAGTCAAAATGTGGTGCATTGTGAAACAGAAAATACAATAAAAGAGAACTCTAATTCTTCATTAGCTTACATTATACATCAACCAAGAACTGGAAAACATTTCACTTTCACAACTACAGTCTGACTTTTTATATTAAAAATGCATTGTGTTTTTTTAAAAGAAGAGGTGATGCAGCTTAGTTGTAAATGGGACTTTTTTCTGAAACATTTTCAAAATGACCATATTCTTTC
This sequence comes from Atherinomorus stipes, assembly GCA_023101725.1. Lineage (NCBI taxonomy): Eukaryota > Metazoa > Chordata > Actinopteri > Atheriniformes > Atherinidae > Atherinomorus > Atherinomorus stipes. The sequence goes on along the minus strand of JALJCO010014322.1, from coordinate 289,909 downwards.
AAATATGGTAATTTTTTCAAATGTAATAAATTTCTCAGCTTTAATATGGTCTCTTTACACCACTTTCAATTAAATATCAAGTAAAGTTATTTAAAAGTCATTGCATTTCTTTTTTGAGTGTATTTTTCTTTTTCTAAAATTTCAATGTTCCACTTGTTTTGTTTGCACTTTGTTGCTATCCTGTGTGCAGTTTTTTTAGTACATAACATCATTTATCTAAGTAATACATTAAAAAAAATACCTGCATATCAAAGGATCAATTTGTCAGGTATTTTTTTCCACCTTTCTGACAACCACATCCCGTCACCTCTGTAGTTTGCATGCACATACACATGAGCGCACACACAAACTAACATATTGTGCATTCAGCTGTGAGCTGTCAGTTCTCATGCTCCCCTGGCTCTGGTTCCTCAGGGACTGTAACCCCACCCTGGTCTTCCCCTCCACTGCAACATCTATCACCTTTTTATACCAATAAGTTTTGTTTTTCTTGAATAAGAAACAGATCTGCACAACGCATACATGAAAGTCTGTTGTAAAACAGCTTATCAGTGTTATGTCAAAAAGACAATTGAGTTGTTCATGGGGGACTTAGAAGTCTCTGAGAGGCCGTCTGTTTGGTTTTTAACCTGTGAATTTCTGTGCTTAAAAAGATTAGATGTTCTCGTTGATGTGAAAAATATTCAACAGTCAATGTCATTCTTGTAAGAAGTTAGTTGGTTCTCTTCAATTCAAGTTTCATTCTAACTGAGCACAGTTTACAAACAGATTTATTTGTCCCTTATCCTCCTATGGCCTGTGAAAGAGTTGTTCCTCTTTTCTGGGCAGAAGTTGGGTCTTCTTTTTGAGCTTCTTCCTGTGTTTCCTGTCCAGAGACAAATCAGGCGGTCAAGGATCACTCTTGTCAAAGAGCGCAGCAACAAGGCCATTGACTGACGCAACTCCCAGCTGTCCCTTCGTCCACTGATTCAGATGTGACACATACAGACATCTCTAACTTTTGCTTCAGTCCATGTTTCAATACAGTTAAAATGATTAATGCTATTCTAAAGTTTCTTTATATTATTGACATTAAAGACACACAAAGTAACTTTTAGACCTTAAAAATATGTGTTTCTGATTTGTTTTGATGACACAGAAACATTCATTATGCACATTTTCGAGCCGTCACTGCCCAGAGGCATCCTGAGGCTCAGAAACAGCAGTATGTAAGTTTTCCATCCGGGACGCGCCTGTGACGTTGCACACCGCATCACTTACTAGCAAACGGACATGAACCTGATATGAACACAGCAGGTGTTTTGAACGCGCATTATGTCGGATTCGGTAAAGAGACGCATGGGAACATTACCAGAGGAAGAGAGGAAAAGAAAGAGAGGAAGGGACAGAACAAGAGTCAAGATAAAAGTGACTTCACAGAGTGAATCACAGTACAGGTACGTTGCAAGATGGATGCTAGTTTAGGAAGCGCGTCACTGAGAAAACTGCTAAAAGTTCTGTTGTGTGTCTTTAATCTTTCTGAAATCAGTCATTTGTGAGCCCCTCAAATTAAACTAGCTCACACAAGCTCAAACTAAAAAGTGCCTGGGCCTTCACTAGCACAATATAAAATGAATACCTTCTCAAAACCTCCCTCAAAATTTCAACAGTTCAACAGAAATATTAAAAACAAACAAAGAAAAAATAAACAAGCAAACAAGCATGATGGGGCACCTGAACTAAAGTGTTATTGAGGAAAACTTTGAGGCAATCACTGCAATCAAGTGTTTTCTGTAACTTTCAATATGACTTCTGCGCCTGTTGACAGGTACAGGTACTACCCAAAAAATTCGTATATCCTGAAAAACTTCATTTATTTCTGTAATTCAACTTAAATGGTGCAATTTACATATTATATAGATAAATAATAAGCAAATCAATATATTTCAAGCTTTTATTTGTGTGGATGTTGCCGATTAGGACTTGCAGCCTAAGAAAACCTCAAATTAAAAAACTCAAAAAATTAGAATATTGCATTAAATCAATTATAAAAGGATTTTAAAAGCAAAAATGTCAGGCCTCCTAAAATAAAATCTTGCATCTGTACTTAATATTTGGTTTTGGCCCTTTTGCATGAATAACTGCCTTAACCCGGCGTGGCATGGATGCTACCAGCTTCTGGCATATCTCAGGTATTATGGAAGACCAATATGCTTCCATCACAGCTTAGAGCTTTTCTTTATTGTTTGGTCTCTTCCCGTTCAGCTTTCTCTTGACAATGCCCCACAAATTTTTGATGGGGTTCAGGTCAGGTGAGTTTGCGGGCCAATCAAGCAAGGTTGTTGAACCAGGATTTTGTAGTTTTGGCAGTGTGGGCAGGTGCCAAGTCTTGCTAGAAGATGAAGTCTGGATCCCCGTACAGCTGGTCCACTGGGGCAAGCATGAAGGGCTCCAAAATGTCCTGGTAGATGGCTACATTTATGCTGGACTTGATGAAGCACAGAGGACCAACATCAGCAGCTGACATGGATCCCCAGGTCATCACAGACTGGGAAACTTAACACTGACCATCTTCTCCAGGCTGCTGTCAGCCCTCCGGCTTGTACACGGTTTTCTTCCACACTTCTTCCTTCCTTCCACTTAACTGTCCATTAATGTGCTTTGAGACAGCACTCTGAACAACCAGCTTCTTTTGCTATCACTTTTTGTGTCTTTCCCACCTTGTGCAGGGAGTAGTTGATGGTTTTCCGCACAACTGTCAGATCAGCAGTCTTCCCCATGGTTGTGAATTCTTCTAAACCAAGACAGGGACTTTTTTAAAGGCTCAGGGCACTTTTGCAGATGTTTTGGATTACTTATCTGATTAGAATATGACACTCTGAACCTACAATACTGGAGCTTTTCACAGTATTCTAATTTTTTTGAGCTTTTGAATTTGAGGTTTTCTTAAGCTGCAAGTCCTAATCAGCAACATCCAAACAAATAACAGCTTGAAATATATTGATTTTGCATATTATTTATCTATACAATATGTAAATTGCAACTTTTAAGTTGAATTACAGAAAGACATGAACTTTTTCCATTTTTTTGCCCACTGTTCATGAGCAAGGAGCTCTAATGTTTCTGGGACAGTTTTGTTTGTTTGTTTTTATAAATTAATTTGTGACCTCAATTCAAAATTCATATTTGATTTTACTCATTTATAATCAGTACATTTTTGTTTATTATTACTTTTTAACGCTTCTCGTTATTTGTTAATTAGCCTTTTCTTTAATGGAAGGGTATGAATAATTTGTACAGTAGACTTATAATCATAGCATAAATCTACTTTATAGTACAATTTTAAAAAGTGAAGGTGAGTTACAATAAAGCATTTTCCTGTAATCTAGCAAACTTCCTTATTTTCCCTTTCACATGTCAAATCTTTCCTACCACCTCAAACAACGTCTAACACTTTCTTGTTATTTTAATACATTCATAAATTGTAAATTTAAAGCACTTATAAATTATTTGAAAATTGATATTTGTTATATTGATCATGTTGAATGAAAACATCAAGAGTTAAACTCCAAGAAGCCCTGGAAAGGTGCAAGGCAACAGAGACCTCTGGTTTGAAGGACCTGAACTGATACTAATTAGAGGATATGATCCGTGGTCAGTGGCTACAGTACCATGGTATGTGTGTCTATGTCTGTATGCACACAACGTGTATGGTTAGGTGGCTTTCTCCTTGCGTCCCAGGATGTGGGTTCAGCGTCCACCTGTCTCTCCACTGACAGCATCCTCAGTGCTCTCCCAGTTCCTCTCTGAATGCCTATTCTCATCTCACCCACACTGATTCTAAACCAATACTCTCCCCAGAGATACCACCAACGCCTTCAGCACCATGGCTTGCATAACGCAACCTGCTCACAGCAAATCACTTCCCAGAACACTCTTTGAATAAACTGTACACTGCTCACCTTGCTCCACACAAGGGTTCAATAACTTTACTTGAAACAGTTTTCCACAAAACTAATCCACAAGTAATGAAATCATGTGTTCCATGGAAACGTTTCTCATCACAGCTTCCTTTTCATCGAAAAAGGTAAATGCTGAGCCTGACGCCAAACTGAAACATTGAGGAGTCAGCAAAACTCATAGATCACAGATGACACACAAAAACAACACAAATGTGTTTCCTTAAAAACGAAAAATGTTTTCATATTATCGTCATTCCTCTTTTGCCTAATTTCTTTGAAGCGCTGCCTTTCCTAAAATCAGAGCTGCTTCCTTTAAGCGGACCCTCTCAAACACAGGAGACTGAAATGCTGGCGCAGATGGCACAGCTGGTTGTGTATGATAGCAACATCAGTTCTGTTGTCAAGCGTCTCTAATGGTTTATTGTGGGAAGCCTCAGACGCCACAAAGATATGTTGCAATACTGAGATACTGCAGACTCTGAAAATGTGTGCAGAAAAGCTTTTTTTTTTTTTTTTCAAAGAAAAGTACACAAGCATTAGTTAGTTTCCTCTTATTCTCTGTGGGAGAAAAATGTAATCCTAGAGTGTTACTGTTTTAGTTTGGCTAATATCACAATTGAGTAAAAGAAAAAGTATAGAAGCATTTACAAGAAATGAGTGTCAGAAGTAAAAGTGGCCCTTGTGAGAAACTGTTCCTCTAAACATCCCTATGTTGAGATTTGTCCCTTCTCAGAAATGACTTTTTATACTAAATGACTGAGACTTAAATCTATAACTTTCCTGTAGTCTTTGTGTCAAAATGACCTGAAACTGTGTTTAACTGCAGAGAAAACCCCTTCAATGTTGTTTTCTCGACTTGAAATTTTAAGACTTTTCCTAAAGTGACTCTAACATTAAAAAAGGGAACATTTATTTATTCATATTTCCATGGGTGACCTATTTGGGTGCAATGGTTGTCTTCAGCTAATTTTTGATCCAGCAGTTACAATAAGTTAGTCAGTTACAGACTGCAACAAACACACACACACATATACGTGTGCACACATCCCACTGATGCATGCACACACACACATGCACTTTGCCAACTGAGCTCAGACAGAACTAAAACTTTCTCATGCAGGTGCATCTCCTTTTCCCACAACCTCATGCACAGCTTTCAGAGACACAACCATCAGGGTTTTGTTTAGTAATACTGCTATATCCAGACTATAGTGGCGATCACCAACCCTGGTGCTTGAGGGCCAGTGTCTTACACCTCTAATTCAAATAAATAGATTTCCAAACTACTTGCCAAATTCTGCACAACCACAACCCATCAATTTCAGTCTGGTGTGGCAGCAAAACATCTAAAAGCTGATGGACAGAGCCTTAGGATGAGGGTTGCTGATCCCTGGCCTATACAAGTCATAAGAAATATTGTTTACTACCTTCATAGGACTTTAAGAAATAATATCAAATCTACTTCAAGAAAGAAAATGTAAATATCAGCTGAGGAAGAAGAAATAAGTGGCCTCCACGAAATGAAGTCTTTCTGCTCTGTGAAAAGAGAAAACTTTAATATCTAAACTCTTTTGGATAAATCACAAGTTGTTTCTTCATGCAAGATAGATTTAGCATTTCATATTTACTTAAAATAGCATTATTTTAGAAATCTTTGACCCAGAAACAAAAGACAACAAGAATGATAAATATAAGTATCTAAACTTTTCACTGTATCATGTCTTATAGTTTGCTGTAAGTGCACATTTGCAGTCTCTATTATCTTTTTTTTTTATTTACTGTTATTTGCACTTGAATACATAGAAAAAAAAGAGCAATAAAAAAAGAAACATGTTAAAATGTGCAGGAAGGGTCAATATAAGCCCTCAGGGCTTAGGCCTCAGGTCTCATTTTAAACTTATATCTACTATAATTAAAACCCCCATCCTTACCCCAGTACCCCTCCACCCTGACACCTAGACATTATGCAAGCACTTACGTACATATTTTCCTCTCATACTTACAGATTTATACAATACTGTATTAAACCTTATTAGAAAAACATAAAACAAACTTACAAGTCCCATTGATATAAAGGTGACTTCAACATCTGTGGGATTTTTTTTTTTGTTTGATTTTAAACATATTTAAAGAGGAACATGATTCTGGAAGATTTTTTTTAATGCCATTCCACAACACTGCATCTTGACAGGCAAAAGAATTTTGCCATCAGGGGTCCTACAGAAAGGAACATGTAAATCATCCTTGCTTCTTGTAAAATGTTTGTGAATTAAACTGAAAATAATTTTGAAAAAAAAAATTGGTAGATATGTTGGAAGGCAAATCCCTTTTACATAAGAACTCCTGTTTGATGCTTGTTGACTTTGTACATTGTGAATAGTTGCAACTGTTTAATTAAATAAGATTTAGTTGAGGCAAAATTAGAAAAGTTGGTGTCAAATCTTACAAAGGATTATTGAACTCTACAGACTGCTTGTAAGGTAAGTGCTGGCTCAATTTATACAGTAAGAAATGTAAGGGTAAACTAAATTGCAATATAAGGCAGGAGAGCACTTTTTCAAATACTGATTAATCCTTTTTATAATGCACAATAGTTTTGAAACCTTCTTATAAAAAAATACAGAATGATTCTTAAAGCAGAGCTTCTCATACATGTAGACAGACCCCCGAGAATTTCGCTATTGAAACTCCTATAAGTGTGTTTTCATTGATATAAATTTTAGCTCTACCTGCATTATAATACTTTGCTTGATCAATTGTGAAAAGGACGATTTACAATTCCTTGTAAATAAAAACCTCCTGTTGTCTTCATACTAATGAATCTGTTTGTTCAGAATGAGATAAATTTAATAGAAAATTGCAGCAGATTTATTTTCAGTCCGTAATGCCTTACTCTGTTAGTGACATAGTTTGCATCCCAGCACTAAATGGCATATTTGTATAATAATAATAATAAAAACATCAACATTGAAAAGGGAAAAAGCAATTTGTTGTTGGCTGTTAAATTAAACATACAGTTTTGCCCCAAATTCTGCTTAATTATTATTGGCACAGGGTATTATATTTTTATATAATATATCAAAATAATGTATTTGACATAAAAGCAAAAATAGCAAAAATAAATTGGGGTATTAACTCCATTCTGGGGTTTTTGTTTGCTTTTTCTTACATGTCAAATCTGTTATTAATGTGTTATATTTTCATTTTTCTTAAATAAACATGTTTAAATGTAAATATATGGTGTATAAAAACATATGTATTAAACACACAGCACACTATTGAAACAGATTAAGAAAACATTAAAGCAAAAAATATATATGCCTGATGTTTTTCATGTGATTTTTCCACTTTGTTTATCTCGCGTCAATAGATATTTTTCAAATCTGTCTTGAATATTAAATATCCAATTACATTCAACAATCATGTGTCTATGTTGGCATATACATACTGTATGCGATATGCTTCCTATGAATCTTTATGTCGGAGTGAGGGGGAGTATAAGCTTTGTGTGACAACTTTTCAGATAAGTTCCTCTTCTGTGGAACTTAGACAGTACTCCCCCATATAAATAACCACACACACACACACACACACACACACAAATTTATAATATTCCATCTGTGATGCTGTTCAGTGAACCATTAACTTGGTATTCTAATTTAAGTGAAAGGTTTTATCCAGAGATGTCATATGAAGTGCACATGACTTCTGGTGATTTTTTTGAGTCATTGAGCATTTAAAAGAAAAAAAAAATCAGTGTATCGAGTTGCATATCAATCTCTCTGCACCCTTAAAAAATCCTGGGATTAAAACAACACCAAAATGGGTTGTGGATTACAACTTGATGGGTTACAGATTTAATTCAGGTACCAGGTGTTGTTAATTAAAATTATGATTTTTATTATTAATATTGTTGTAGATTAATGGGCTTTATGCACAACTCCACAACTTTCTGATCATAAGCCAGTTCCTTTTTTTCTGTCTTTCATTGCTGGACAAATTGATTAATCCACATAGGTGTGCCTGACCCAGTAACCACAAGGACAATGACCAGACACACCTGGATTAATCAGATTGTCCAGTAATGAAAGACAGAAAACAAAGGAGAGCAAAGGAAAAGAAGGTGAGGGAAAAAAGGAATAAAGATGTAATTGTCTTATGGTGAGTCATTGAATTACTTGGTACCAGTTGGTCAGCTCCCTTATCCTTTCTTTAGAAGTCATCATGGAGGAGTGTCGGGTTTGTTTGAGAGCTTGGGTGGTTTACTCTGTGTAGATCCTGCTTTTAGTTTCAAGTAGTGTTTGAGTTTCATCACTCTTAGGCCAGAATGATAAGTGGTATGTGCTCAGTGTTTAACAATCTCAGTGAAGAAGTTCCCTCTAATCATTGTTATTTTGGGATTGTTACGAATGTGCCGTATGGGTACTTTTACTATACAATGAAAGCCCTGTTGTTGTTTTGTTTTTTTGTCAGTTTTTTTTAAATTAGCTGGATCTTCACAAATTCCCCATCACCCATTGCAACCACATGAAACTTTAAATCCATTTTAGACAAGTGAAATTTCATAACCTATTCATTATCACACATTTGTATTTTGTGCAGAAGTGACATTCAAACTGCATGTTATTGTTTATGTCAAATTCTTATTAAAATCCAAAATCTTTTTGATCAGTCGAGTAAAATCATGTGGAATTGCCATTCCATTGGTATTTTAGATTAGAAAAAAAGTATTAGAAAAAACTATTCAAGCTTTAAAAGCAGACAGGAGATATGCTGAATACACTTTTCAGATTAACCCCAAAAAATTGGCTTCAAGCAGACATCCAGCCGCTGTTGAAGTTAAGATGGATAATGTACCACAAGCAGTAAGTTTTGCTTTGATTCTCAGGCTGTCACAATTACAATTTTCAGTTAATATTAATCATAGCCAATTTCACTTCTGATGAAACTCTTTTGCTGCCTTAAAGGTGACATGACATCAAATTTCACTTTTCTGAGATTTTGGGGGTATAATATGATCTGTTGTGCACTGATGAGGCCATGTGAATGTCCAGAGTGAGAATCAAAGTTCCTGTTTATGGTCTGTCGGCTTTGTCTCTGCTCAGAAACAGTTGAATCAGCAGCTTATCATTCTACATAATTCATTTGTTTCAATTAGAGCACACTATCAAGCAAACAGCCTTAACCCCCCCCCCCCCCCCCCCCAAACGGTCTATGCACCCTCCGCTTCGCCCCCCCTCCCTGTCTGGTTCAACTGCCAGTGGAGCTGAGTAACTGTTGAGCAGTCAGGTCTGGGTTATCAAACAAATGGATTTAAAAGCAAACTTCTGCAGCAACACTGAGGGAGGCGACCACAACCTTGTCATTACCTGTAAGTTTATTTATTTTCTAAATGCTGTCTTGTCTGATAAACGTTAGTTCACTGTCTGAAATGCTCATGTTGCTAACAGATAGCCTTTTGCAAACACCCACCGCTAGGGCAACTCTAAAAAGGTTATAGCCAAATAAGGTGTAGCCAATCAAAATGAAGTCAACTTGGTCTCTGGGTAAACCTACATATCATTACCGCACCCAAATCTCTTGAGGAAGGGAGGTCTGACAACAACAACCCCCTGTTGTAAAAAAAAAAAATGCTGTTTTTCTTTGGAGAATTGACATATGCAGCAATGCCAACAACATGAACTAGTTTTTACTACAATGTCATCACTCCTTAAATACTAATCTATAAATTAAACAATTTCGTCGTATTAAGAAAAACGTGTTGTTCATTCATTTAAAAAAAGTTTTATTTAGAAACAAATTTACAAAAATGTATGACATAAAACTCTAAAGAGAAAAACACTCAGATAGTAAAACCTATCTGTTTTAATGTCTTATTGTAGCCTATATAAAAATATTTTCATTTTCTGCAGAAAATAGTGATATGTGATAAAAAAAGAAACTCAAACAGCTGTTAAAGAGTTAACTCAGCTTAAAAAAAAGATGATGACAAAGTAAAATCCAATTCTGAGAACTAAAGTTCTAGTTCTCTGAAACTAGTCTGACTTCTGAAATATATGAACTCCAGTTTGATATACTAAAGCAGAGGTTAAACACTTCTGAACGAGCCTCATGTATGCACAAAGCTGAATATTACTGGCATAATAACAGAGGCTTTTTAATACAGAGCTGCGCTTTCAAGGTCTATTGTTATAGAAAAGATGAGTAAATTCTCATCTTCATCTCCTCAGTGTACAAGAAAATATGGGATGCCTCTGATATGCCATATATTCAGTCTTGTACACACTGGAGATCTTTTAGCTGGTGTCACTGCTCACAGTTTAGGCAGTGATGGGCATATTGTCCCTGTAGCATGCTGGCCTCTGGGGAACACTGTAGCTGCACAAGTCTTGGTAGATACGAGCCATCTGGTCACTGGCTGTTTCGTCACACATCTCCAGGCTTGGGTTGTTGCAGTAAGGCTGAGAGCGACGCATGTTCACTGTATCCAGCACATGCTGGCAGTTCACCATAGTAATCTGCCATCAGGAGAGGAGACAGAGCAATGGGTTTTATGGAAATATAGCATCAGAGGTGAAAAGCCTTTGCCTGTGCTAGTTAAGTGCCCACTGCTCAGCCGTTTGAATTACACACATGTTTAGACTCACCTGCACAATGATCAGTTTGCTCTTGGCACTGCTGAGATCACTGAGCTCCTCTCCAAAACACAGAGTTACTGCAGGGTCAGGAGCGGTAATCTGGCCCTCCTGATACAGCTGTAGAGCTGAAACATTTAAATAAACAGCTGTTTTAGACAATCTTGCACAATAATCACTTCTCCATTGCTGCTTGCATAAAACAGTCATGAAACAAAATTACTGATTTTAATTTTTCTAAGCTTCCAATAAACACATAACCTCACCTTGGAGAAATCTTCCTGTGTCAAAGATCTTGACTACAGCATCCCTCTCAAGTTTACCCGGCATGGTGTTGTACTGTGAACCCACTTCTCCCAGTCCGCTCCAGAAGACGCGGCTCTGGCACAGCCTTTTGATAAAGATGCCCTCCGGGTTTGCACGGACCAACACGCCTCTCTCCAGGTGGCGCAGAAGCTTGCGCGTGACATGTCGCTGCCGGTCAAACTCAATGAGCTCAGCGGAGGGAAAAAGAACACTCTGCATGGTGTCTGAACTGTAGAGGGCGCCACGGCCCAGGTGCTGCTGGGGGGCAATCCGACAGCCTTCAGGATGAGTTACCAGTGTGTCGTGCATCAGTTTTCCTCCATAGTAGAAAGAGATCATCATATGGGAGAAAGCTGGAGAGTAGAAAATTTGGTAAGACTTGCATAATGCAAAATTTTGTAAAAGATTTATTTTATAATAGATGCCAATGCTTATCTAAAGAGCAGATTGCATAATATTTTATTGACCACATGAGTGAATACCTGAGCTGTGGGGGTTTGATGGCAAAGGATCCTGATGCAACGGGAAAGCTGAGAATTACAGAAGGAAGAGATGATTAAGGCCCTCTTTTTTAACCATAGTTAACACAACCACACTGTCATGTCATTGCTTTGCTGCATCATCAGAAATACCATTTCTCCAAGCACGATCGTTCAAAGAAATAATCACTTAAGTCAGCAAAGTTCAACAGGATATTAGTCAACTCTTCCATTGCAGAATTCAAGTGACAAACAAATAGCCTCTGTTTAGCACCCACAACAGAGTGGAAAACTGCTTGAGTTTTCCATCAATATTATTTCAATGGAAATCAAAACATACAGTATCTCTGAGAAAAGCAGAAGTCATACATGGATGTTGAGAAAAACAGAGACATAGACATGGAGACAAGTACATGGACAGACTTTTGCTACATTGCTGAACAGCAGTTTGCACTGTAAAGTTGTTTGGAAAAGTTTTTACCATTGATCCCCTGGGACCAATACTCTGGACTGGTTTGGATGGTGCAGCCCTCCTCCTGCAACACGATAACATTGTAATGAGATGCTGTCAACAGGGCAAAAAGGTGTGCATGCTCAGTGCAACAACTATTGAATCAAACAACACAGAGTGACATAAAAAAGGAAAAAGAAAAAAAAAAGGTGACGAGGCAATTGAGGGCAAAGAGCGCAGAGAAACATAAGTGGAGGTGGAGTGGAACAAAGCAATATAAATGATTTCAGATAAGGTTGTCTCACCTCTTTCATGAGCTCCTCTATTTCTGCAGGGCTACAGTCCATGTCAGGGATATCACCAGAGCTGCAGGGAGCTGCTATGGCCATTACTGAGCTTTTGCCATCTGTGGGTGACACATTATGATTCTGCTCATTTGTTGCTCAGAGGGATTACAGCAGCACTGCCTTTTAACCAGTTATGATACAAAATTTGATTTTGTAACATATTGTTGCTACTTTGTTGCAAACAGTGACAGACATATTTAAACAACAATAAGATAAGATGTGCTTTTTTGAAAAAGCAATTTACAAATGATACATAAATGGGGTCATGTGTAACCCAGCATTTAATAAGACAAGATGATCTGCAAATGTAAAGAAATCAACTCACGCTTCTGCTCTTCTTCAGGTACGATGCGGTACACTTTATAGGGTTCAGAGATATCCAGCTGTGACCTTTCAGTCACCTCTTCAAAGTCAGGACTCTTGTTGAGGGCACAGCGGAGTCTTGTCTTCCATGTTGCCGGCTCAGCCTTGTCCCCTTCCTTAAACTTGCCTTTAAACACAGCCCAGGCCTACAGAGGGAAAAACAAATGTTAAGAATGGTGCTGTGAAAGAAAGAAAGAAAGAAAGAAAGAAAGAAAGAAAGAAAGAAAGAAAGAAAGAAAGAAAGAAAGAAAGAAAGAAAGAAAGAAAGAAAGAAAGAAAGAAAGAAAGAAAGAAAGAAAGAAAGAAAGAAAGAAAGAAAGAAAGAGAGAAAGTTCAAGTAGAGACTTTTCAGTTGTTTTTATATCAAAAAAAGTCATTTAATCTTCTACATTAAAATGTCCATTTTCTCTTATAATTAACTCATTTAGAAATTAGATTAGAAAATAGAGCAAAATCTTAGAGATGCACACAGATTCGTCTACACGTTTTTGTTTTATGTGCAGAGTTGCCTAAAGTTCATATTTCTATGGAGTAGAAACAACTTTCAAACCTTAAAAATTGATGCATCAACTTCTTGGTTGTAGTCCTGTTTTCCTGCGTGTTTCCATGGAATTCGGAACATGGTGCGGCTTTCATCCTCCCACTGCAATCCAGAGTATTGCGCACTTTGGATTTGCTCCACCAGCCACTGCTTTAGTCTCCGACCTCCTGAGTTTGACATCTTAATAGAGCTTCTTTTTTTATCTCCTTTGAAATATTGACTTGTATCTAAATAAAGAAGACACGATTTATGTAATACATCCAAGATTTCTTTATCTTTTAAATGTGTCCAATATATCATATATGTGGTAATAGTTTTAAACCAATATAACTTTCCCTCTTAAGACTAGAAATCCGAAGAAGAATCACTTACACTTCGACAGTCAGCTGTGCTGCTGGCCCTGTGTGTGATGACTGCAGATGGCTCCCTGTCAAGTTTGATCAAGTGCGCTCTCCCCGGCACGCGCCTATAAAGTTGATTGGGTTCCGTGTCATGAATGAAATAGCTGAGGTAGGACTTGATGACGCTGCTTCTCTCTGACCAAACAGAATCCCGAAGCCTCGATGAGACGGCCCATTCCGGAAGAGTTGTTCTCCGAACTGTGGGTATTTACAAGAAATGGCCTGACACAAGCCACGGTTGTAAAGCTGCTGCTGCCCACGCTGCGCAGTCGCGGAGCACTGATTAAACTGGTAAAGTCACAAGTTACTCTGTGCTGTGGGGGAATTCTGTTTTCTCGACCATTCTGCGCCCACTCATCACTGCTGTAAAACGTCAGAGTTTGTTGTGCAGGTAGTTCGGTCCGTTTGTGTGAAAGAAATCTGAAACACACCCTCCGAGGCTATCTGATATTTATGTCTTCGTGGTCAGCTATAGGTCTGATATGCATTTACAAACGTGATACTACCAATGTTAAGTCTTTCTATTTTTTTTCTAAGCTAGTTTTATTCATTTATCTAACATAACCCTGGTATCCTCAATAAGCTTATTTCGGGGAGAACGCTGGAAAATGTAACTTTCTTTCTTCTTTTTTTTTTTTTAAAATTACATTTAACTACTTGAGTTCCGAGCCTATTTTTCTTGAAATTCCCCACTCTAACTAAAATAAGTGTACCTCTGCAACCACAAGATTTATTTTGGTTATTTTAGTGTCATATCAAAGAAAAAACTTGGGAGATTTGTAGGTGACAGTTGGTTTCCAAACGTTTCATCAGGAAAAATAAAGGTAGAAAAAATGTCAAGATGTGTAAATTTCAGCTTATGTGTTTGATAGGTAGTGAAAATACTGTAACATAGTATTCCTGTGAATATAACACGTGTATTGTACAAGCACAGTTAACATTTCCCCCAAAAAATAATACTGCGTGGTACACCAAAAATCAATAAGCCTAATCATGGTGCGACTTCATTTAGCCTACGTCACGATTTTCTCCATATAAAGTAACTAGCCTACATTATAAAGCGTATTCGACTTATGTTTACTGTAGCTTTAACCTAAGCCTATGTATGATGCGTGTGACCTTTTTTTTTTTTTTTTTTTTTTTCTTTTTTGCAGATGATCAAATTTAAGTGAAAGGGTACCATTTGTTCATCAACATGTAATTGTCCTCAAAATTATTCGTACCATCCAATTAAAAAAAAGAAAAGAAAAAAAATCAGCTGTCAGTAAAATAAGTTGAAAATTGACAAAAGTAATAATAAACAAAAATTCTATGGAAATTATGACACTGATTTTAATTGTGGTTTGAAAGAAATATTAAAAACGCACACAAAACATAAAACAAGTAAACAAGCATGATGGGGCTAAAATGTTGAGTAACACTTTGAGGCAATCACTGCAATCAGGTGTTTTCTGTAATGTTCAAAAAGACTTCTACACCTGTTGACACGTATTTTGTTCCACTGTTCATGGGAAAGGTGCTCTTATGTGCACCTAAACCTCTGAAAGGGGACCTGAGCTTCAGATGAACAAGTTTATTGTGTGTGTGTGTGTATAGTGGTCCTCTAAATTATTCATACCCTCCAATTAAAGAAAAGGCCAAATTCACAACAGTAATTCAAATAACAGGAAACTCATAATAAATGAAAATTTACAAAATCATAATTTAGTGGAAAAAAAGGTTGCTTTTGAAATATGGTTGAAAATAATATGTAGATGTACTGTATGTAAGATGCAGATGTAATTTCATCTGTGCCGTATGTCACATGAGGCCCACTTGACAATAAACTGAAGTTGAAGATAACAATAATAATAATAATAATTAAAAAAAAAACAAACAAACAAAACTATCCCAGACCCATTAGAGCACCTTTCCCATTAACAGTGGACCAAAATACCTGTCAACAGGTGTAGAGGTCTTTTTGAACATTAGAGAAAACACATCATTGCATTGATTGCCTCAAAGTATCGATCAACAAAATTTTAGCTTTGGAGCCCCATCATGCTTGTTAACTTGTTTTATTTTTTGTGTGTTTGTTTTTTATACTTATGTTAAGCCACAATTCAAAATCAATGCAATGATTTTAATAGAATTTTTATTTATCATTGCTTTAGTCAATTTCAACTTGTATCACTGGAGAGTATGAATAATTCTGTGTCTCTCCATCCATATATATATATATATATATATATATATATTTACACACACACACATGCATATAAAGATACACATTGGTGCATCTCTGTGATTTAGAATCATTCAATCATTTTCTGTACTGCTTGTTCAATTCAGGCTTGTGGGAGCCTATCCAAGCTATTATCACTGATAATCAGGTGAGAGGCAGAGTACACCCTGGACAGGTCACCAGTCTGTTTTAGGGCCAACACAGAGAGACAGACAACCACGCACGCTCACATTATCTCCTAAGGGCAATTTCAAATAACAAACCTAATATGCATGGACAGTGAGAGGAAAACGGAGTACCCAGAGAGAACCCACCCACACATGGGGAGAACATGCAAACTCCACACAGGAAAGCCACTGTGGGAACCGTTTGGACCCCTCTCCAGCAGAGGCTTGAACTTGCGACTTTCTTACTGTGAGGCTGCAATGCTAACCACCTTGTAGCCCAAAAAACCTCAACTGCAAGAGTCAATGAATTAGAATATCGCCAAAAGTTGTTCATTTTTGTATTAAATCAATCCAAAAAGGGAAACATTTTGAAACACTTCATACACAGACAGATATAGGCCTATACTAGTCACAAAAGTTAGATATTCAACTTCCAGATACAATGTAAAAAATATGTAAGAAGTTCATCTTAACAATAATATGTTATGAATGTTGGACTATCAAGTAGAATTATGCCGTGGTAATTCCTTCACATCAAACAATTCATTGAAAAAAAGCTAACAATAGTGGTGGGTATACGACAACGTCTCAGCAACCTGTCATGTATTAGGTGTTATTTTGGTCCAATGATGTCTAAATGTGAACGATAAGATAAGGAGGACTGTTAAGACAGAAGTTGTCATTGAACCAGAACATTTAGAGGTCCATCCATGGTTCAAACATATTTTGTGTGTTTAGTGGTTAAGCATTTTGTTAGACCACAGCATGTTATGGATCAAATACATTGAACAGTTGTACAATGTTGTTCACGTGCACTCATAAGTTTAGAAAAGGTTAAATTCAGTTCACCTGGAGAGGTTATGGTGCATTTTAGGTTCATTCTGACATCTTGCAAAAAGCCAAATATCCCTAACTTTTTGCAGGTCGTATATTTCAAGTCTTTATTTCTTTTCATGGTGATGAGAACTGAAACTGATGAGAACTCACAATTCAGCATGTCAGAAAATTTGAATTTCAAGGCAAACTAATAATTAAAAAAAAAAAAGATTTTCAACAGAAATTCTGAAGAGAGAAAAAAGCTTTTTAATATTTAACCAATAAAAAGAAAAAAAAAAACCTTTTTGGTATTCTAACAATTTATGTATTCTAATTTATTGAGATGCACCTGGATATATTTGAAAACAACTCTTATTACTTTGTGCTGTTATCATTAACAATTATCACCTTGGTTTTATGTACCAAAATATGACAAATTAATCAGCTAATTAATCAATTTTGTTGTATGGATTTAAATAGAGGAGCATTTCATTATTGGTTAAAAGTAATAATCTGTTGTCAAATTACCAAATTTTAGTCATTGATATTCACCAGTAATTTCACTGAAACCACTCCAAGGCTGTCTGCATTTTAAACGCGTTACTTCTTTGGAAATCCTGCCAGGACTCAGCCTGCCTTTACTCACACTCATTAAAGAGACTCTTTCCGTCCATTAATCAAAATAAGTGCATAAATGTATTGGATAAGGGAAATGTGCTGTATTTCAGTTAAATCAGCTGCGTGACTGAACACGTGGTAGTTCTTTGTAAATGATGTTGGCCTTCCAGTCAAGTCCTGCCAAATTCCAAAGGAACTTGTTGGACCAGCCAAGAGTCATAGGAGGAGCACGATAAAACTTTGAAGAGGTTTGTTTTTGAAAAAGTATGTGCAATATCTGAGTTCGGCCTACAGTAGAATGTGTCCCTTGTTCATATAATAATTATCCAAATTCACTGTAGCAGTAATGATTCTCAGATTGTCATCCTTTCCACTTTTAGCACAAAATTTTATCTTTACATATAAGCAGAGACAATTCATGGTGTTGACAGTGCTGCTTTATTTGTAATTACATCTTTTTTTTTGTCAATATAAGCTTTGAATTATAAAATAAAAAAAATACCCACCATAAATACACAATTAAAGCACAATCATATAACAAAAATGAAACAATTATTCCATAAAAAATTGCCTTGTCATCATAAAAATGATAAATCAGAGCTTCAGTAAAATCAGGAAGACTTAAGCATTTGGACTTAAAAGTGTAACCATACCTCAAACCCAGTCATAGATCACACAGCTTTCCACTTCAACTTACTGTTTTACTTAAAGGAATATTTTGCCAAGTTTAGAGCTTAACTGTCACTCAGCAGATTGTTTCCAATGTTGACTTTCCTTGGGGTAACTGAAACAGCCCAGTTGCAATGTCATCGTTTGGCTTATCTAATGGCTGACAAATTGCACGCAAAATTATTGTTGTGTTTTTTGTCACTGTATCTAAATAATGAAACCAAACATATTTTTGAGTCAATATTAATTTATAATTAAGATTCAGTTCTGGAGTGGATTTCTGGTGCCAGAATTTGGTACATTAAAGTGCTTACAAAGCTGGATATTTTAATGAAACAACCTTCAACTGAGAAAGACACTCCTGTAGACAACAGTGCATGAAAGTAGTAGTAGTTCAGTAGTTCTGAATACATCTGACAGATGAGCAGTAGCTCTTAAAGTGGGATGTGTACAATAAATTTGATGCTGCCAACAAAACAACCTACGTCATGGACGGCATGTTTGATCACATTTGATGTTTGAGAGCTTTAACAACACTGAGTGGTACATGGACAATTTCAAAGTGTGGTTGAAGAGTTGTAGATTTCATCTACTATCAGTGGACATGGATAATTATTTTCATTTAATTCAATAAAAGCAAAATGTTCAATGGGCTCTATGCATGACTCCACTACTTCCTGAACTTAAAGTAGCTCCTTTGTAATCCTGTCTCTCATTACCGGACAAACTGAATAATCCAGGTGTGCCTGACCTCAGTAACTGGCAGGACACACCTGGATTAACCAGTTTGTCCAGTAATGAGAGACAGGAAACAAAGGAGCTACCTTAAGTTTAAGAAATAGTGGAGTCGTGCATAGAGCCCATTAAGATGGCAATAATCAGTTATATCTTTAAGGCTACACAGCTGAGTGCTATAGGTGGAACAAGTCCACAAAAGGAAGTTACTTGTAAGATGTGGATAAGGTGTTGGGCAGTTTATAGTAAGGCGTATTTCAGCACCAAAACCCCAGTAGTATGTTAAGTATGTAGCACTTACTTTTGTTAACTTATTTTATATGTTCCTTCCTTTTTGAGTTGTTCAAACACCTTAATATTGGAAATGGCTTGGGGTTAATTTGGAAATGAGCAGAGAACAGCTCCACTGTGCATAACTTTGGCCAGAAAAACCATGTTTTAACTGCTGCTTTCAGGATGATCACTGCTGGATGGCTGGCCAGAGACTCCCATTTCCTGATTTATCCAGCGCTTGTCGGTTCCTCTCCTCTGACTTTCTTGTTGTTCTGTGTACTGGCTCAGCAGGGATCCCACCTGCTCCTGGTCATTGAATGGACTGGGACGGAAACTGGACTGTAACCATGATCGGTACTGGGGACACAAAATACACCATAATTCCTCTTAAACTATATTAAACATTGTTCATGTGAACATGACACTAATAGGATTTTACAATAATACAATTCTGATAACACATTTGTAGCACACAGTACTACATCCATCCATCCATCCATCCATCCATCCATCCATCCATCCATCATAGCTTTCTTTATAGCACTTTCCATGCAAATAGATGCTGTACAAGGTGCTTTACATAAATACAAATTGTACATGTATTGTGACCTTGACCATTTTGTACTGTCACCAATTTACTTAAAGCAGGGGTGTCCAAAGTCGGTCCTCAAGGGCCGGTTTCCCATGCCTCCTTGCACCAGCACAGCTGAATCAAATTAAATGAATCTAAAAGCCTATGAAGTTCTGCACAATGACTCATTAATCTGAGTGAGGTGCGTGTTGGAGTAGGGAGACATGGAAAACCTGCAGGATTGAGGACCGGAGCTAGACACTGGAGCTTAAAAGTAGAGTCCGGAGTGTTCCCCCAGTTCTGTTTGTAAACACTATTCAAACTAAGAGTGCCTCTCCCCTTGGACTAATGACCGCATCACTCTTCAGCCCCAAGCATCTCCTTCAAAGCTCAGAAGCAGGTGAAAGCCAAATCAATATTAACCCATGTTTTTGAGCACGCACTATCTGAAGCTCTTCTTACCACAGAATGCTTCCTTTTCTTCACTTCACCTGCCATTTTTTGTTGAGAATTCGAGGGAATCTGGTGTCTGGACGTAAATCTGATGTTGATGTTTAAATAAATTTTAAAAAATAAAGTCCGCTCCAATCGATGAGTTTATCCCTACAGAGCGCTATGCCTTTAGCTCCCTCACTGGCTGGAGACGACATGCAAATCTCCGCCCAGAAATGTCCCGAACACATGAAAACAAAGGTAAAAGACGAAATACAGTCAGGGGAGGGGGAGTTGCAAACAAAACTCACCGTCACACAAGAGCAGAGACCCAAAGGGTGCAGACTGAGCTGGATTTCACTCACACAAGTCTAGCGTTTATTTTCATGGGGAAAACTCTGGACTCTACTTTTACAAAATCCACACCGTCTTTTGCTACCTAATATCATATTTTCTGTCTCAAAAAAATGAGTCACACCTAACAAGCAAACTGTTGTAGTTTTTCTGAATTTCCGGAAGGTACCGTGATTTAATATTTGTCAGTGGAATGTTTGTTTTAGTTTATTTGCAGTACATTTTTTTTAACAACAGCAGAAGTTTGTGAAAGTAAGAAGTTGCAATTTCTAAAATGATATCCAGGAATCATCCCCTTGATTTGTGCAATACCTTATTCATTATTGTATAAAATGAAGTGAAAGTTGATCTGAAAGTAATACATTCATCCTCCTAAAATTAGTAATCTCATATTCATCCTAAAACCCAAACAGCATAGGACTGACTCATAACATGAACACACTGGTAAAAACTAATTAAAAAGACCAAAATAAGTGTGGAAATAAGCTCAATAAGACTGAGAGCAAAATCTTGAATGACACCTGCTCTTGACTGTCATTGTGTAATTTAGAAAAAGATTGCGTGCCCTGTCAGAAGCCACAAAGTACTTTCAAGTGTTTCATAAGGTAGACTAGGTACACAGACTAACAATAAAAACTCTGTAGGCTTTACAGTCAGATTATGTTTTTTACCTTAGGTTTGTACTCATAGCCAAACAGGGTCAAGAATAAAAACCAAATGGACAGCAACAGTTTAGCTCTAACCAAATCAAGAGTCTTCTATAAAAATCATAAAAATATCCAACACAAAAAATTAACACCTGAAATGCTTTTAAAATATTAATAAAACCTCCCAACTGCTTCATTACCATCACAGTTGTAAATGGGTGTTTGGCCACTATATTATTAATCTTAGTTTATTTATAAAGGGATGATGCACAATAATCAACATTTCAGTTTCATCATTAACCAATGAGCTAATTTTCATGATGTAGTCCCTTGGCAAATCAACACAACAGCACACATTTTAAAAAAGAAAAAAAAAAGAAGCAACATCAAGGTACTTGGTAATATTTTTGATCTAATGACAGTGTCAACATAGTTTAGGACTGGCAAGTAAAGCAGCAGTAGAAATGTATACACAGTTGCCACCAGTCTAAATTCTCTCTGATCATTATGACCAGAAAGACTACAGTCTTGTTTTTCACCTTTCACTGGATTTTTCCATAATGTTCACCAAATTTTTTTTTCCTTTCTTTCCCCCTAAATTTGTTTCAAAGAGGCCACACTTACATATGTTTTCTAAATGCATTGAAAGTAAATGGTGATGAGGGTCATCGCCGTCTTCGAATTCTTCACTTTCTATTTGAGACTCATGGGAAACATAAAACGCATTTCCCCATTAATCCTAGAAATCAGTGCAAGGTCTACAAACAATAAGCTTTTTTTTTTTTCAGTCATGCTATGTTGCAAGAAGCTGACAGTAATCATTAACACGTGATGAGCAGCACCCAAGCTAATGCAATCCAAGCAAACCCCCCTGCAGTTCCCCTTCTCTACTTAACTATCACTTGATTGGACCAGCATCATGGAATCACACGCCAAGTGCCCTCACAAACCAAACTCATTCAAATTATGCCACACTTGAGGCTGTGAGGGAACAACTGTTTTTTTGTGTTTTCCAAAACTTAATACATTGTGTAGTTGATGTCTGATGACTCTACTACTAACACTTGCACTTTAGTATACTTTTTTACTTCTTTTTTCCTGTCAAAAGTACTGGTACTTAGTAAATATTACCCAAGTACAAAAGGTTGAGTCAATTAATCGTGCTTACATTTAATTTTGCAGAATAAAAAAAATTCACCACACACATTAGCTTAGAGGCTTTTTGGTTTTGAAATTCTCACATTTTATGATTTGAGCAGGTATTTATAAATACACGGTATGGTATGTTTTAAGTATCTTGTATAAATGTATCAAACTTGTTCACAACATTTTGTATTGTGATTTTGGCTCTTTTTCTTGGCCTTTTGGCTAAATCTGGCATATTTATAAGTATTTACTTTGCTTTAATTATTTATACTCTGTCCCTACCAAATAAACAAATAAAATGAAAAATAAATACATTTTGTAAATACACTGCATAGCAGTCTAGTGTACATACTGTATGAGTTACCTTAAAGAATACTGTGCTATATTTCAAGAATATAAACAGAATGCCACAAGTAATGTGCTAAGTACATACAAACCAGTTAGTTAGTGAACTGGTGACAAAGAGTGGTAGAATAGTGGTTACCAAGGTGGGCTGTGCTCCCGGAAACTTGGGTTTGAATCCCTGTCTTGGCACTCTTGACTTGCTGAGAAGTATGTGCCTAGCCTAGCATATACGTAGATGAGTGTACATATTGTATACTTGAAGTGTATTTTTGTAAACTTAAAAATCACTTTTGAGTATACTTGTAGTACTTTTATACACTTAAAATGTTCAAATTTGGCCAGAAGTAGTATTTAGTTAGTATACCACAAACACATGATCCTTAGAATACTTGGTATACTTGTACACTGCAAAAACTCAAATCTTAGCAAGTATATTTTACTAATTTCTAGACAAAATATCTCATCACACTCAAAATAAGACAAAATTACTTAAAGAGAAACATTTCAGTAAAGCCCTGTTTCCACCAGCGGGTCTTGGTCGGGTCGGTCCACATTTTTTTGCGTCTCCACAGATAAAACCTGGGACGGGGACCCTTATATCCGACCCAGCCTACTTTTTTGGTACTCTTCGGTAGGGGTGCTGATCTAACAGATCCGGACCAAAGAGGTGGAGCTACACAGCAATCTGTTGATTTGCTGAAAAATCCAGCACTTCCAGCATGACTCGGCATAAAAACAAAGCAGGGGTGACCCTTTTGTTTTTGTCACATGTGGTGTGGCGCTTTGGTTAAAAGGCGCTGTACAGTGATGATGTCATGCGATCACATTGCAGCGCTATCTAGCTAATACTCCGCCTCCAGGATAAGGGTACAGTTTGCTGTGGGGACGCAGCATGAAATCAACATATCCGTACCAAACCTCACCCGATCCGGCCTGGCCCTACCCGACCCGACCCAGACCCACGGGTGGAAACAGGGACTTAAGATAGAAGATCTTGTTTTAAGGCAATGCATCTTATTTCAAGAAATCTTATCAAGGAAATGTTGCTTGTCCCATTGGCAGATTTTTTTTTTGTGCTTATTACAAGCAAAAAAATATTGACCACTCTGAAAATAATTAAAGACTTTTTTGCTTGTAATTAGCAAAAAATCTGCCAATGGGAAAAGCAAAATTTTCTTGATAAGATTTCTTGAAATAAGATGCATTGCCTTAAGATCTTATATCTCACTAAAATGTTTCTCTGTAAGTCTTATTTTGAGTGTGATGAGATATTTTGACTAGAAATTAGAAAAATATACTTGCTAAGATTTGAATTTTTGCAGTGTACTCAGGTATAGTTAATAATATAAACTTCATGTATACTTCTTTTTGCAATGGGTTGCGGAGCTTTTAGTGCAAACAACAAATTAAAAAGGAGCAAATAAATTCAACAATGTTCCACAGCATAAAATCTACACATAAACTTTAAACCATGAAATCTAAAATATGCGATTGCTTTTTTCTTTATTATGTAACTGCAGCTGAGACTCTCAATCATGCCAGCTTAGGGCCATAAACTTGATGGACAATGTCTGGTCTCTGCTGGGGGAAAAAAATAAATAAATAAAAAGAACAACACGGTAAACAATTTTTGGAGCGCTGTGATATGCATGCATCAGATGGCTGGGATCAACGGTTGACAGGTTAACCACAGGCAACGTGCATTGTGATGGTTGTATGTGTCATATCCTGTGAGCGTCTGTGTATGGGGCTTCGACTCACTAGCAACACTTATTCTGTCAAAATAAGAATGTATCAAACCTGCTGCTAAAGAAAAAAAAATGCATGCACCTTAAAAAAAAATCTCAAATAGATTTTAACTTTAGGCTACAATATTCACACTGTAAAAGTGAACTGGAGTTCTGTTCCCATTCAACCTTGACTTGTTTACCTCTGAGACTTGTGCGGTCTGATACTCCTGCAGCTGCTGCTGGAAGCCATAGTTTGGGCCGACGAAGGAGCGGACAGCCTTGACGGCAGTCAGACACTCCTCCCAGCTGTAGTGTGTGACGGTCATTAGGTAGGCTACCACCATGGTAGTGCTGCGGGATACACCTGCAAGGCTGCAGCAAACCACAGGACATTTAGTCACTTTGGTTATTGGTAATAACCAACTCTATGTTGTAATTCCTGCTGGTACAAGCTAAACAAAAGGGTACAAAAATGACTAATAAGCATATAAATTGCACTCTCAGGCATTATCTTCTGATGTGTTGCCATAAAGCCTTTTTAATACATGTTCTGAAGAACTGATCTATTGTCAGAGAAGAGAGAGAGCTAGTTAGAGAATAAAAAAACCTACCAGTGAACTAGACAAGCTCCACCATTCAGGCGACATTCATGAATGAAACCGATGCACTCTTTAAAATGCTGTAATCTACAAAAGAAAAAAATAAGCACACAATTTCTAACGTCTGAAATACAGGAAAGACATTGATAACATGCAGTATATGACAAAATAAAAGCAATGAATCAAGAGCAACACTTGCACAGTTGTTTACTGTCTTAGAAAATCTAACTTTTTTTTTTTTTTAAAGGGTTGGAGGCTGTAAAGCTAAAAATAATTAGTAGATTATAGGATATGAGAAAGGACACCTTGAACTGAAACTCCTGTGTGGAGGCCCTGACACTGTGTTTCAGGTGTTTCTATAATTGTGATGTTTTTTATTTTGATTGCCGAAACTACAGATTATTGTCAAATACCCTGAGAGGTTTCAGAAAGGGGGAGGTAGTTTTAATTGGTTGTTGACATTTCTTAGAAACCACTGAAAAAGTTGTGACTTTTCTTCCAACTACTTCAAGTTGTCATGTGAGGAAAATGTTGGGTCTGCTCAAACTGAGAATCTGTGGTAGACCAGAGCAGACAGTAGGGACAGACAAGGGAAGTAGCCGTCTTTGTTTTTGTCTATCTGCAAAATTACGACAGTTTCCAAGTTTGATCTGTTCTGTTTATAAATGATCATGAGTCATTTCATTCTAAAATACAACAAGAAGCATCTGTCCAATTGCATCAAGCAACGAAACACAGTTGCTTGTTGAGTAGGCTCAGAGAAATCCTCCCAATGTGGCTTTTGTCTTAGCAAGAAACGTGGTACAAAACAGCACAAGAACAGAAAAATGCCCCTCAGATACCTTACCTATCTGCAATCAGGAAACACTGATAGTGTTTTGCATAATCAACAAGTGCATGGCTGATAGCACTGTCTCTTGAGGAACAGATGCTGGTTTCTCAATAGCAGACAGAGTAACAGACTGGGGCTAAAATAAACCGACTGTCACTTTTCTTTTTTCCTCCTTCCTGAGATCCAAACTCCTCTTTAAAAGATGTCTCCTCAGCACTTTGTTCTGTCTTCCTAGCACAGAGGTTTCCGTAAATCTTGTTTGATATGCAAAAATTTACTTGTGACAAAGATTTGAGGTTTCTACTGAATGAATATGGGGAATAATACTTGAAACTAAACAAGCTGTGAAGCGATTGTATACTTGAGAATACAAAAATGTCCCCTGCAGTTCTGTAGTACACCTTGTGATTTTTTTTTTTTAAATTTTTGTTACTATTGTGGATCTGCTAAACTTACAACTGAAGTACACCATGGTGAACAAGAAAACAGCTTGTGCAAATACATCTCTCTCTGGAATTGCTGATGCAACAGGAGTTCACACCTTCATGGTCAATGCACACACGGTGCATTAAAATCAAACTTGCTTTTTGTGAGAATGTTTAAAAAGATAGAAAAAAAAGAAGCAAAGAAACTGTTTCAGAATATCAGCAACATTAAAGATTACAACATTTAAGGCTGAAAATGAAAGCTTCACCTGTAAGCCTGTGTATGCCTAATCATAACTTTGGGTTTTTTCATCCTCATTTAGTCTTTTGTGGCTCATCGCAAAACCTATAAACTTTAACTGTGCTTAAGCCCTGTAGAAATTGCCCCCTTTTTATTGACTGAATTTCAAAGTACAGATATAAGATCATTGTTTCTAGGGAGCCTCAAACCAGTACGGCTGCTCCAGGAACAGAATGTGTGACAAAGAAAGTTCTCCCCATGTACCTTAACACATGGGAGGAGCTATTAGGTCTGACCACGGGGGCCCCTAGATGATGGTGAGCGTCATGGAGCGACAGTTGGCCTCACACTACCGTAAGTCAGTCAGACTAGTGATTGTGACAGAGGGGGTTTATTAAATCCTTGGGTGGTCGAAGCACACGGCCAGATGTCACTGGGAGGTTTCCTTCCTCTGCTGCCTGAGGGAAGGACGCTTGATTGCGACAGTGGAGGTCAGACATCCCCAGCCCAACCCGATGAGCAACATCCAACTAAGTTACAACCAGCTCTATTTTCTCTACAAACTCAAGCAAGAAGAGTTCATCTAAAAACCATAGATAACTTTAGTTACCAAAGTGTTGAAGACTTACACCTAACTCAGATGCATCAGTCATTTCTAGCACTCAAAATGGCTTCATGTTAACTGCCAGCAGGAAGCTTTACAGGAATGATACAATGCCCTGAAGATTTAACCTCTATAATGTGTTCAAAAGCTGCCAACGTCTTTAGTGTTGGCAGGTCAAATATGACCCGGAATCCAACTTTACCTAAAATACTCCCCAAAAATTTGTTATAATCCATTACTCTTTTGCACCTCATAGTTAACTTGGTATGCATTCATGTCCATCTAAATATTGTTTCAAAAGTTAGATGTTGACCACAAAGACCTTTAATCTTACCTTACACTGCTAGTTTTTGATTGAGAAAACAGTTTAAATTCAGTCATTATATTTCCTATAGGAATGACAATGGCTAAGATTATTATCTGAGTCTAACAGACTATTATTAGAGTACAACTACCCCCAAAAAACGGTTTATATCTTTTTCTTAAGGTAAAATGATCAACTAGTGACATGTGGAGTTGTGGGTCAAAAATGAACCATATAGATTTATTTTAGGGGAAAGGAAAAAAGTCATTTATTTTCATAAAACCAGCTTTATCCTGTTTAAAATAGGATGTGCAAATTAAAAATTAATGGTAAATTAGAGATTGATGATGACTGATTCTCCCTTTGATGTTGGACATCTTAAGCAGGGTCTTCTCAAGAGATGCTGGTCAGTTGTCTTTATTTCTTGGGTGTGTGATGCAGAATTTTAAGCAGGTTACAGTCATTCTGAGTGTGTTCTCTGATGCTGCTCTGCATCGAGTGTTAAAATGGCTGAATGATCATGAAATGCCACAATTCTGAATATCTGTGCCATCTTGGTCATCCTGTTCATCAGATATACCTTCTTGTTCAGGAAGGAACATCAACATAATCCCCACACATATCCTCATTAATTTTATTTTGTTGTCCTCAACATCATTTGAAACTAATGGCTTCTTTGCCAGAATCTATCAATATTCAGCAGAAAATTTGTGTGTCCATGGGATTATGTGGTCAACTGTATGTCTGTGCACATGCATGTGTACATACGTGTGTTGTGTTATGTTATGCGTGGTGGTGCAAAGTGAGCCATATCTGTTCCACAGAGCTACCCATAGCAACAACCAGTATTCTCTGCCGGGTCAAATTTGACCTGTAGCACCACAAATGTTACTATTTTTTTTAGAGACACTTTGGAGACCAAAATAATTCAAATGTATTTTTGTTGTATTAAAATAGCTGTTCCTGGGGATATCACGAAATCTTGTTCCAATCAAAAAAGGTCGATTGCACTTCTTATAAACCTAAAGTTGAAAACAGGTCAAAAACACAATATAAGGGTGAAGCAGGTTCTTAAGAAATCCCACCTCAAGTAACTGAGCAGGAGCCTGATCCAGGAACAGCCCAGATAAAGGTTTCATTGACACCCACAAGTTTGGAAACGCACAAAAATGCCCACTTATGCTCAAATTGCAGCTTGTAACAGATGCTTCTGTGTGTGTGTGTGTTTTATTTTTTCCTCAGCTAACTCAGGGAATTCAGTTGGTGCTGAATGAGGTAAAAAGCCGTTCACAGACACATTACTAATGCGTCGTCTTAGCAGCTGCTGCAGGGGTGGAGGAGTAGATCAGGCCTCTTTCAACACTCAGTCTGCATCCTGATGAACAAGGATTCTTTGGACACACTTGAGTTCCCTCTCGCAAAACTCACAACATGACACCTCCTCTTAGAGCTCAGTCTTTGGTATAGAGTCAACTTAATTTTGCAGGACCGATATAATTTTATTTGTTTGCATCATGAGACCAATTTAACTGATCAAATAAACTTGTCACTCCGATCTGAAAATAAATGCTTTACAGTAATGCTTCGCTTTAGATGCTTGAAGTATAAATTTACCAAGGTAATGTTTGCAGTAAAGGACTAAAAAAAAATCTGTGGAAAAATTATGTTTGTCTGTATACTCACAGGTTCTCGCTGGAAGCATCGGCTGCTTGAATACAAAGGTATGTCATGTCCTGCAAAACATTGATAAAACCCTAAATAGCTGAAAGAAAAAATACTAAATCATGCATAGGTGAACTCTAACTACAAGTTTAGCAACATGATATCATGTTATAGCTGTTTTACAGCTCTGTGTACTGTAACCACTTCATCTTGTCAAAAAGCACCCAGATTGCTTTTATGTAGTAATGTGTAGTTACTGCGTGTGAAGCTTTCAGACAACAGCAAATTAACTACAAAAGAAGGTGATTTCCTGCAACCTGCTTGAGCAGGTTATTGAGACTGTGCTTATTGAGTCTTTGCATAATTTTGGACATTATTTGTTCAAAACCCAGGCATAAGAGCATTAACTCTGTACATCTCAGTGACAAAATCTCTTCTTGCTTCAACTGTAATTTAGCAGTGCCCTCTCCTGGCTGACAGGACAAATGACATCGTTGGAGACGGGCACAATCTCCACGTAAAATTTCCACAGGAAGCACTGGTTACTAGGGATGGGCGATATATTATCGTGTGTGATACAGTATATTGTCAAACAAATTCCCCATGGTAATAATATGTCATCTCACAATAAAAACAACAAATTTATTTAAATTTATAAGCTTGCATTGACAGTTATTTATATGTTTTTTTTTTTTTTGTTTGCACCATTTGAATAAATATGTTCTGAAATATGTTCTCATATTTCAAACTCATTTGGCTGGTGTCACTACAGTTTTACAATACAGATGTACTACTTGAACTTAACTGATGTAGTTTAGTGGCTTCTAGTATTATTTTGAGGCTATTATGACAGAATGCAGTGATAGATTTATAATACAAACAATTAGGCTGATATTTTTTTATTGTCAATTATCGTTACTATGGTGAAAACCATAAATTATCAGGATATATTTTTTAGTCCACATCACCCATCCCTACTGGTTACTCATATAAAACATCACAAACCATCAAAAACACCAATCATCCTGGTTTCTCCACTCACCTCAAATACAGGCTTTGCATTGTTGTACACAGAGAGGATGTGGGTGATGCCATTTTTAGACAAACTGTCTCTGTTTTCTGAATCTGTGACAACGAGAGAGATCAAACATATCTCACAAAACTCCTGCTTTCAGATATAGATGCCTTTGCTGTCACTGCAGATTAGTACAATGACATTAGGTTAGCGTATAGCTAGCATCTTTCCTGCACAACAAAACATAAAAGAGTAGACGAAAATAAAAAAATGACTAAAACTAATCTATACTATACGATAATAATCTCTATCTCTACTGTTTCCTGGTGTGAATTAGAAAGAAACATTGTATATCCTTGGTCTCTCAAAGAGGTATTGCTATCTAATTTAACCATTAAAATGTGCAAGCCACAGTTTGGCGCTATTATATCTCAACTGATCTCAACCTGGCGTAACGTGGAAAAACTATGCAATATTTCAACTCAATGGCATCTGAATACACCCATTTTCAATAATTTCCACTTACAAATTGGGGGTAGACCCATTCAATTCTCACAATGGAAAGACCGGGGATCTATTTACTTTGGGATAATTATGATGAAAACGGCCTGCGCACATTTCAAGATATAAAGTCCAGTTTTAATTTACAGAACAGTTCTTTTTTCTTTTACTTGCAGATTAGAGCTGCTCTTAGGGCACAAAATGTACCAACTGATATTAACGTATCTGAACATCCCTTGTTTGTGCTTTTTGATACATCCAAATCAAGGGGTGTGGTTACCACTAAATATCAGCATAATTTAGAAAAATCATATAAACCTTTCATCCTTGATGCAATATGTAGGAAAGATATACCAAGTTGGGATCTAAATTTTGATTGTATTAGTCCAAACATCTACCCAATTTCATCCTCTAGAAACCCAGATCATCAACTTATTCATTATCGATTTGTGCACAGAACTTATTTAACTCCCTGCGAGCTGTATAGTATGAAGTTCCTGGATAGCTTGTTATGTAATTTATGTTCTCAAAATAAACTCGGGACCTTTATGGTCTGGGAATGTCAACCCTTCCAACTTCTGGAAGCATGTGGCGACTGCATTAACTTCTATAATGACACAAAATATCCCTGTAAACCCTCAAGTGCTTATTTTAAATAACTTGCACACAATAAATGCATCACAATCAGAAAAGCGATTACTACTTGCTGGTTTAACAGCAGCAAAAAAACAAACAATTGCAGTAAGATGGAAACCACCTCATAAACTTGATATCTTCCATTGGTATTTGAACTTTCTTGATACCATCTATATGGAAATAGCTAAAGCCCGTATTCACAAAGCCAAACAGCAAAATATCCACTTCTGGCATGATGCAGCAGATAAAATTAAAGTCAAACTTGAAGGATTGGCTTAGAATGAATTCATTTTATTCAGCCATCCTTGTCTAGCTTATGATGTTAATGCATTATGTTCTAGGTTTACCCTTACGGGTGACTACTACTGGGGTACTAAGGTCTGGTAGGTGGGGTAAAGGAAATATAGATGCGTAGTATTTAGCTGAATTGCTACTGTCACAGATTACTGTATATATAAAAGAAAATGTTAATAAAAATATTTAATCACAAAATAAGTTACAAAGAATTACGTGACAGTTATAAAAAATAAACAATGCATTCAGATTTTATAAACATTAGACAAATGATGGATATTTGTGTTGGTAAAGTTCCAAGTTCAACACAAACTTTCCAAGCCAACAATTTTGATTAGTTAACAATTAAAGCTGCTATTGAGGCAGGTCTGGGAGCTAACGACTATCCTACAACGTCCCTTGGTACATCCAGGCCTGCGGTCACTTGGTCCTGTCACTTGGGCTAATTTTAGCTGTTATACTTCTGCCATCATGTGGAACCATCATTAAGAGAGCTAAAGTTAGAACACTGCAAATACCACATTAACTGTGCGTAACTGCAGAAGGTGTCACACTCGTGACCATAGATTCTTGTTTCAAGTACACAAGCAACTCTGTTTTATAAATGATCTTGTTAAGGAATTGCTCACTTTTTCACTCTGAAATCATTTAAAAAATATATTCCACTGCAATATACGATGCTACTCAGTTAGGCCTTATGCTCTATGATGTAAGGTATAACAGACATTCAGAGTGGAACTTATTTATTTCTACTTATGTTTGAACAATACTGTGAATTACACCCTGACCATGAAGAAGTTAAAACAAGTGTAGAGAATGGACTGAATAAATTGATGTGTCTTACACAAAAACGCATATAAAATTTAACCTAGTTGTAGAATACACATTGCAATATCATATCCTCTCAATTCCTCATTTCTTCATAATGGCCATTATGCCATTAACTTTAGCTTCTAAAAGTCTACCCTGGCCAGTCTATACTGTCAACGTTTTAATAAAAGCATTAAGTTGAAACTCTATGGTTGCCTTACCTCTTATGTTCCCGAGGTAGAGTCCATCAACAACCTGTGAAGCAAAAGTCACAGACATTTCGTGTTATACTTTCGTCGCAATTTAGCTACAAGAGCACCACGTGAAAAAAGCAAACGTTCCAGGTCATACCAGGTTGGATTTAAGGCTTAAGGCTTAAGAACCACGTAAACCCAAGACACAACCATACAAGGTCTGAAGCGTCCATGATTATCAAGACAAAGTGATGAGTGGCAGGTGGCTGCTGAGTGCCACTGTACAACTTTGGTACCAAATCCACAAAGCAGCCACAGCATGAGCATAGTCAGTTATGGATCTATTAAATCAAAACATCACTGACTGCAGCAATGAAAAGTTGATACAGAAGGTCTTTTTATTTACTTTGACAGTCTTTATTCATTCAGTATTTACTGAAGTTAATTCAGTAACTTAATCTGCTTTAATGTACTTTTATTACGACTGACTTGATTTGGATGTGATTTTGAGCTGCAGCAGTTAAACCTGAGCAAAAACTAAACTAGCACTTAAATTCAATAAACTGGAGGCACAAACATTTAACTGAGTGATATACCGACTAAAGCAGCACCATTCTAAAGCGTCAATGAGCAAGATACTTATCACATTCCCCATACATTTTATTGATATATGATGATCACATACACTGAGCTCCAGGGATGCATGCTCAAGGTGAAGGGGTAAGAAAAAGCACTAAATGAATGACTGAAAAAAGAAATATTCACTCTGTGGACCTTGGCAAAGTTTATGTTCTCTGGGCCAAGTCAAGTCAAAGTATACTGTATTTCTATAGCACATTTAAAAACAGCCGCAGTTGACCAAAGTGATACAAGTTAAATGGATGTAGGACCCTTTTTTTCCCTTAAAGACAGCAATAAAGGTCAGTATAATTATAACAGTATTATAAAACACAAAAAAATTGAGGCTGCACAGTGGTGTGGTGGTTAGCACACCTAACATGGAGTGCAAAAAGTAGTAGGCTACATGTAGTCCACATGGAGGGCAAATATAAATACTACAGCACAGATTCACTATTAAGTACAATTATGTACATACTTTACAGCATATACTACATAGTAAGACAAATATGAAAAATGTAACCCTAGAAAATGCCCTTGGAATAGTTCAAATAAATATATACTGCACTCTAGTTTATTTTTTAAACAAATCTTTCCTTTATTTGCACATTTACTTCACTAATTTACTTAATTCTTTACCCTTTAATCTCCTATTGGTCTGAATGACATTCCACAGATGAAATGTCACGATATAACCGAATCACTTATCCCTTTATCAGTGATAATGATCAAGGTCTGCCAAAGCAGCAATCAGCTGAGACCATGCCTTGCTTTTGAGCACTACAGCAGGATCGCTAAAAGAAAAGTAAAAGTGAGCTGTGGAGGAAATTTTATTATTTAATCCACTCATCCTTACAAAGTAGTTGTGCCTGAGAAAATCTAATCAAGTCATTGTTCCTGCAAGACCAATTCACATCTTAAAGCTAATCAAGAGACCAAATGTCTGTCACCAAAGGCAGATACTGACCTCCTGTGAGCCACTCAATCCACTTCCTTTCTTGTCTGAGCCATTGTTTGTCTCTTCTTTACATGCAAATGACGTCTTTAACAAATACACATCTCCTGTAAAGCTATATAAGGGGAAACTTCTCTTCTGTAAATCAGAGTTCTCATGCAGATGCCGTGTGCATCTGTGTGACAGCTCTCCTTATGCATAAGTTCTTAATAAACCTGAATGGACTTTCTCATCTCGATAATTGTCAGAAGTTCTTATTTAATTTTTTTTCCACAACAGAGCCTAATTTGCATTTAGCTCAGATGGATTAATTCAGCACCAAACGGTGTATCTGCAACAGCCTCCATAATCCTGAAGTTAATAAATAAACAATCCAACCTGTGATTTCTGGCCTACTTCTGCCCATCATCTGAGCAGTCTGGAGGAGGACAAAACATCTGACGTAATCGACAAACGTCGAGTAGTACCGAAGGCGTTTCCCAGCCATGCGCTGTAAAGTTTGACCACAAGAAATGTCCCAAACAGCAAAATGTCTTGACAAAAAAGACAAATGCTGGACCTACCTTGTTCATTCCATTCCCCATGGCGATCCTGAACCAGTCTGCGGTGAGCTGCACCACTTTATTATGCTGAGCAGCTACGATACGTTAACATGGACTTTGAGACAAAAACACGAGGCTGAACTGTGTGAACTCCGACTCTATAACAAAGCAGCCACTGACCGTTTATAAATCTGCTTTATGTTAAACAGCATTGTTAAATGCAGTTGCAATGATGAAATGAGTTGCATTTGTTTCTGCCTTGACCTCGGCTCCGTTTCAGCAACAGTTCCGTCACGCTGTATCGTCTTCCGGATTGTTTTGACGTGAAACAACGGCAGCTGTGGGTTCATCCGGTAAGTGACATCACAGCGTGCTGTCAGCTGCACTCTGGCCAACTGTCAGGGGCGGGTGTGAGATATTTTCATTGGGGGGCCGAGATGGTGCACAGACCAGGAAAATGGTAAGATATTAAAATTAGACACCCCCCCCCCCCCCCCCCCTTTTTTTTTTTTTGTTTTGCTTTTAAAGGCAGTAGATTTTAGGGGGAAAAAAGATATTACAATTAAAGCGATAACGTAAAATCTTTAAAAGGATACAGCCGATGACATATGTTTGTCATAAAAAAATAAAAAAAACTCAGATGATCCTCTTATGTATGGTTTTTATTCCTGTTGCAGACACAGTTATATTCATATGATAATGAAAAAGAAAATTGTTTGTACCACATAAATTTAATCAGAATTATTTACTTTACTTTTGCACGACCAAATGTGGTTGTTTTGACATTTACATCCTGTTTATAAAACGTAAACAGTTTAAAGAGAGTATTATCACCCTCATATAAGAAATTGGCAAGATGATGCCATATAAATGCTGCATTATGATCATGAACATAGTAGTGTTGATGTATATTGTCATATAAGAGTATATTGTATGCTGTACTAATTTGCAATTGGACATCTGAGATTTACGCTGGTAAGGATCAGTTTATACTACAATTTGTCAACAAGGTAACTACTTCCATAGAAAGCTGCATTAAACTGAATATACAAACTCAAACTGCTGGTTTAGAGTGGGATTAATCAACCTGTTAAGTTGCAACTTATACTATTGACAAAGTTCTATTTAAGCCATTTCCAAGTGTGTCTCAGACTTCGTTTCTACGAAACTCCTGGTCACCTTTAGAATCACAGTGATATTTGTCCCATGTTGCCATGACATTGGGTGCAACTAGCCAAATTTACTTCAGTTTCTTTCAGCTCATTTACTTCTCACATTATTCTGAAAGAATACAAATGTATTTCTATTTCTTTCACTAGAACAATCCTATCCTATTGTTTGAGCTCATGTGCATTTATACAGACCATGCACCAGTTCAAATTAAGAAACACTGTTCCCATAAATAAAATTTTTTTAAAAGTGCCAATTTATGTTATTAATTTCCACAACAATTTTACATATTATCATGCATTCCAACTCTGATTCAAGGAGTGTTCATGTGTGAGATAAACACTGGATAAGGTTCAACTGGTTTAACAATTTTTATTCGTCTTTTTTATTATACACAAGGGCCTTAGGAGGAAGTGGTCTTCCAAAATGCAGACAGAGGAAATGTGGACAAATGATAAATACAGAAATATAAATTTTATTGTATCTTTGAGATGGGTCTGTCTTGAACAAGTAGATGCTGTGGTTTTCTGGGTCGGTTTTACTTTTTCCACTGCTTACTCTCGTAGTCCCAGTTGGATGAGAAGCCCTCAACTGGGTTGATTCTCATGTCCAGCATCCGCTGCAGCTCCTTCTCCTTGTACTCCGGATCAAATGTATGTGGGACGGCTCCATACACTGTAAAGTTCAAGTATCAGATATGTCAGGCCATTATCCCAATTAACTCCAAGAAAACTAGTAGAATACTGCTTTCTTCTCTGAAACTCTATGTGGTAAACTGTAGTAACATTTTTCCATATTTACCATACTTCCTCTGCCACAGCACAACAAGGCCAGTAACACCAATGAAGAACAAAATCCCTCCAACCACAGACTTCCACTCTCCTGATCCTTGGTTCATCTCAGCAAAGCTCTGTTTGAAGCTGATGCGATACACTGAACAACAAAAATGCAATTCTTGTTAAAGAGTTTTAAATCTAAAAGAGTGAGAAAGGAAAACAAAATAGAGACTTACATGCAATCTTCTCATCATTAGAGAGTGCAGCCCAAGAGCCCTTCTCCTTCTCTTTCAGAGCCTTTTGCTCTGTAGTCAGGCTCTGCACATAGGTCACGTCTGGGAGAGGGTTCTCCCGCCGGTCAAAGTAGGCAGGGAGGGTGTAGTCCTCCACCTTAGCAACGCCTGCAGGAGAGAGGAAATGGTCTTATGAGACTCTTGCCCTTACTGCCTTGAATGATATCACTCCTACCTTGAAATCTTAAAATGTATGACTAAAACTTAGATGTATATGAAGACTTCACCAAAATGCTGTATGAGAATGCACAGACAACTATAGTGACAGTACGATTATGTAAAATTTGAATAAATACAAGAAACTAAATCAGAGTTGTTACACATCAATTAAACTATTGCAATGTTTTTCTGCAAATAAAACCAGCAAACTTAACCCACTTCAACCTGATTCAACTTCTCTACTCGATATGTACATTGGGAAAGCAGCTTGATATTTTCAAAACCTAAAATACAAGCCATCACTGATGGTTAGGCGCTTGGTACTTTTACCATCTGTACTCATAAAATGCAAATTGCAAACTGTAACTTTCAAATCTGCATAGATCCTCTTTCGTGTATTGGCACAAGAAACTATGCTGATGGAAATAGTTTCTTCTGTGCTGCATTAGCACACAGTGTCCTCATGGCAGGAGGTTTATGGAGTGACGGTTCTTTGACCTATTTAAAGAGCCAAATGTACATTCAAAAATGGTTGCCATTAAACAGTTGGGTTTTTTCTGTGCTTCATAAGCTTTTCAATCAAGTGAAATACCTTGATGTGTGTTTGTGATACCTATGGTCAAGAAAAAAAAAAACCTGACGATGAC
The DNA here is from genome assembly GCA_023101725.1 of Atherinomorus stipes. Classification (NCBI taxonomy): domain Eukaryota; kingdom Metazoa; phylum Chordata; class Actinopteri; order Atheriniformes; family Atherinidae; genus Atherinomorus; species Atherinomorus stipes. The sequence continues at coordinate 252,441 of JALJCO010014322.1, read as the reverse complement.
AGAGGGACAAATCCATGCTCCCATGCCATTTTTTTTTAGTCACCTTAGGTAGTAAATACAGTCTGCTCAACACATTTATAAAAATGAGAAACCACCATCAAATAACTCACTCTGACAGCAAAATTTTAAGCTATGTACCATGTTACCAATCACCTATGGCCCACTTTGTATAAATAGAAACTTTAAACCTATGCAATCATAATTGGGGTTGAAATTAATAAATTGCAGGATCAGTAGATGAGCTTATTAAATAAAATGTGAAAAAAAAAAAGTTAAATCCCTTGTGCAAAATTATAATAGACTATTGTCAATGTTATAATTACATTTTTTTCACAAACAGCCTACATTTTTCTTGTTAAAAGCCAAAACAGAGAAGAAATGCTTTCAATGGCTTATCAATGATTATACAGAAAATAAAGTTAAAAAACTGTACAAGATCAAGTATCCAAAAATAGATTTATGGCCAAAGCTCTGAACTTTAAAATTTAGCATACGAGTTTCAATATAGCTGGATTCATTCAGAACTCTAGTCGTCTTTGTGAGTATAAGGACTCACAAAGTCTCCCTTATCCCTCTGACCTTTTCCTAATCAGGTCAAGGAAGGGATGAGGAAAAGACTGAAGAGAAGTGGGTTTATATGTAAATAATAGGAATATATTAGTCTACCTCTTATTCTCATTACAGGATTGAATGTGCTTTTTTGGGGGGAAAAAAAACAAAACAAAAAAAGTTGTTTGTAATAAGTCAACATGACTAATTTTGAAAGAAAATCTATAGGGCCTCTTGATGAAGAAAAAAAAAATCACTGACATATTTTGTCAGTGCTTTTTTTTGGTCAGTTATATATTTGGCCTATATATTCATACTTACCATGCCCTCCACGTACACAGACAGATGTGGAAATGGCACGCTTGCCAATATGGCGAAGGGCTCTTGTGGCCAGCATTCTGTGGAAAACGTCAGTGAAGTGATTAATCATTAAACACTGACACACATACTGGCAGCTTTACATAGCTCCTATGTCTTATTTTATTTTACAGTTTACAGCATATGTATAAAAAACTAACCCGTTTTAATCAATGGACCATATTTTCGTGGAAATCAGAAGAAGCTACAAATATTCTGCGTCATATTTAAGTAAACACAATGTCTCAGAACAAGCGAAACATTCAAGAGTCAAGACAAGAATTAAGCCCCGTTTCCAGTGTCGGGGGTTAGTTCCGCAGCCAGTAGCAATAAAAAAGACAACAACACACAAAGCACAAGTTAAGAAACCAAGATAAACCAACCAAGATAATATAAGAACAAAATAAAGGAGAAGACCATCCAACCTTAATTAAACGCCCAATGGCCACACAGAGAAAACAGTTTTGTCTTTCATTGTCAGCAAACTAACATCTTTGAAAATTCACTCAAGGACACTATTATAATAATAATCTTAAGTAAGCTTCTATCATTTATCGGTCTAAACGCAAGCATGCAATTTGTATATATGAGGGAGGGTAACCACTTTATTGAGTCAACGTTTAGCGTTCAACTTAAGCATAAGCTAATGCTAACGTTAGCTGCAAACACAAGGTCACAGCGCCCGGAGAAAAATAATCACTGTAATTCCAGTTTCTCTTACATAATACTGTTTTTTAAACTTATTTTCTACAGAATAAAACACTATTCATGCAAGCTTTTGATTGATAACCCAACCAGTTGGTACATGCTCATCACCCCCTTTGCAAATCTGATGCCCAGATGCTAACAAGAGCTGCCCGGTATGTTAGCACGTCCTAGCCGCGCGCCGCACTGACAAAGTGACCGTATTCATTTGTTAATAAAAAGCGCCATTCGTTTGAATTCTTTCTGATATGAAGAATGCCCAGGCTATCTCAATAGAGACAAATGGTAAATTGTAGTATATCTTCACGAAGCTAGAAAGATATAGATGATTTAAAGATGTACGACCTACTGTTACTTCCTTGCTCCCGTCTGCTGATGATCTGAAGGGAAGTTGATGTCTGAACGGAAGAACGTAAAGGCCACATGGAAGATTATATTGTTTTACGACATTTCCTTTTTTGTTGTTTAGTTTACGGCACCACCGGTGCTGCAGAAACGAGTGGAAGGTGGAAGTAAGATTAGCTTCAATAGCTGGCCACCAAGTCATTCATTTGACGGGAAAAACTGCTGTAATTTAGAATATTTATAAAATAATTTACATGTACTCGCCAGATGGTATAGCTGTGACCTCATCTACTGATAGGAGGGTGATTGCAGAAGTTGATATATACTTTAATTTGGGCATGATAGGTAACGATAGCTAACGGCAGAAGTCTTCATCTTGTAACTAGCCACTCAGCTACTTTGGCAGGACTTGTTCTTTCACCAGTTTTCTCATAAACATGCCCATTCAACTAACGAGTCAGGCTTATTGTAAAATGCTTTTACATGCTGCCAAATACCCTCACTGTGCAGTGAACGGGTTGCTGGTAGCAGAAAAAACGAAGGAAAGGAAGAAAGACAGTCATAGTGATCCTGTTTTGTGCGTGGACTGTGTGCCTCTTTTTCACGGTACTCTCGCTCTGGCACCAATGCTAGAAGTAGCTTTGACGCTGGTAAGTACTCAACAAGTAGAGGGTCAAGTTTAAACTGATGTAACAACTCTGCAATAACTTAACATCAGGGTTTTTAATTCTTCTTCTTCTTTTTTTTTCTTTTTCTTCTTTTTTTTTTTTTTTAAGATTTTGTGTATCACTGTTAAACTCTTTTTCCAGCAGCTCATAATATAGGTTTGCATAAAATAAAACTCATTTCTTTCTAAGCTCATATTTCATTGGAATGTTTTTAAAATTATTATTATTATTATTATTGATGTTTATTTTCAATGGGGATAGCACTGTCATACATAAGCTACAACCAAAGATGTGAAAATTTTCACAACTAACTCAAAACGTTAATGCACCAGTGAGACAGTATGAATGAAATGAAAATTAAATGAAAAACACTTTATTCATCCCAGAAGGGAAATTCAGTATTGTAAAAGCTCACTTTTTTTTTTTTTTTTTTTTTTTAAATAAACAAAAAAGTCATTCAGGCTTGTTCTTTAGGGTGATGGCTGCTGGCAGGAATGAATTTCTGTATCAGAATGATATGCATTCTGTTATATTTGGCACACTAATCCGGTACAGCAGCTCTGCTTTTTCTTCTACTCAATGAAGAGTTTATATTTTCAGATTTTGTTAAACCAAAAAGAAAAAAAAAGAAGAAAGGGCTCTGTCCTTTATAACGCTTGCATTCAGACATGCGTACCAGTCTTTTACCTCAGAGATGTAGCGGACATGTATCGGCTGGTCTACATGTCACAAGAGCTGAAATGTTGCAGCACGTCGTTTTGGCTGAAAGCAGAAGAGAATGTTCTGGACAAAATCTGAAAATGGCTTTAGTTTGATCTTTACTATAAGTAGGTCATTCAGCAAAAGCTTAAGTGGCCAGGGCTGCACCTAAAATAGCTTTTAACCTGATAATGGCTTTTTTTTTTTTTTAAATAAATATCGATATCGATCGATACAGATTTTTTTTTTTATTGATAATCTTTTTTTTCTATATCGTCCAGCCCGAGTTGGAAAACATTTTTGTATTGGAATTTTTTTTTTTTTCCCCATATCAAAATTATTGTTGATGCGGGTGCTGTAAAAGTGGTTCCACAGCATTAACAACATGACTACCTGTAAGAAACATTGTTCAATTTAAAGGTGGAGTCCGGAATCCCCGTAGCGTTTCTATTAGCAAACAACAGTATTCAAACTGAGCGCCCCTCCCTCTCAGGCTAATGGCCGCCTCGTTCTTCAGCCTATTCAGCTTCAAGTCTCTCCTTCAGAGCTCAGAAGCGGGTAAAAGCCAAACCAATATTAACCCTGGTTTTCCAACGAGCACTATCTCAAGCTCTTACCTTTTCTTTTGTGCATCCCCCTTTTTTTCTTTTTTTTTTTCTTCGAGAGTTCGAGTGACTGGCGTCTGCTCCAATCATGAGCTTATTCCCACACAGCGTCATGCCCTTAGCTCTGTCATTGACTGGCGATAGAAATCTCCACCCAGAAACGTCCCAAACACACCAAAACAAAATGAAAGGGCAAATTACAGGCAGGGGGAGAGGGAGTTGCATTCAAACGCACCACTGCACGTGAGTACAGGCCCAAAGGCGTGGTTTGAGAGGGATTTCACTTGCACAAGTCTAACGTTTATTTTCAGGGAGGGAACTTCGGACTCTAACTTCGGGAGCAAACTTAATATTTTTATAAATTTGAAACTTTATGGAAAATTTTCACATATTGTTAGCCTCATAGCATTAATTCAAAGTTAGGCAAAATTGTGATTCAGCTGTCCTCATTGATGCAACCTTAAAATATGACTCAGACAATTGTGCTATGAAGCTTGTCTGCCCAGAATTCAATGACATGATCTCACAGATTTTAGCAAATTGACAGAAATACCCCATTAGATATTAGGGCTGGACAATTAATCGAATATTAATCGTGATTTCAATTTTGCCTTTTCACGATCATAAAAACACTGTAATCGAAGAAAAACGATTAATCCTGAAGTGAACAGATTGGTGGAGTTATAGGAAGCAAACTGCTGGGAGAACAGGAATGCATGTAGACTGAGTATTCATTTTTATTGCTATTATTATCTTAAATAATATTCTTATTTTACTCCTTTACTTGTTTCTAATTTATTTCCGGTTTTATTTTATTTTTTTAAGTTATATTTGAAGTTGAGCTTTGGTGGTCCGATAAACACTTTTTATAAAATCAATGAATAATCGTGTATATTAATTGTGATTCCAATATCAGTCAAAATCGTGATTATTATTTTTTCCATAATCGTCCAGCCCTATTAGATATTAGACATAAGATTGACCTCTCATTGTACAGAAATGCACTTTAATAGCAACTGTAACTACAGTTCCAAAGGTATGATCAAGTTAAACCCACATTTTGCTGTTACACTTTTCACTGTCTTCCTTTATGTCTCCAGTTAAAAATGAAGTTGATCTGACTTGAACTGTCATTCTGTCCTTACATGTTGGCTTCCTGACACCTGCTCCCTTCTCAGATTGACACTTGGTGCAAAGAAAATAACTATGTAATTGCTGGATATTATCAAGCTAATGAACGAACAAAGGATTCAAGGTACAGCGATTTAAACGGAGAAAGCCACTCTGTTGTTTCAGCATAGAATATTCACTAATAAGCTATTTGGTCCACCACCATGCATGTCATTACTGGTCCTCTGTTTCCTCTGCAGACCCAACCAAGTTGCGGAAAAAGTGGCTGCCAGGATTTCTGAAAACTTCAGTGAAACAGCAATTGTTATGGTAACACCACATGATTTTCAGCTTGTCCCATTATTTAACATCAAATGACAGTACATTTTGTTTTTTTTAGATTTGTTGAAACTTTGAGATGGCACTTAATTGCATGTTAATAGGCAGATGAAACTGACCCACTTGATAGTCTAAAGAGTAGGAGAAATGTTAGCATTAAAACTGCCAGGTCTGTAAGGTCAGTGCTGTAACTTTAAAGAATTATTGGTTTAACAGATAAAAATAATTTAAGATGCAAAATAATAGTAAAAAGTCCACAAGTTTCCACAAAAGCCCTTGTTTTTTTACTCTATGGTTTGTTCCAACAGGTGGACAGTAGCAGATTAACAATGAGCTGTTTTGAGCCTATCGTGCTCATCTACGATCATCACGAAAACAAGTGGAAAAACAGGGAAGTAACTACGTAAGTGTCTCAGAATTAATGTGCAGAGCATCAAGCATACAGTTCTGTTCACTATAAACTTAATATGAAGCACAGACAAGGAAAATCCTGCAGATAATGCACTGATGCTTAATTTTATCTTCCAGTGATTATTTTGAGGACTGGAGCGAAGCCCAGAAGATCACATCAGCCCTGCTGGAGGGAAGATCCTATGAGAACCTGATTGACTTTGACAATCATTTGGATGATCTCAGGAACGACTGGACCAATCCAGTGATAAATAAGTCCGTCCTGGATCTGTGCTAAGACCTTTAGTCTCGGCCTTTAGACCCACGTATACACAATAATTATTGCTGCCATTTCAGCACGCTGATGCTACTGAACAAGTAGCACATAGTCTATGTTTCAATAAAAGCCTCCTGCACGGAACCGGCAGGCACCAGATCCGCCTTTACAAGGTGATATTGAGATGAAGAAGGCGATTTATGTTTTTTAATCAAACTTTCTTCCTCTGTCATGGGAAAAAAGTTAAATTCTGGTTCTTTGATTAATATATTTCTCTGAAATTAAACAGCCTGTCGTCGTACAGACATCAAGTACTAAATTATTTAAATATATGTGACATTTGTAATGCTGGGATGTGATATGAAGATATAGAAATTTGTTCCTTATTAACTTTCTTTTTGTGTTAAGGCCTGAAACAAAATTCACATGTAATCTGAAGCTGCAAAAACCGTCCTGCTCTATGAACACACTGATGAAACACAACCATAACCTGAAGTTTTTACTCTTGGACTCAACTTGATCCTTCAGCTGCACTAGCAGCTGCAAAGGGTTTTGACTTGCAAGCTATGACATTTGAACTGTTTATTTCTAGAAACATTTCTCTTACTGTCACTACTCGGTGTCATTCTTGACGATATGCATGGTTACAAATTGGTTTTTGACTTAACTGGATGATTTGTTCAAATGTCTAAATCAGATCACAGGAATGTGTGAAGTTTGTTTAGAGTTAAATATGTTTTAATAACTAGCAAAGATGTAATTTTACTAAACTGACCTCTCTAAATCAGTTTATAAAGAGAGATTAAAAAATGGAATATTTATTGTGAGTTTTGAGGTTAGAATTGATCTGTTAGAGCTAAATGAAGTGTGAACATTTTTTACACAAATTTTATGAACTGAATGTACAAGGATTTTGATTTCTTAAAGAACAGGAGTCCTCGCCAGACAGATTTTGTCTTTTGCAAATTTATTTTGCTGTCTTATTCAGCTGCTGTGACTGAAAAGATTGAAAGCAGTCGCTGAGCAGTTCCAGGGCTGTGCAGTAGCTTACTGATTTAGTTTTGTATGGTTTAAGTTTCCTAAGGCTTGTGTTAACGTCTTTGTCACTGTATCAGTAGCACGTGTCGGGATCGTGCTACTGCTAGCAAGGAATTTGACAGGCATTTTGTATGTCAGTTTGCAAGAAAAATTTCTAATAAAATGTCTAACATTGTGAAACAGAGTTGCTGTAAAATGCTATCAGCAGGTAATTACTTTGTAACTTTTGCCAAACATCAGTAATGGCCATTATTATTCTACATTTAAATGCCCCTAAATAAAGAAGTTTAGTTTCTTTACACTTTCTCCACTTCTACATGAGTATGAAAGTTATACATCCACCAACACTTTATTCGGTATACCTTGTTAGTACTGGGTTCAACCCCTTTTGCCCTAAAACCTGCTTTAATTCTTGGTGACATAGATTCAACAAGATGTTGGAATCTTCCTTTAATTTTGATCCTTATTGATATTAAACAGTTGTTGCAGATTTATCAGCTGCACATCCATGATGAGAATCTCCCACTGTACCATGTCCCAAAGGTGCTTTGTTGCACTGTTTCTCCAATAGAAGTACTTGTAGATGCTTCAATAGTGTTTATGCATAATTTATCATAATATAGATGAAATTAATTTATATGTAAGTTTTATAAACTATAGTCATATTAAATAGAACAAAACTCAGGTCACCTTTAAGAGATTTCCGACACCTTCTGGCATGTGCCAAATGACATTACCTGTCAATCATGGATCACACTAACCCCTTTAAACAGTGGATCCAAAAAGCAGCCCTGTCATCAAATCAAAGTATATTTCTATAGCACATTTCAAAAAGCTCAAGTTGACCAAAGTGCTTTGCATCATGGAAACACATAAAAACCAAATGCATTAAAACAAAGTTTAAAAAAGAGGTAAAAGTCAAAAACGCATTCAAACTATGAAGCAACAAAGAAAATGCCCAATGTATGTGTAGAAACACATCACAGAAACAGCAGAAAAACTATCAGAGTATCTAAAAAATAAAGGCCTGTTTAAATAAATGGCTCTTGAGTTTGGCTTTGCACAGAGGCAGGCCAGTGAGCAAGTGCAACTGTGAGGAAAAATATTCTACAATGATTATCATGATGGTAAGCCACTTGAGGCTTTTTTTTGGGCCAGGAATTTGCTGAAGTAAATCAACACAAGACTGTGTGAAAGTCTCCACCATGTTATGGAGTGGGGGGGTATCTGTGGTGGCTAAGGCTAGAAAATCATTCACCACCTTATATCACCTGTTGCTGTTGTGCTGATAAAGAAAATGCTGAACAAAAACAGCAGAAAAACTGTGGCACAGTTTGCTGCAGGTTTGGTCACATTTGAATAGATATTTATCAGCTGCACATCCATGATGAGAACTTGAGGAAGAATATTCTACAAGACTTATCAGACTGGGCAAGCTTTTCTAATTTTCTGTTGTCCAATTTAGTTTGAGCAAATTGGACCCCTAGTTTCCTGTTAGCTGGAGGAGTAGCACCAGGTGTAGCCTTGTGCTGCTGTAGCCCTTCTGCTCCAAAGTTCAATGTGTTGTCTGTGATTGTATTGTGATCCACACGGCTGCCGTCTACTGAATATGTTCTCTTTTTGGTTGTGTGTGAAAATCCCAGTAAATTAGCTGTTTCTGAAATATCAGAAACAGATGCCTGTCAGTTACCAACTATACCGCAAAGTCACTCAAATCCTCTTTCTTTCTCATTCTGATGCTCAGCTTGAACTTCAGGAAGCAGTTTTATCATGTCTCCCTGTACTGAGTTGCTGCCATGTGATGGGCTGATGAGCTACAGTATTTCTTGGAGACAGGAATGAGTATATATTTCTGTTTTTTTGGAAGCATGAGAGAGAGTTTCGAAAGATCTTTATAAGTTAGGATTCTGTTAAATATGTGTGTGAGAAAAACATCCTCACACTTGAAGACTGAAGTGAGGACTCAGCAACTTTAATACAAAAGGACAAACAAAAGCATCACCGCAGCATGAAATTATGGAGAATTGGTTCCTATACAGTACATAAAAAGAATACTGTGGACATTATCCAATGCTGTTTCATTCCTTGAGATATATCTTCAAGCGTTCCTTGTGGCCTGTCTGCCATTAAAAAATGTGCCCATTTTTTCTGTAATTTCAGTCCCCATATTATAATAGTTTGAAGTAGTTCACAATTATATTGGTTGACAAACGATGCACCACTATATATGTATTGATGACTTCTATATGCCATTGTAATTTTACTAAAGTACCAAGTTTATTGTCAGTAGTGGGAGGTGGACTTGAGAGAATCTTACACTTTTGGGTAAAATGTAGGCCTATTATTTTTTCAAGTTTAGAGTTTTAAAAATGTAGGTTCGGAGTAGAAACTTCTGTTTAGGATATTCAACCACAGCAACATATATGGCCTCACATGATAAAACTAGCTAAATGTTGTGTTTTTAAATATGAACGACTTAAAACATTTAAACCAGAACTGCATAATAAATAAATTATTTCAAAAAGGGGGATTTTCAGATTATTTTACAATGAATTTCCTAAAAACAAAACCAAACCCAGAACAATTTAACTCCATTAATCTAATTCTGTGCAGTGGTCCAACATAATATGCTTCAGCATAAACGGTTTGGGTTTTATGGATAATTTTAGCAGATGTGAAATCTGCCGTTCAACCATAGACTGTATACGTTCAACTCATAATCCCACCTCTTTTTTTAGCTAAATACCGCCATCTAGTGGCGATTAGCTGCCATTGCCACTACCGTCTATGAGGACGGAAGTGGGGGGGAAAAACATTATGGTACCGTCAGCTTCGTCATTATCATCCTGCCCACGGCTAAACAGCCGATAGGATTCAAACTGCAACTTATCTCATGCTTCAGATGTACCTTTTATGAGAAGATGTAAACAAAGATGGTCAAAAAAAGCGGGCGCAAGACGGCACATGGCGCTAAAGTTGCGATATCGTACTTCCTGTTGATGACGTTGCTGGCCTCTCTTTGGTTCATCACAGGTTGATACAATCCGCAGCGCGGGAACAGTCTGCAGCGTGTAGGTTTAGTCAACACTGTAACAAACAGCTATGGATCCTTCAGAGGTGGAGTTCCTTGCCGAGAAGGAGTTAGTGAAGATAATACCAAACTTCAGCCTGGATAAAATCTATTTAATTGGGGTAAGTGTACGACGTGTATTTGGCAACAGACGTGGCTATACTTTGATAGGCTCGGAAATAGTATCGTAAACCTCACAAACCAACAAGTTTGTTTATAATCTTACCTTTGTGTATGGATCATGGAATCAGCGCTAGATGGAATAAAATGATTGGCTGTAATTCACATGCGATGCTAAAGATGTAATATTAAATTAATAAATGCATATCTGTGCCTGGGTGTGAACTGCTGTTTCTGTCCTCAGGGAGACTTGGGTCCCTTCAATCCTGGGCTGCCTGTTGACGTTCCGGTGTGGCTGGCTCTAAACTTGAAACAGAGACAGAAATGCAGAATAGTCCCCCCTGAGTGGATGGATGTTGGTAATGTTTATTCACCTTGTGACTGGCTTGATTTATTGTGTTTGAAGTAGTCTAACCATGAATGAAAAAGTTGATTCCTTTTTGCAGTGGAGATGCAAGTATTCAGGTCCTTCACCGCAGTGACATTACTTTATTAAAGGTCCCGTGTGGAACTTCCCCTTGAAGTTTTCCATATGCTTTTGCAACAAATGGTATAAAATTCTAGTAAAAATGCTGGTTTGGGTCCTCAATATATTTCCAAAAGTCACAATTTTCTAAATGCTGAAGGATTTCTGTTTAAACAGCGTGTTAATGTTTTATGTGGCGGCTTTACAGCTGGTTTGAACATTTATCTATATATATTTTAATGTACAAACAATCTCAGTTTCCAAAAAGCTGAGACACTGTAAAATGTAAATTCAAAACAATGCAATGATTTATAAGTCCCATAAACCCACATTTTATTTCCAAAGAAACATAAACAACATATCAGAAGTTCTGAGACATCTGTACCATGTCATGGAAAATATTAGCTCATTTTGAACTTTATGGCAGCCACATATCCTAAAACAAAGTTAATTGGGCAACAGAAAGCTGGAAAAGTAATGGGCACACATTAAAAAAAAAAGAACTGGAGGAGCATTTAACAACAGGTTGTTAATATAACTGAGTGTATAAGGAACATTTCAGATGTATCTCAGATGTAAAGATGAGCAGAGGTTTATCAATCCTTGAGCAAATGTTTAAGAATTGTGGAGTAATGTCAGAAAAATGTTTCTGAATTTAAGATTGTGAAGAATTTGAAGATTCCATCATCTACAGTGTATAATATAGAAATATACAGATAGGAAACCAGATAAAACTGGTTTACACATTATCAAAGAGGAGAAAATGATCGACAGTACAGCTCTGATGGACACTTTTTTTTGACAGTTTAACTGAATGTTCTTAAATTTCTTGTGAGATATTTTCAGTGGTTTTATTTACTGAAATGCAAAATAAAAAGAGGGCTAAGATCACTTCAGATAAAGGAGATGGCATTCATAATCACCTGAATATGACCCTGACTACAAGATGCTTTTCGAAAAAAAGGTTAAGCAGTCATTCCCCAGTCCATCCCTAACTTCATCGTCTAAGTGTCCTTGTCCTATTGTCTTACAGTATCATGATGTGTTGTGTATCAGCTGTTGTTTGGATAGTGATTATTTACACAACTAGTTTCATAAGAAAACACAGGAAGATTAAAACTCTATATTTTGTCTTCTTAGCTTTACAAATGTGGATGACTTGGGATTACTTTCCAGGTGTACTTTAAATTATGATTAATGGTTAAAAAAAGAAGTATAGGAATGTAATGTAAAAAACAGAATGGCAATTTGTTCAAACTTGTATAAGCAATTCCTCTATTATATCCTGTTCGCTGAAACGGGTCATTTCTTTCAGAAAATTGTAATATTCCTGTTGTTTTTATTCTTTTCTTTGTGCAGAGAAACTGGAGGAGATGCGAGAGCTTGAGAGAAAAGAGGATACCTTCACACCTGTTCCCAGTCCTTACTACATGGAGCTGACCAAGCTGTTACTGAACCAGTGAGATAGAAAAATAGAAAAGAGGCCTTCTATCGTAAACTTTGTGCTTGTGGTGCCCTACTTTACATTACTGTGTATTTTTGTAGTGCATCTGACAACATTCCTAAAGCAGATGAGATCCGCACGCTGGTCAAAGACATCTGGGACACTCGGATTGCCAAACTCCGCCTGTCTGCTGATAGTTTCATCAGTCAGCAGGAGGCTCATGCCAAGGTAAGACGGATCACAGAGAATCAGAATTGTCCTCGTAGGTTAGGATAAGTTGCTGACAATGTTAATTTATGCTGGCCTTATAATCCCCATGACTTGTTCACAGCCATGTGTCACATTGTCCGATTGCATGTCTTCTTGACTTGGTTTTGAAAGCTAAGCTTGTCCCCCGTCTCACTCTGCAGCTGGACAACCTTACTCTGATGGAGATCAACACCATACGAGCGTTCCTACTAGATTCTCTCAACTGCATGTACAAACTGCGCTCCAATCTGCAACCTGGCTCCAGTAAGGGGCAGTTCACGGACTACTGATCCCAAACATCGTGGCTTATCGAACAAGTTCGGACCATGCCCGAAGAATTTTGAAGGACTTGGGTCATTGAACTATGGTTTTTGCTTGCTCAACAAGCCCTACATTACTTGAAAGGCTGTGCATCTGACATTAGAGATGTGCATATTTAACGGAAATGAATTACGGCCCTTTTTTTTTTTTTTTAATGCATGACTAAATAATTGTATGCATGTACATGTGTATATATATCATATCTAGTGTGTATTTTCCTTGCAATTTTAATGTGTCTGTAACTGTGTTTTATCTCTTTTGTTCATCCTCTTGGCACAAATGAAAAAATAAAGGAAATTTGTTTTTGATTATGTCTCTCCTTTAATAACACCAATCAGTGTTGCATTATCCATTGTTGGAGATTCAGGGCCGTTAATACACAACTGCTCCTCGGGTGCTGTAACATGGCAACACACTGACTACTCCTAATGCAACTAGGATGGGTAAAATGCACAAACGATTTACCAGTTGGGATTAATGGAGAATACATTAACTTGTAAGAACTGAGCTTCTGTGGAGTGAACACAGCTAAACACGTGGTAGTGTCCCTTGAAAAATGTGCCAAAATCCCCTGCAGTATTTTCTTGTTGGTATTCAGTCTTAAGTTGCTTGATAGATGGGAAGACTGCATTTTCCACACAGCAATATGGAAAAAATGGCTCATGTTGGCCATTTTACACTTAATTTCAGACTGTCAGGAACCTCAGCAACATGTAGAAGATCCATTAGCAGCCATAACATCATAGCCCCTCCTTCTCATTCTGGTCACATTTTGCAGAGTTATTACATCCCGTTCTTCAGCCAGGAGTTGTTGAAGGTCAACCAGCACAATTGCGTTGGTCACTGGTATTTATAAAACGTCCAAGTTGGTCCCAGAAGTGCTCCATTGGGTTGAGGTCTGGAGGAGGAGGGTGTGTGTGTGTGTTTAGGACCCAGATCCTGGAGATATGGAATTGCTCTAGAATTTCTTCATGACATATCAGGTAGGTGCCAGTCATGCATCTGTGACAGCTCATACCTGGAAGCACTTGAATCTCAAAATAAGTGAATACCAACATGAGAATATTGCAAGTGGTTTGGGCTCATGTTTTTGGCTCATCACTCACATGTTTAGGTGTCAATCTACAATACATGATCCTTATAAGTTATAGCTCATAAAGGCTTTCCAAAAATACCAATTTGTTTTAATTGTTTCTCTTCAATTAATGTTTTTTTTTTGCTATGTTTGCAATTGATCTTGTGATTTATAGGCTAATTTAGCTAAAAGAGGCTCACTTTCTAAATTAACTATGAAGGAAAAGCCACATAATAGAAACATATAAATACTCCCGTTAAGCCTCATTGCATTTTCATCTAAATATTGACATGATGTTGAATACATTTCCACTTAAGATTTTTTTTTTATCTTAAAAGTAATCCTGAAGTTGCCCATCTATTACACCAAACCCACAAACAAAGTTTGATATTTAACATTTTTGAAGTATTTTATTCTCTTTTTTGTCTGAAATCACAGCCATATATTCATAAATACCTAATTACTACATTCAACAAAGAATATATTACATTACAATGAATTCAAACAAGTACATTTTAAAAACGGGATTTCACAGCATCTAGACATCCTCCACTGAGTAACGGGGCTATTGCATGGGCGTGCGCGGGTTGGAGACACAGGGAGGCTGAGTAAGAGGCTCCTCTTACTGCACCTTCCTCCCCAGCTAATTGGCAGCTTACCTCAGCATGCATGCTCCCTCATTTACTGACAGGCTGCACTGTTGGCTCTCGACTGCTGTGTAAAAACAGAAGTACTCTCTGTATTCCTCTGATCTGGCTTAGGCCTCATTTATAAAATAAAATAAGAAAAAAAGGCTTTATGATTGAACTGGTTTTTTTTTTTTCCTCGGATGTGTTTAGATACACTAGTTTAGCGTCAGTTCTTGACTTGCACATGTTTGAAAGGTGTGAGACAGACAGCAGACACTTGAATGCAAAATGTAAAGTCCCTGATCACTGATGTTGGGTGCAGAATGCCCATCATGTGGACTGCAACTCGTTCACATGCTCCCAAATTCTTGAGGCACTTGTCAGTGAAATAGTGTATGCATGGGGTAGTTGTGCTTCATTCTTTAATAGAAATTAACTTTTAAATATAAGTTTCAGTTTCTTTTTTAATTCGAGATACTGAAATCTTCACCTTTTTGCATCAAACATTACCGTAACTTTAAAACTTAAATGATCTAGGCAAGTCTTTGACAGCTTCAGGGGTTTCAGAGTACACATCTAACACTTCAGGTTAAGACATCATGAGTTAGATGCAAAAGGTTGGCATGATTCATGCCAGATTTAAGGACAGCGCTGAGAAAAGGGATTTTTTTTTTTTGCGGGGGGGAACAACATTTTGATAACAAAATGCCCCGTTCGGATCTTAAGAGATTTGTAATATGTTGGCAATTTTGGAGTGTGGGGGCACATGATTTAAAATTAAATGAGTAGATCCAAAGGTGTTCCACGGTGGAAGACGGCCTTTCTCGGTTGAATGTTTGGCTACCAAATTCCTATGCTGATCAAAGTGAAGAGTCTAAAATGCTACAGCTGTTTTTCTATTTAATGTTTTGGCACAATGTCCTTTAATGACTGCTGATAAGGGCTTAATCACGTAAAGTGTAACATTAGGCCAACCGTATTGTGACTCCAACACCAAGTAATGTCTTATAAAGTAAAAATGAAGGTCCAGTGATAAGATTAAGCATAGTGAACCAGTTTAATCTGCTGGCTGCTTTAAGAGACTCTTCATGTCTTCATATAATCAAGTAAGTCATGTGATCAACATAAAAATACATATATACTATATGTTGCTGTGGATCTGGTTTCTGCATGTGGGTATCAAGCTAACTAGTCATGCCAGCAGCAGTGAAGCAGAGCAGGAGAGTTGTTAAAGACATGTTACTGTGAAGGAGGGCGGGTGAGAGGGCAGGAGCCATGTCTCAAAGCCTCTGAGTCCGCTTTGCTGAGCTCAGAGGCCAGGTGAGGTGACTGTGGCTGGGTCTCAGCTGCGCAGTGCCAGGACAGAATAAGAGCAGGAGCTCATCCTGCTGTCTTTCATTCTGTTAAATGTCTCGAAATTAGCTGTTCTGGCCAGCAGCAGTACAAACACTAAAAGCAAGGCTTTCTTTTCCAACCCAAATAAAAAATAAAAAAAACAACAAAAAAAGCATAAACATATAAAAATGGCAGGCTTTTTTTCTTTTAAAAGAACAATGATTAAAGTAATAAAAACATACAAAATTCTTTTAAGTCTTCATATTATATACAATACAAGGCTGAAGCACCCTTTAAAATTCTTATTTTCAAATTTTCTATTTAGAAATAAAACATTTCCTTAATTCTTTTCAAAAATGTGCATTTTCTAGGTTCTTCCCTAATCAGAACAGTTCTTTGCTGTAACACAGTACCACCAGGTAGTTCTTCAGCTTTAATTCTTAAGTGCATTTCCAGTTCAAAAGCTCACATGGCCGCTGTGATTTAAAAAAAGAAAAAAACAAAACAAAACAAACAAACAGACAAAAAAAAACAAAAAAAAAAAACAGAAATCAGTCCCAACTGACCAGAAGCCTTCGTTTGGAGATTTGGAGCTTTCAAGTCTTGTGACAACACCCCTCCAGGGGTAGCTGCTCCCTCATTGGCAGGATTGTCCGTGTAGCTGTGGCTGTGAGGGATGCAGGGACTGAACAGAGCAGCAGGAGCTGAAGAGTGTAAAAAGCGGATGACTGAGTGTTGATCTTCAGGTTCTCCTGCTCCAGCTCTTGCTGTTCTCATGTTGGCTACATTGGCACGTGTTGTGGCTTGTGGTGCAGTCCCTGGCCAGCCACAACCCCAAAACTAACTGTCCTTCACTGAATGGTCCTGTTTTCCAAGCATTCACCTGTCTGTTCATTCACTCAGTCCATTCACTCTCATCGGATCTAGCCAGCCATGTTCACCTCTATGGAGCCATGAGGACTAGGCTGTGAAAAATAAACTCTGGGTCTCAGTCTGAAAGGGAGGCGGCTGGGGCCTGGGGTCATCATGTCAGGGTCACCTTGGAGGGTAGCCTTTGTAATGGCCGCTTCTCGACCAGTGTGTCTGTGGCAGTGTCAAACACTTCCTGAAGTGCTCCAGCTCTGCTTGTAGCTTCTCCCTTTCCACAGCCAGCTTTTGTCTCTGGGACATCAGTTCCTATGAAAAATAAATAATGAGATTAAGAGAAAAAAAAAAAGAAGGATGTTTGGAATCTATTCATTAGCATTTTGAATTTCATCATCAATTTGATATTTGTGAACAGAGAAATACCTTAGCATCCTCACATCTTGAAAGGTAAGGATGCAGCATCCCTTTGTTATAATGTTTATGAAACCATCATGAGTTAATGTAACATTTATCATTAGCAAATTATCATACTGGATGATGTGTATGCATCGTACATGACGAGTCAGACCTATAAGGATGCACCCACCCTTGTACATATACATAATCTTCATGCAGTCGTGACAATTAAACTTTAGAGTATTTGCAACTTATTTGTATGAATGCCCTGAGTACTTATCTTCAACCTCTATTCATTTTCTCACATGCTTTATGTTTGCATGTGTACGTGTGTGTGTGTCTTACCCCCATGCTATGAGACAGTTGCTCGGCAGTCAGACTGAGGCTGTAGTTCTGAGCTTCTAGTCTTCGACACTGGCTCTGCAATACTTGTCTCTCCAAACTTTGCTCTGTGTCAATACAGAATAGTAGAAAGACGAGAAGCGGAAAAAAGGACAGACATTTTTGGATTAGAAATAGCATTAAGTAGGTGGCAGTTTTTAATGGCCTGTCAACAAAGTCCAGACCATGACCTCTACATCAACAAACATGTTCATATGTCAACACACCAATCACAGAAAGATAAGATGTAAGCGCTCCCTCGAGTGATGACAAAATAAAACAACTCTCTCCTAAAAAGAATGAACCATTAATGCAGCCATTAATAAATGAAATGATACAATTGTTTCAGGGTGATGAAACTGGAATGAGCAAACACAATTAAGTATTATCTAAATACATGTAATACAAAATATTAAAAAAGCAGAGCTGTGACATTTCCTGTGTCCTCTCACCTTCAATATATTCCTGATAAGCTTCAAAGATAGATTCAATTCCCTGCCACTTGGAAACTGGAGCCTCCTCTTCCTCTTCATCATCTTCCTCCTCAGAGTCCTCTGGACCAGACAGGTCCTCCCTCATCCCTGAGGCCTCCTTGTGGAGGGGAGCTGAAAAGTGCTGCCCGTTGGGCTGAGGATGAGTGTGTGAAAGTGGATGGGGAAACGATGGTGTGTTCGAGTGAGACTGCGAATGTGACTGTGGCGGTCGACTGGGGGTGCTCTGAAGCTCGGGAATGTTGTAGTGAACGGAGGACTCCTGGACATGGGACGACTCTGACACCCCTGTGGCTCCTCCTGAAAAGCATAGAAGTCACACACACACACACAAAAGAAATGTCAATTTGTCCATTTTGTTCAACACTATGAGACACAAGTAGTAAAAAGCAGAACAGTTTTGGTTGTATATTCATTCCAACTTGGATGATTTACAGTCTAAAATTCTCACATTTTCTAGTTTCTGCAACAGTGAGAATTTACTAACTTTTTTTTTTTTCCCATTCGTGGTCCATGTTTTATAAAACTGTAAATACAGTCCATGGTTGTATCTGCAACGCAGACAATGAAAGTAATTTGAGACATATTGCCTACAAAATGGTAAACAAGCTGAGTGCAAAAATAATCAAAACATTAACGATGAAAACAGTTTTTGCAACATGGCTTCATCCTCTAGTTTAATACTACCTAATAATAACACACTATGGTCTATAAATGGTCTGCTGTAGGTTAGTCTAGCATCAGTTCTTCTGTGAGAGTTTAGTTAGGAATTACTGAGGAAATAAACACCAGTATGCAGACTGAGACTTTAATATGTCATATTGTGATTCAGTAGTCAATTTTGAAGAGATGTCTTGACTTAAACCATTTAGTTTTACAGACTTTATCAACGGCAAACCACAAAAAATTGCATTTGTCTTTCAGAGAGAGAGTTCGGATGGGAAAAAAAGTGAAGGAATATCTAAAAATGTAATAAACGTTGGTTCTTCGAGTGTCCTCAGTGTCAGTACCTTTATGTTTCTGAAGGGCCTTCTGAGTAGACTGAAGTACAGATTCATGGAACTGCTGAGCAAATTCCTCTGGTGTGAAGCTGTCCCAGGCTTTTGTGCGTCCATTGACACTGTGAAGCCCCTCTTTAGCCTGCAGGGGGAGTTGGGGCCGCAAGCTGTTGAGCAGGCTGGAGCTCCTCTTTGAGATCGGTCCCTCACTGGGCCCCCGGGCCTTGTCTGGGTAGACAGCTGGAGAAGGGGGTGCCTTTGGTCTTAATGTGTCCCCAAGGGGTTTTGGATAGCCATTGGGGGATGCAGGGCAATGTGAGGTGGGGCTATGCGGTCGAACATTGTGGTGGTCTTCTGATTCAGAGGCGGGCTGGGCAAATGTTGGATCTGTAATCATTTGAACATATGTCATTCATGATGAGGTCAAGATCAACATTAGTACTCCTGTAACCCTGCAGTTGAAAGTGCCGTTACTTCCCAGCTACTACTCATAGACATTATCTAAAAACAATAAAAATGCATGTGACTTACCAGAGGCCTGTGCTGGGGGGCTTTTACACAGCGGATGAGGTGCATGTCTGATGGTATCCAAGGTTACACTCTTTTCTTTAATGGCTTGAAGCAGCTCGACAACCTTTTCATTGTCTAAAATAGAAAAAACATGGTTAATTTAATCCCTAATCCCCAAGAACCCTAATTGTCTTAGTTTCTCATTAACGCCCCCATAGGTAGTTATTTTATGCTGTATGTGCAAAGGGAAGTTAAGTATGGCCTGTCAATGAAGGAGGTTGTGTGTCACCATCTGCTGGTTCGTTGTAAACTGCAAGCCCACATCCTAAACTCACAATCCAGATAATGTGTACCATCAGTACCGTCAGTTTAAGCTTGTCAAGATATTTTTGACACACCTTAAAAGGCATAGTTTGAGGGTTAAAAGCTGGTTAGAGTTAAATTTAGGAAAACAATTGACAACTAGTGAGGGACTCAAAATGCATAATGTCTGTGTACAATGGCTTGGACATTCTAAATAGGCCCAAGCAACCAAACACCATAACATTGTGCATGCATAGTTTAATATGTTCTGCATTTAATAGAGGGGGTATGAGGTTGACATGGTTATTTTATAACTCCCTTATTATGTCCTTTGAGGCTCAAGTCAGCATGTTCATGAGAGTGTAGTGCAAGCAAAGCTGGCAGAGCTCAACTAAAGTGAAGCATCAGCAAGCTTTAGAACCGAAAATGACGACTCTTTTTGAAGATCTAAATGAGAGTGCAAACAGTCTTTACTCTGCTGGAATGAGATGTCAAAGAAGAAAAAGGATAGTATTTGATGGAGATGTCTGCATGCCATGCTAAGGGCACTGTCAGCTGTCATAAACTAGTTTCTTACTTGCTTATGATGCAGCATACAAATGTTAGCCCTGTAATGCCTTAAGATAAGGTTCAAATATTTATCTGGGCCAGTAATGAAGGAAACAAAATCACGAATAATCTAATGTTCGACTGTGATACACCATTTTTAATTTGAACAATAAGGGACATAAGTTCATTAAGAAAACCTTGAAAGCATTGCTGTACACTCTAGTCTTTCACTATTCAGTGTTGAACCATATTTAAATTAATCGTAAAACAGAATCATATACATTTAACAGAATGGCTCATACAAATTATTCAATGGCGCAACTGTTCTACAGGGTGATTGCATACCTCTTCTCTGCTGAATGGTGACATGGGACAGTCTAAACATGTTGAGGAATCGTTTCTTATCCTCAAGCTCTGGTGCTCGGTCCATCTCCTCTGGTGTGAAGCGAGTGACAAGCTGAGAAGGAGGGGGAGTGCGTTTTGATTGTGAGGCAGGTGGGGAAGGACTACGCTCCCTGAGCAGCCTCCTCCTCTTCCTTCTCTTCTGCTGGACAAGCTCATCACGCCGGCTCATCGTGGTCAGGCCAAATACCCTAAGGAAGTCCAATTTCTATGTAGAGAGATGGAAATGATCATCTTACTGCAGTGTGTTTATATTAATGAATTGTGTGTTCTTCCATCATATAAAAGCCCAAAAAACTTGTTCTGGCTGATATTTTACCTCTGTAGAGTCATCCAGTTTGAGTGGGGGCTGCTCTGCCACTCTCCTGAGATGGGCTCTTACCTCCTCCTCATCACTCTCATCATATGAGTCATCCAGCTCATAGTAGTAACCTGTAGAAAATCACAGAAATTACTCCTGACACACTACCTTGAAATCCTTTGGTAAAGATGACAGTTATATTAAGAAGATGTGATTATAATTCTTCAAAGCAACTAAGTGCAACTCAACACAAGCAATGACTACCTTTCTCTCTGGCTTCCCTCCTCCTCTTTTCTTCCAGGTCCAGCTTACTGACAGGCCTCCGGTGCTGCTGTAGAAACTCATCATAAATCAGCATCGTGTCCGGAACCATCCCCAGTGTTGTTACCTGTGCCATCACTGGCCCAGAAACCATTCCAAGCCCTTGTACATGTCTACTCGACCCCGGGTGTCCCTGAAAGCTCTTTAGTCCGGCATTGCTTTTGATGGTTCCCTCCATTTCATACTGGCTTGACAGAGACAGTGATGCCCTCTGCTGGCTCAAGAACGACTGGGTGGATTTCTCTAGATCAGCAAGGAAGGTGCTGGCCTCTGTCAGGCCTGGAGGGCCTCTCAATGGGGGATATTTTTCCATTGCTCCCACATCTCTCCTGCGGGTTCCATCTTCATATTTAGAGGGTCCTGGGGGCAAATGACTGAGCTCGTAGTGGCCCATCCCTGAGGGCTCATGGTTGCGCCTGGACTCTGAGGCTGTTTCTATCAGAGATGCAGGATTCCACAAGGTTGTAGGAGGTGGAGGGGGGTGTTCACGTGGTGGCTGTGGAGGTTTGGGTGAGATGAGAGGTGGAGGAGCCCCTAAGTGAGGGTGATGTTCCCGGCTTCCTGGTTCATGGTGATTTGGTATGGATCTGTAGAGATAGAATCCAATAGAGATTACTCATCTGTTAGATGCAAAGTATAATACAAATACATTTTCTAAATTTCAGAAAGAGTGTTTCCCAATCACATATTGTACAGACACACAACAGTGTTCATATGCCACACCTTCTTCCTTTTACCCATGTTGGTGTGTCTGTGCACAGCAGCGTTATCAAACCCAGGCAGAGTAGCCCACAGCAGTGAGGATGTGGCCAAGGCACACACTGTCCTCCAGATACACAGGCCTCTTTTTGATCTTTAAGGCCTTTGTAGTGAGGCATGCATGCACACACAAACACACTCGCACCCACCCCAAAGAGTCATACACCGACGAAGAGACCAGTAGAAATATTCTTATGACAGGCTGTCAGAGAATAAAACACTAACACAGAGAGGATATGAAGAGCAGGGGTTTTTAAAAGGGGAATGATGCTTAATGGCCACAATAAGGAAATGTATTCAAGGGTGGAAAGAGAGGAAAAATGCCATGGTGTTTCATTAGAAATAGTAACAGTGAAGAGGAAAGAAAGGCAGATGGCTGATGGACACTTTCTCAAGAGAATATCCAAAAAAGAAAAAAAAACTGGCAGTAGTGCACACTGCATGACCAGTCAAATTATCTCTGCCTCCTGTTTGTGTTGCATTTGTGGATGTGTGTGAATGGCTAAATGTGTGTCTTATCTGCAATCTGCAGCCTGTGAGCTGTGATTATGTGATTATACTGTAGGGTTACTGATAGCACATGTTTGTGTATCACTCCTGTCCTACCAGCATTAACCACAACCTCACTTCTGAATCACACACAACACAAACACAGGCACTGCAACTACAGAAGGTAGGTTGGGGAGGGTGTGTGTGTGTGTGTGTGTGTGTGTGTGTGTGTGTGTGTGTGGGGGGGGGGGGGGGTTCTGTGCATGGCTGAGAGGATTAGGTGAGAATTAGCCTTTGTGCATCTTAGTAGTCCCACTTGCTGCCTGTTTGAAACCCCAACCCATTCCTACTCCTGAAGCAGCAGTCATCAGGATCCAGCTTTACAACCTCAATAAACACCTCAACATAGCTGCCTGGTTCCCTACATGTCAGGACTGGAATGTGGCTTGGACAGAAATAGAGAAGATGCAATGCTTCTGACAAGGTTTATCTTTTTTGCCAGTCCTGCCTGAAAACAAACTTCAAGCTTCCTCAGAAGCCTGCCAGCTTCTGAGGCTTCAAAACACAGCAACAACTGTCCTTATCAGGCAAGCAGTGAGAACCAAATAACCTCACAAATAATGTGTACACTGAAAGCATGCATGAGGCATGCTGTCACAGACCCCAGAACCGGGTATTTTGTATCAGATAACAGGCAAACTGACTCTACAATTTCTAAATATAATCAAAGCAAATACCACCATGAAACATGGTCCATTTCTTGCCTGGACAGCATCAAATTTACTTTTAGGAGTGTTGTCTCACCTGTGTGAGTCTGTCCTATGATCTGGTGTTTCTGCTGGTCGGCCCAAGTCCAGATGCTGCTCCAGAACCTGCTGGCGGAATTCAGACACCTGGTACTGACGATCCTCTTTTTCCTGCCGTAGCTTGCGTTGCCGCGCCAACCACCTCTCCTCCTCATTGGTCCTCTGAGCAATCATTGAGGCTGTAAGCCCCGTGGGGACAGTGCTGGACCCCATGTAGAGGCCATGGCCTGAGATTAGACCAGAAGCAGGATGATGTGGTTGAACCATTGAAGAGTGGATTCCAGGTGGGACGGGTTTGGGGGCTAGAAGGGCGGGCTCTTTGGTTTTGTCTGTAGAGAGAGAAGACGGTAAATACTCAGTTCAAAGCTGAAGCTAACTATTGCTATTTCATTTGTGTAATGAAGAAAAAAAAGTAAAACAACAAAAGTCTTCAAGTAACTTATGCTGTCACATTTATTTTGTGTTTGTACTCATTTCTTTCATATGGTTATGTAGCCAATGTTGCTGCAATGGAAAGCTCATTTACACTGCTCAGCTAACCACAGTATCCAGCATTAATCCAGGTTTGTTAATAGACTATAAAGTTCACACAAAGAACAAAAAAATTCTGCACAAATACGTTTTAGTTATTGTAATATCTTGTAATCAAACAAACGACTATCATTTGGCAGACTGCAAGCCGTTAATTAAACTTGCACTGACTAGATCCTTTAGCCTCTTTTCAAGCTAATGATACAAGCTGCAAATATATCATCTCCAAAATAAGTGTCACTGCATCCTTCCAGCTATGGTTTTGTCTGACCAACAGCCCAGAACTCAGATTATTACAGTTATTGAAGATAAATATATTCTAGACCGAGTCACTGATAAAGGGATGGTTACAGCTCTAGTTAATGTTAAGAGTTTATGGGGGCAAGCATTGATAAATAATATGAATGTAGCTTTCAGAGGCTACATGGGATGCAGGGACACATACCAGCCCGACTAGGGGTTAGTCTTTCAGGCTTGGTTCGTTCCTCCTGTCCCCTCATGGCGTGGAACTCAGCCAGATAGTGGTTTTCCATGGCCTTGGATGCCTGCAGCTCCTTTTCCCTCAGTGCCCTCTCCTTCTGCCTCTCCAGCTCCTTCTCTCTCTCTCTCTCCTTCTCTCGTTCTCTCTCGCGTTCCCGTTCCCTCTCACGCTCCCTCTCCAGCTCCTTCTCCCTTTCTCTTTCACGCTCCCGTTCCCTCTCCCGCTCCTTCTCCCTCTCTGCCTCACGCTCCCTTTCTTTTTCCCGCTCCCGTTCTCGCTCACGCTCCCGCTCACGTTGCCGCAGCTCATCCTCCAGCTGGAGCCTGAAAAAAAGCCAAGTGGGCAAAGAAATGAAAGAAGATATTAGTGACATTAAAAAAGGACAACGCACCATTGCGCTAGCTATATACTACAAGGCATTTTACCTCTCAGACTGCAGTGCTGATAGTGAAGGGTGTGTGAAGTCTCCAGGGTAGCGAACTCCTGGTAGGTGCATATGAACAGCAGGGGGATGGATGGGGGGTAAAGCTCCCCCTGTTGGCAGTGGATAGAAAGGTGACCTCAAAGCAGAGAGGCAGAACGGGTCATCCATCCTGGGATACAAGGATAGCAAGAAGAAATAAAGAGAGAGAAAAAAAAAAGAGAAAGTCAGTCTCCCCATGTGACAGTGCAGCGTTCACATTCATTAACCTGTGTGCCACCATCTCCCAAAGAAGCGACATCATGGGGTCCTCCCTCTTTCAAAGCTGTAGCCGTGTCTGTGAGCCAACCTCAATTATCATAAAGCAAGAGACAGTGCTGTATGTCGATGAAAAACTGCGTTTCTGTGTTTGTGTGACATCCACTGCCCAAATGCTCATTAAATCCATTACAGCACAGTATGCGTGATGGGTGCTGCAGTCCTATGATATCGCTCTGTTAACAGACCCGGGGCATGCAGCCTCTGTGATAGCCCAAACCAAGCAGGGCCTTTCCCAATACACACACACAAATGCACCAGTGCTCATACACAGCACATATCTGAAATGTATTTAATCCCATTATTCCACGCAAATTTTCTAATGGAAAGAATATCAAAGCCCTATTTTCTTTTTCTTAAAGAAAATCTGCAAAACCCAGCAAGTTTGGAATCAAGAGCTTTAAACACTTCAGCGAAGCCTCAGTGGTGATTTCCAAGAATCTTTCATGAACAAGCTCCAAACATACAGAGTTAAGAGCAAAAACAACTGTAGTTCTCCTTTTCTTATTCTATCCTTGGCCATAACCTAATTTGGGTAAAAATATGAAGAACTGAGGTGGTTGAGCAAGCAACAAAGCATCATTACTGCACTTCATACAGATGTACATGGCATTACAACAGCCTTTTGCAATAAACAGTGATGTGTTATCCATTTTTAATGGGACTCTTAAAAGCATTAGGACTTCGCTGACCCAGATATTTTTAAACACAGGCATCATAAAGCCTGTCCAGCGTTACTGCATACAGTATGTCGATCACTCTGGACTCTGAACGGAGAAAAAGGTACCGCACCCAAGTGCTCAGAGCCAAATTTTTTGTGTACAGTTTTGTTTTCTTAATTGAAACTTTGTTACCTTTGATGTGGAAGAGTTTCTTACAAATTCATTGCTTCACCCTTTAGTTAGAACCCAGCATACATATTTGGGCCACCACATGACTTGGACACCACTTAAATGTCCTTAAATATCCTTTGTCTATTCAACAAAAATATCAGTAAAATGTTTTACTTCTGGGAGCTTCAATTCAATATCTCTTACACACCTAATGCATTTACAAAGTATTACGTATAAAAAAATTATTAATGCACACATTTTGCTAAATTTGCACTCTGAAGAAATCAGTGGAAAGTCAATAAAACAAAATGTGAGGATTACCTGTATGGTGTGAAGGAAGGGTGTGGCAGGTAGCTGGGGTGGTAGTAGGCAGCTGCAGCTGCTGCTGTAGCAGGATCAAGGCCCAAGGGCAAAGATGGCATCCTGAGGGCATCCTCAGTAGTGGGATAAGGCCGAAAACCCCGGAGGTACTCCTCTGGTACAGGACCTGGAGGCACCGTGTTAGGCAACTGTCTGGGCAGGCTGATGTTAAAAGAAAAATGGAGGTAAAAAGAGAAAAGTGGTCAGTGGGACTTTTCCATGTATTCACTTATAGTTAACATAAATATGTGTAAACCATTCTACAGCACTAAAGGCAGAAAAATGAATGGGGGCAGCTTATTCCAGTTTATTTACACCTGAATTATTGATCATAACATCAAAAACAATTTTCAAACAACTTTCAAGTAACAACAACAACAAAAAAAAGCCAACAGCATTCAGCATTTTTCAAAAGTAAAGAAAAAAAGCAGGAAGCTGTTTGACTCACTTAAGTGGCTGAAAACGTGAATCTTGCATGACAGCACCGGGGGTGAGACCAAAGGCATAGGGGTTTCCCAGGAGGTGAGCAGGAACGGAGGGGCCACCTTTCTCCTGGGACAGGGTCCCCTCTACACCCAGACGTTCCCTGCTGGCCCCACGAGGCCCCGAGTCAGCCTAAAGAGAGATACAGAGAGAGAGTCTTAGTCATTGTTTGTGAGAACCTGTGACCGTTATGGTTGTCACTGCTCATGGAGCCATTCCCTTGAAGAGGAGGAGGAAGGGGGGTAGGAGAAAGAATAGGACTGTTTGTGGTGGAGCGGCCTCCCTCACCCTTGTCCTATCTTGGGCACATTTATATAATTTATCTCACAAACACACACCATCTCCTTGTAGAAATGGAAAGCTAAACATTTCTCCAGAGGAAATATGAGGTAAAATGAAGTATGGGGCAGACAGCGGTGACAAAAACAGCCCTGCTGTTTTTTCTCTAATTGTAAATAGGAGATGACATCCGTATGATCGATGAGGGCGAGGTAATGGCAGACAACAGCAGTGCTTCTAGAGAAGATGACTTTGATCTTTGCAAAAGTGTGCACACTCCTGCGATTGTGTGCACATATCTTACATAAAGCAACATCTACAGCGAGGACAACAAAGTCCAAAAAGCAACATCCCTCTGTCTCTGTTTCTTCCCTCTTTTCTTTCACCTCCCTCCCTTTGGCAACAAGCCTAGTCTCACTTAGCCAATCCCACAACAAACACACACAGACACTCAGCAGGCACATACACGGTTTCAGAGCTACAAAAGACATCCTGCTGTGGGAGTGGGAGTGCATTTTCTGAAGCTTTGGTTTTCCTCTGCCTACAAATGCAATTGCAGAGCTGAAAATTTTACAATCCTTGTAAGCTGTAAAAGGAAATTGTTTATAGAGGGATGCACAGTCAAGGAGGATTTTCATGGGAAAGGTGGAGCCTTTATCTCATGTCTTGCAAAACCAGACTTGAAGTTGGTAGGAGAATAACGAGAAAGAGGAGAAAGAGGGACGATAGAAAAGCAAGAGATGAAGCCATAAAGATGGTGAGCAAGAGAAGGCAGTTTTTGCCCCAGTAAATTAACCTCACGGCTCCCTGGGAATAGAAAGAGACCTTACAGCAATGCTGCCCTCTCTCTCAGTGCCTCTGATAAAACAAATCCCATTTACTGAGCCATTACCTCAACGTCCTGTTCCACAGCCACTGACCCAGGCTGACACTGATGCGCCAACATCCAATCTTAAATGCCTCTAATGTTCAGACTCCTCATATCACCCTTTGTTTAAACCCCCTCTCCACACTTTCCACAAGTCTAATGTTACCGTTTGCTCCTTGTGGTTTGTTGCGCTTCACTTAACACTGTAGCACTTTATTCCCTCGAAGCGCCCATCCTTATAGACACCCCCACCTCATCCCAATCCTTTCAAAGCTTTATGAGCACAAAAAGGTGGATGTTCCCTGATGGCTCCAGCAACCAACTGGAAACGAGGTTCAGCTATAGAGAATTAATTCAATATCAAATGGTGGCTTTGAAAAATCAAAATGCATTTTCTGTTTGCTCTTTACCTTTTTTACACAGATGTCTTCTTCCTTTATGTTGCACAAGTTCTTCAAACACACTGGATAATTTTGTCTTTATTATTTTTCATTCCAGCAATATTATCATAAACATCCACCCAGTAAATTATCATTTTATTATTTCTGCCCCAGTATCAAATTTTCTGATGTTTCTTCCTAAAGCCGAACAGTGAACCAGTCAGACAACCATGCTTGGAAAAGGTTTTGGAGAATCCATTAAAGAAAATGACTGACATACCAAAGTCTACTATGTTATATGGTGAAGTTTACCCATTTTAACAAGCTGGCTGATGATGATGTAGCCTTTGCCTCATTTCAGTGTACTCTTTTAAAAGTGCCTGAATTCTAAAAAAGACAAAAGAGAACTAATCAACATTTTAAAGCTATTTTATTATTCACCCATGTCAGCCCGAATGTTTAAAGATCATTCATGTTCAGTCAATGTCTAAGATTATACCACTGCCCAAGACCCCTCTTAGCTTCAGGCAACAAGACGAACACATTCCATTTCTTTTCTCGATGCACAGTTTGCAACATTAGATCAAACATTTACTTTATAGCATTCTAAAAACAAATAAAGACAGAAGTAACTGCATTTATCAATGGATCTAATTGCGACAATGACGATGAAAATATTCAGTATTTTTAATTGTGTAATGCAGATATGCCTTCACCCAGCGGTTTCTATTTATACACTTTGACTTGGTGTATTCCTTAAGAGTAATCAAATAACATGATTTGAAGCAACCATACCAACCTCAATAACGCCTAAATAAGTACTTTCTATGACATGCAAACATAAGAAGCTGCTTAGCAATTAAGATCTGTTATAGCTTTTTAGTAAGTAATGAACACGGACAATCTGGTATTTATCGTAGAATCAATGGTTGATATAAAGAAGTTAAATGTACTTAATATCCTGCGTCATACACAATGTGTCCATCAGAGGAGCACAGTTCTGCGATCGTGGTTGTGACGCAATTATTGAAAATTGGTACAATTCCCAGACACAGATTACCACTGAAATTGAATCAACTGTTCCTTTCCTACAAATTTCACAGAAATTCTATCAAGGGGAGATGGAACGACAATAATAGTGTTGTTGATGCATATTTGTCACTGACAGTTTCCGTTTGTTGGCTTCAACAACTTACACAGCTACTGAAAGCCAACAAATCCATGTGAGATGATTTCATTTTATTTATTTGTTTGTTTTTTAAAGGCTGTTAAAATACGTTTAAACCACAGAGCAACATGCCTACATCTTCATTTTTTTATTTGCTGGATTTAGTCTTCTGTTAAACACCTATGCATTACTGTATAAATGCACCCCTACAAAAGAATTTGCAATGGTGTAGGTGCACACATTCAACCAGACGTCCTATTTTGACTAGCCAAAAACATACTTCGTTTATCAGTGGCCTGCCACACAATACACACCACCCAACACAAATACAAGCACTCAAACTCAAAGACACATCCATTAACAGCCATCTTCTTCTATGTGAGTCAGGCCCCTGTAACCCTCAGTGAGGGTGGGAGACCCCGTGCATTGTGGAGTGCTCGTTTACGCCTCTCAGATGGAGCCATGAATCCAAATTGCCAATTATAAAGCAATTACATTCAGCAGCGGGAGCAGACTCCTGCAGTCATTAAAGCAAAATGCCAACGCACCAAGCCCTCCTCCCTTCACTGCCTGGCCTATCACCCCACCTCTGAAAGGCAGACCCATATCTCAGCCAGAGAGACACTTGAGTACACCTCTAACACAAAAAAAAAGAGTACATATATGTACACTCTGACCAGTTTTTCTTGCATTTTTACAGGAGTTCCAGGGAACTAACTGCTGCCTGTATGCAACAACTTCTCTTTACCACTGTAAATTCCTCATGAAAGAGGAACAGTTTAATTTCTATGTGTCCTTTATAGTCTTCTGATTGTCTCTGAGGCAGCAGTACAAACGGGGTTGGGGGGGGGGCAGCTTTCATGACACATCTCCCCTGCTGTCCCCCGCAACCTCTAACCCTTCATTCCAACCTCTTGTCACCATCACCTCCCTTAACCTCCTCATTCTTTGGCAGGGTGGCCCTGAACTGCTTGCAGGGGCACCATGAACCCAGTGACCTGACCTTTTTTCAGTTTGAGCTTGACCTCTTAGATACACACATACATGCACACACACACACACACACAGCCATCGTGCAAAGAGCACTCAAACAAATGCACACAGATTATTTGCAAGACTGAAGGAAGCAGCAGCAGAGCTTCTGCTGCATTACTTTTCCTTCTCTCTGAAACTGCTCTGCAGAGGAAAAGAAAAAAATAGGATGTTTAAAAGGATGATGTCATTGTGAGAGATCCTCAATCTCTCCTCCCCCGCCCAGTTCTTATTGACCCTTGAACTACAGAGGGGTCATTTTGTAAAAGCAGTAGCAACAGAGGGTGAGGGTCAGGGGTGTTTCCAGGAGGGAAGACAATGGCCTGAATGCTACCACATATTGCTGGCTGACTGACCTCCTCACCCACCCTTCACTATCCCCCTTTTGTCTGTCTCCAGGGAACCGTCAAAGTGTCTCAGAGAGTTTCCGCATGTTGCCGAGTGCTGTTCATAACCATGCACTTGGCCTCAACCATTAGCCCTGAGCTGAGATAAGAAGGCTTAAAGCAAGACCATAATCCATAATCCACTCCTTATCAAAGCAAGCAGCTCTCCCTCTTTCTCTCTTCCCCACGACGAAACCAAGAGTAGGTGTCAGGTTGATGAGGTAGAGGATGCATTTGACTGCTTAGGTGAAAGGGTAGAGACTGGAAGTGAGGTTGGGGGAGGGGGAGGGGAGGTATTAGGAAACTCAAGACCAGGACTTGGGAGGGACTTATCCAAGGGCCAAATGAGAGAGGCCCTTGAGGGGCACAGATGTATGCTGCCGTTGAGACTGTCACCTCGATGTCCCAGTGGCAGCTGGCATTGTTAACGCATGGAGACACTGAGTGTGCGGGTGGGGGGACATTCATAGACCTGCCAGCTATGTCACATGTACATAAGTGAAGTAAACACTGCCCCACTATGCATTAAAGGCCAGCTACAAAACCCATGAATCCTTCAAGAGCCTAAATGGATCTACATTTTTGTAAGGAGGCAACCTGAAGGATGACAAGATCTGGATGCTGTTTTCAAGCCAGGAAAATGACACAAATAGGAAACAGAAAGAATATTCACTAAAGAAAAACATGGGACTACAGGAAAGGTAGCTGAAGGAAATAAGAGGAAGGAAGAATGCAGAATAAAAGGTCAGTGTGGGCGGGTGCTTAAATGCGATTTTACCTGGCGACCTTCGCTCCTCCACAGGCCGTTGCTAGTTTTTGTTGGAGCAATGGTGACTACAGGTGGCGTGTTTGGCACACTGTGGCCTCCTGGGGGAACCAAGACAGGTCCTGGACCAAGGGGACCCCTCTTGGGCGTACTGACTGGAGAGCTGTGGTTGGTGGCTGGGGAGGATACTGGAGATGACTCACTACTGATGGAGGATGCAGCTGGAGAAAGAGACATATGACACAAGTACGGTCACAGAGAGTCCATAAAAGAGTAGATGGCAATGCCTTTTTCTTCAATAATAGGAGGTAAATGTGACAACATTAATAACGTAGCTCCTTGTTAAAGAATGAATCCTAACAAATAATGTCCTCACATACACAGCAAGCCAGATGGATGGCCTTAGGCCTCTATTATAAAGTGACAGTGATAAGGGTGAGCAGCCCTGAGAGAGTCACACAGCTTTGACACGACTCAAACACAGCATAAGAATACACTGCTTGAACATGAACAGTAATACTGTATGTATATGAAGTGTTTTCAGCTACACACTGGACCCCCCTCTGCCTCCACCACTCATACACAGTCACAGCAGGTGGTGAAAAGCTGGCCCAATGACATTCTCTGCCGGGCTGTAGCTGTGCCACATTAACAAAGCCCTCCAGGGAAACCCTGTAGCGCAGGGTCACGGTCTGGTCACATGCCTCACTTTCAACACATCCCGCTTTCCCTCTCTCTCAAGCTACAAAGCTCTCATATGATCTGCTCACGTTCACATACTTACAGCTGCAATTTCATCAGAAAAACTCTAATAACCTAACCACCCCCATCCATTCTCTCAACTATGTCCACCACCTCTTATGTTCTTTTCTTTCCTTTTGGCCTCCTCTTCTTTACCTCTTCCTGTGTTTTACATATGTGGTGTCTGTTTCCTCTCAGACCCTTTTTTTCTGCAAGCCTCCACCTTCTCTTGACAGTACAGTATGCTGCATATAACCTGCTCTCAGAGCGAGCACAGCATTAAACTGGGTCACAACCCTCTCAATGGAGCAGACACTTCAGTGCAACGAAAAGGATAGTGAGATGTGTGGTTATGTGTGAGTGTGCAGGTAGTTTACTGTCGCGCATCAACATGCTTGTACACAAGCAAGTTAAAAAATATAAAGAAGGTAGCTGAAACCTCAGGGCAGTTTCAGGTTTGCGTCCCCTCCAATTATCACCATCAGACCAAAGACCACAAAGCTCTATTCACCCCCCTGCTTTGGTTTCCAAGGTAACATGACCTAACAGAAAACGTCATCTTATAGTAGGTGTGGTCAGGACATTTAATGATTTTAAACTCTTCATCCTGACTAATAACACTAAATAATGGAAGAAATCAATAATGGCAGTGAGGTGATGTCTATATTAAAAATCTATGTGAGTGGTGGTGAGCCAGGCAGGGGGTGAAATGAGAAGGATATGTGAAGAAAAGATGGTGAAGATACATGTGAGGTGAGATATGAAAATGAAAAATGATGGGAGATGCGGAATGATCAGTAAAAAAAAAAAAAAAAGAAGCCAGTGAGTGGAAAAGAGGTGTGAGGTGAGTGCCCAGAGAGGGAATAGAAAGGAAAGCAGAGATAAAGGGGTGCAGATGGGTGAGTGGTGGATGGGGGTGGGGAGGGGGCAGTCATATCTTGTCTGCACAATGGCAATTAGTGGCCTAATCTTCCCCCCTCACCTCAGAGAGCCATTACTCTCCCCTGCAAGACTAGGCCAATCAATAGCAGCCCACTCAGCCTGGGGAACAGAGCTACACTTAATACAGCTCTAGTGTCACAGCCTATTCACTCATCTCACTCACACACCAACAACATGCATAAGCGAGGATGGAGGAGCAAATAAAGCAGGAGGGTTGGAGAAGGTGGTGGTGGTGTGTATAGTGAGGGGGTAATCACAGTTATTCTAAACTGCTAAGCAACAGAACTGTACTCTCTCCGTTCCTCACCCCCATCTCCTCCTCTTCCATGTAGAGGCAGAGCCGACCAGAGAAGAGGCAGGGCAGACTAAATAATTAAGAGAGCAGGAAGAGAAGCAGGTGAGGGTCGGAAGGAAATGAAAGAGACAAGAGCCATCTACCAAAGGCTTTATTCTTTTCCTGCAGCTTGAAGAATCTGTGTACGCTTTTAAGCATCATTCATCAATGGGCATACATAATATGCACACGCAGAGATGGGTAAAAAAACCAAACAGCTATTATTTCTCCATCACTCTCTCCTCCTACTTTCTAATAACACCCCATGTTCAAATTCAGTACCCACCAACCAGACGAACAATTGTCAGACTTGTATACGCTGAAAGAAAAAGGCTGAATAAAGCCAATAATGACCCAAGTAGCTTTTTAATTAATCTAGCTTCCTTCACTCCTTTAAAATTTCCAGCCGTCCACCATTCACCCACCTTTTCATCATGCATCATGCTGCCATGTGACAGGAGACAAATCATATATACAAGCCATGTGACTGGCACCAGCCTGGTGTCATCGCTGCCATATGCTCCTCCTCTTCCATCAATACAGAGAGAAGATGGCCACACATGCCGGGCCTGCAGGGAGCTAGAAGAGGCAGAGGAGGAGGAACGAAGGTCCCCAGGGTCTAAAACAGGCTCATCAACTCTCAACCTGCACTTCATTAGCAGCACTGATGGCAACTTGCTTGGTGTGTTGGGGTGTGTGTGGTGTGATGATGGGGTTGGGAGGGGATGCAGGGAGAGAAAAAAATGGGCAGAGGAGGTAGAGACAGAAGGAAAAGAGCAACAAAGAGGGAGAGAGAGAAAAGAAGAATCCTGTCTCAGTCCCAAGCTGTGTGTGATTAATGTGAAGCCCCTTTCTCCATCGCCTCCTCTATTACCAGTCCCACTCTCCCAGACTGCCTCCACACTTGATCGCTCAAGCTGAGCCCCACACACACACATGCACGCCCACGCACACACACACACACACGCACCCACACAACCAATAGCAATAATAGACAAACTAAACCAAGCTGTGGTCAGAGGCTGAGGCCAAGTGTCTTTGCACAGGCATCACCTTTTACTTCTCCCCCTGACCGATTGAAAAAGCAAAGGAGCCACCACAGGTGTCTTTACTGAATCTTTTCATCCCCCAAACCCAACCTGAAAGAAAAGATGCACCACAAAAAATGTATTAAAGTTCCCACAAGCCCCCCCCCCCCCCCCGCCCAAATCTTCTGCCGTCCCCATCACCTCTGTCAAAACAGCCAAGGATATGTCTTGCCCTGCCAGGCAGACTGCTCTCCTCCTCCCCACCAACACTCACACCCCACCCCACCCCACATTTCCTCCTCCTCCCTCCCAGCATGCATTACAACAACATCAGCACTTAATTAAACAGTCCATTTCACACCTGGTGTGCATAGCAGTGCCCAGCCAGCCCCGCATCCATATGCCACCCCACCACCACAAGCCTCAACACGTGCACTCTAGCACACAAACACACTGATGCACACACCTGCTACTACAGTCTTGGCCATGCACTGACAACACAACACAAAGCCTGTAATCTGCATCACTGAGTTGGGGGAGGGGAGGGGCACACACACGCATACACACACACACACAGTGTGTGTTGCTGTGCCAGCGAGAAAAAGGAAGACGGTACAAGATGGCGGGTGGAAATGAGAGGAGCAATCCTGTATGCTTTCTGCTGACTGTACAAACTGTATATGAAACTTAAATACAACGCTGCTTCTGATCAGAGCCAGGAGAGGTGTAAAGTTGCTGTGAACAAAACGACAGAAGGAAGGGGAAGCAAATGAGCTTGTTTGTGAGTGTTTCAGGGACAGTCACAGCCTGAAGGGTTTTGCCTTTGAGAAACACTCAGAGACACACACACACACACACATATGCACACTGAGCACAGCAAGGCTGTGTGAGCTCCAGGCAGGCTCCAGATGGAGAGGTCAGAGACACACTGCCCTGCTGTCCCAGCATGCTCTGGGCTCCCAGAAACAAGGGAAGCCTCTGGCCACACACATGCACTCACACACACACACAATCTAACATCCCTGGTTCTCACAATTCTACTAATTACTTCCTACTCTTCTTTAATCTAGCCAGTTCATTCAATATATCCCAAATACTGTTATTCTCCCTCCTTTCATTCTCTCACCAGGAAGCGTATTATAGTTGGTAGGAGCAGACTAGGAGAGAGTGAGAAGAAACAACTGAGATGATTAAACCCACATCTGCCTAATTAATCAGATATCAGCGGGTCTGCCTTTTGAGGGAGTGTGTGAGGTGAGTCTGTGTGTGGGTTTGTTGCGCATGAGAGTGCACACTGGATGAGAGTGTGTCCTTTATGTTGCTCCGATGCTCATTAT
The DNA here is from genome assembly GCA_023101725.1 of Atherinomorus stipes. Classification (NCBI taxonomy): domain Eukaryota; kingdom Metazoa; phylum Chordata; class Actinopteri; order Atheriniformes; family Atherinidae; genus Atherinomorus; species Atherinomorus stipes. The sequence goes on along the minus strand of JALJCO010014322.1, from coordinate 216,389 downwards.
CCATCACCTCCCCTCTTCAGCGCAGCACTCAGTACACAGAGCTATTCATTATACTCACCACAGACAAGTGACGATGTATGTGTCTGTGTGCATGTGTGTGTGTGTGTGTGTGTGTGTGTGGGTGTGTGGGTGTGTATATAAACAGCAGCCATGCTCAGGGTCTTAAATCAGTTCAGCAGCTGGTGGCAGTGATACTAGTACTCAAACCTAACTAATTCCTCAAGGCCTTAGGACATGAGTCATGGCATCTCATATCTACTCCCTTTTCACCTAGAAGCATAAACCAGAGGGTGAAAAAAGAGAAAGAGGGGCTGAGTCAAAAGAAAGGTAATGAAAGGACAACAGGCTGCAGCATGCAAAGAAATCACAAGGCTTATACTGTAGAGTTGCAAAGGCAACTGTTTGTATGTCTCGGGGTGTTTGGGTGTGTGTGTGTGTATTGCCTATAAATACAGGCTTTGCAGACAGAGAAATGACTTGAGCTCTAGGGGCCTCATGACTCTGCCCACCCTGAAGCCAGTGCTCCTTACATGGACAATTGAACCTCACTGTGTGCCCAATGGCTGACTCACCAACATATTCCTACCTATTCCAACCAGGCAGCACAGTCAGCACGCCTCAAAAATAACAAAGTGACTTGTCTTTGCTTTTAATGAAAAAAGGGAGGCAGAGTTTTATCAGGCAGGGTTTGCTGTTTGTATGACAAAGACTCAGAGTTCTCTGATTTGGCAGATTGTGAATCATAAACACATCTTCACACACTTATTCTAACCTTGTAAGAAAAAAACAAAACAATCCAAAGCAATAAAGCAGGGACAAGCAGCAAAGATAAGACAGAAAAAAAAAAGATAAGTTCACATCAAAATTAAAATGCAGGACTGAACTTCCTGGGTAAATTTTTATGTTTGACAGCAAAAAAGAAAAACAGCTAGAGGGTGATAGGGCTGACATGCAGGGCTAAAGGAGTGGAGAAAGATAAAGGGGAGAAAGCCTGAGAGGGAGCTGAGGAGATGTTGGGTCTGAGTGCTCCCTCTATGAGGATAATAAATCATCTGCAGGGTTCTGGGTCCCAGACTGCTGTGGGTTGGAGAGCAAGGTGTCTAGGGACAGCAAGGAAGGAGGGGACCATCTGATTTAAGAGCATGGACAAGGGTGGTGGTGGGGGAGATAGCTGGGCCTCTCTGGAGCCAAAATCATCTCACTGAGGTTCTCTATAAATCTTTCTACAGATTTCTAAACTTGTAAGTATATGTTTTTTTATAACTAAGGAACATTAGGGCACAGTTTGAAAAAAGCAACCTGATCTACATGTATATTAGAGATTTTTTTACATGTGCCAAACATACAGGCAGTAATAAAGAAGCCAGAAACTCCCTGCTCCCTATAAACCTGGACCAAAACATTTACACGGAATACTCCGTAAGCTCAAAATAAAAATGGCTGCCACTTGGCTCCTATGTGATATTCACATGTCTACAGGACAGACATCTGGCTGTTAGAATTCATACTGGAGGTGTCATGCTTAGCCACTGACATGGAGGTATACACTACCGCTCATAACTTGGGATCACTTTCCAATTGGATTTAATGGGAAAGTGATCCCAAACTTTCAAGTGGTAGTGCATATACTACAGCAGGTAATTGGAGATTCATGATCAGCACATCCATGGATCAGCTAGTGTTATTCTTTGTCATACCAGCATCTCTAGGGGCAAACTAATTCGATGTTGCATAGATAATTGCAATTATTAACTTTGCACAGCCATGTATACTGGCCTTGGCTTATACACAAGTGTAAAATGCAAATGTACATAAACTATCCAAACAGCCTCCAGGAGGTGCAAAATTAGGACTGAACACCAATAGCGTCTCAGAAAATGTCAAACCTAAGAAAACTGTTTGCAGTCTAATATTGATATTGTCAACATGCAAAACCAATCATGAAACCATAACTTGTAGTTTCATGAAATTTGAACAAATCATTTCAGTTAAAATATTTCTTAATATCAAGTTTCAACAGTAAAACTACAACAGGAATCTAAAAAGTAACTTCAACCAGGCACACCAACTACCTCGTATGGAAAGGCCAAAAGTTGCCATACTTTTCAATGATCAACACTTTCTTCTTAATGTACTTTAGATCGTAGACCAGAAATCTACCCTGCAAAACGTGTCACGTTCCAACTGAAACTTTACCTCGAGGTTCTTCGGCCTGTTTAGCCAGTTTACGGAGGGCTGCAGCAAATCCAGAGTGAGCTGATTGGGCAGCTGGGCTTCCATTTGCTACGATGGAGCCGTTGAGAGGCGACGGAGTGAGGGGGCTGACCGTCGCCGTGGTACGTGTTGCCGTGGAGATCATTCCTAACGATGGTGACTTTGGCTCATGGCTCATGCCTACAAATGGACAAAAAGGGTAAGTATTACTGGGCAAGTATTAATAATCAATGCAACTACCGTAAAATAAAAGCAAAGAAGAACTTGAGTCACAAGGACTTAAATCAATAAAAGATATGCCTCCACCCTAAACACAAACTCCTACATTTGGAATATAAGTGGAAAAAACAAACAAACATGGACAAACATGCAAATGGCATAAGGCACTTGGCTGCTTCCTTTGACACAGGGCAGAGGGTGATGGTGGGTATCTGTTGGTGACAGCTGGAGAGGATGGGGATCGGTGGCTGTGTGGCTAAGGGTCAGAGGTGGGAGGTTAGAAGGGCAGGTCACTCTTCCTTTGCTCAAAGAACCTCAGTAGCATACATGTCTGCAAGAGGTCCATTGTCTCTCATTACACAACAACTCTACTGAGCATGCTCCAACACCACCAGGGTGGCTTTATTTGTCTATGGCAGCATGTTCTAGTGCCAAATATGTTGGCAAGTTCACAACCAGTGGTGTGCTCCTTTTTAAAATGTTGCAAATTAGCAACTCATTGACTCACTCACATGACCATCATTTAAACTGTGTTGTGCTTTTCTGTTGCACGTGTTTGGTCCAATTAATGCTGCTAGGGAGATGCTTTTAGGAGCATCCTCTAACAAATGAGAAGGAGACAGATGTTTTCAGAACACTAGCCAAATCAAAGTCCTGAATTTGTATGATTTCCCAAAAACTGAAAAAGGTTATTAATGTAACTCCGAGACATTCAGAGGCTCTGTGGTGGGTGAAGGGGGTAGAAGGGGTGAGGAGGACTGAGACGGCTGTCCCTTTCCTTCCTGTGTATGTGTTGTAAAGTGAACCATGCTGACAGCCCCTCCGTCAGTGGAATCCCTAAATGCCAGAGCGAAGTCTGATAGCCCTACGTGCTCAAGCAAAACACACACACACACACAGAAAATACTTCAAACTAGTGCAGTTTGTGTGTGGCAGAAATATTAACATTGAAACACAGACATACAGGGTCATATTCACAACCCTCATTAAATCATCATCCGCAGTACACTTGAATGACACCCTGCGAAGAGAGTTGCTTACTACCAGTATATCTACACCACAATTAGATAAGTTGGAGTTATATCTGGGTTTACCCCAGGGGCTGAGGGGGCTATAAAAAGATCAAGTTCCCCCCTGAGAAGAAAGCAGAAGTGCAGCACTGTGTGTGTGTCTGAGTGGACACACCGTGGCAAGTCAGGCATGAGAGAGTGAATAGCATTCCCAACACCTCTCGAGTTGTCCTGCCTGTAACCTCCCAGTTACCCAGTGCACTTTGAATGAACCCAGCAAACAATTAATAATGAAATCAACAATGACTACTGTCTGAACAATTAACACACCACCATTGGCAGACTGGCAAGCAAGAAGACAAGCCCTGTTTAAGTCCAATAATGTGACTTTTTCAAGACACTGGAGTACAGCTACTCTCTTTCTTTTTAGAGACAGAGAAAAAGTCAGACAGGGGAGTAATAAACACACCGAAGGAAGTTTTTGTGAAACTAACCCACCACAGAGAGAGCACACACTGCATTTTAAGACTGATAAATTGCACATATGAAACCACAGTAAAGAGATGAATACATGCCAGTTTCACAGTGAAAGCAGACACACATATCCAAATGTCTGGCAGCGGTTCATGAATCTCCAACATGAAAATGGTAACAGAAGCTTCTTACTGCACAAAGAAGCGGAGCTGCCTGGATCCCCCATGGCTGCATCTTCACACTGAGCCCATCCCAGCACACACCGGCAGCGACCAACAGGACACACACCATCTTCCTGCTCTCCTTGCTCACGCTCTCCGACTATCTCCTCTTGCCCATCCACCCTCTCTCCCTGCCTGCCTTCCTGCCTCTCACACTGCAGCTCACAAAGACCGTTTAGAGCTTATCTAACAAAGCAACACACCACACACACTGCCTATCTCTCCCCTCCTTGCTCTAGCTCTCTCCCTAAGTGAGAAAACAGAAATTCTTAGGCTAGCAGCTGCTGCGATGTCACATGACCTCATCCCCGCTTTCCCTCCCTCCTCACACTCTCCCTCACTCCTCCTCCTCCTCCCCCCTCAACCTATAATTCCTCAGCCATTTGTAGATAACAGACACAGGCATGCATGCCCTGCCAAGGCGAACTGGAGGAGGGGGAGGGGAGAAGAAGAGGAGGAAGAAGGGAGGGAGCTCAGTCGGTCACCACATCTGACCCCATTGCCGGGGAGTGTCACGCAGCGTTTGTTTGCATGTGTGTGTTTATATGCAAATGCATAGATGGGTGGAAGCAGGTAGGCACTGAGGAAAAAAAAAAGGAAGGAGAAATAAAGGACATGTCGTGGCTTGTATCAAACCCAACACCTTCAGAGAAGAAACCCTTTGTGTCTAAAAGTCTCCGTTTTGCGCACGACTGTTTATCCACCACTTAAATTCTCATTCAAATGAAAACATCACCTCCAGCAAAAGAGATCAGTTCTTTCTAAATAAACTTTTTACCATTTCACACAAACAAGGAAGTCATAACAAAAAATGTGGATGTGCAAGGTAACGAACACAGCACAAACTCATACACACATGCTGCATTTACAAGAAGTTATCAGGGTGGAGGAGATTTATGCGTAATAGTAGCTGAGGGTGGAGGGCTCAGGAAAAGGGTAAAAGCGTGGGTTAGACTTCCCCTCCGTCAGTCCTGCTGTCATTGCAGGGGTGTAAATGAGTTGTTTCTTTAGTCATTTCCTCCTTCCGCCACTTGCTACTTTTCTCAGAACAGTGAAGGAGAGTATGTGTGAGAGCAATCACAGGGAGGGACACTATTTTCAGGGTAAAGCAGACGGCTAAGAGCATTGTGCCTCAGCATACTTTTGAAAAAACTCCTGCTTCCCTAAGGCCATGCCCTGCCTCCTCTGAGAAAACACAGCATCAACACACTCTGCTGTTTTTTTCCTCTGTGTCCTCCATTTTTCTTCTGTCTAATATAAGAAGGCTTTCAAGACTAGAGTTTGTACTAATGTCATTAATCTGAAAACGAAACAAACAAACAAACTTGTAGCCAAATGGACCACAGTATGGTGAGATGGAGATTCTGAGTCCTGTCTTTGCTCACATAGCTTCCTCCCAAAATTTAGTTTATTTATTCTCACTCTCCTAGCAGTCAAAAGAAACAGAAGGATAACCATGGGGTAAACAATTTTCCTGGTTCAGATCTAGCATTATTGTTCCCCCGCTCCCCATCTCTGTCTTCATTTCCTGTCAACTCTCCATGGTCTTCTGTCCAATGGAAGCCAGGAAAATTCCAAAAATGCAAGCAGGGAAGTGGTAGCTGTGTATGAATCAATCCCAAATGGTTGACAGCACTTACATAGGAGGATAAACAGTAGCGTTTTTTCCGATTGGCCCCTCAAATAATTACTGCATGAATAAACAATTAGTAAGTCAATGCACCCGCAACAAAAAACTTGCATTATAGGATTCAACAAAAAAATCAAAGATAGTGCCACAGGTTTGTGCGGGAACATGGTGGAAGAAATTAGAACTGTCTCATCTCTGTTTTGAAATCCCTTTCAAAAGTGGAAAAACACAGGCTCTGAAAGTGGAGACAAAAAGTGATGACAAATAGCCTGGGCTGCTTAAAATGCACTGAGTAATCTCTTATGAATTTCCAGATAAGCAAGACCATCTTTTTGTCTCAAGATCACTTTGTTTCAACACACTTGATCTGTATTTAAGCAGTCTGTGCTCTTCAGATGTCCAGCAGATGGCGCTGTCTCACAGTTAATCAAGGTGTCCTATGTCTTTGAAATGGCATATGCCACAGACCTTAAAGCCAGTGAAACACAAAAGAAAAACATTTAAAAAATGATACTGTTGTGGATTAAGAGAATCACAAAGGCCTCCCCAAGCAGAGTTAAGAACCTTAATGTACGGCTATTAGGAGATCTACAGTACATGAATGAGATATTTTAGGATTGCAGCTAAATTTTTCCCTTTGGTTGACTCCTCAATAGCTAATCAGTCAAGTCTGACACACCAGGCTTCCTGATGCAATTATCTCTTTAAATGCTGCAACGCCCGAAGGAAAAACAAAACAAAGCCCTAAAAAAATAATGTAGATTACAATAAACAACATGTTAATATGATCCACCCATACACACACAAGCTTGCTCACACACACACACACATGCGTGCACATAACAGATTGACTGCTAAACGGCATAGAGTAAACATACAGTTTTAACACCCAGCTGGGAGAAAAGCCGATCACTAACTCACATAGTCAAACAAACACACACATATACACACACAGTTACACCCTTTGGCTGGTTGGAATGCAGATTACTCTCTCACACGTAAACACACACACACCAAGTAAATCCTCTTGGCTCCTGTATGCCCTGGCCAGTGGAGAGATAATGCAGTGGCAGCTCTTGCGAGTGGTTAATCTTTAACCAGGAAGGGATTTGCCTATCAGCTTGTTAAAACTAGCGGTGCAGCGCTGCTGGCCCAGCTACCTGATCCAGTCACCAAGATGACTTGACCATGTCCAGAACAGCCGCAACTAATAGTATCACCTACAGCTGCTGCGCATCTGTGACCCCACATGAAAGATAACTCTTTTCTAGAGAAAAAAAACCAACAACAAAATACTTCTGTAAAAATGTAGTAGTCCTGCTTAGATAAAAGAGCCAAACTAGTGAGTGTTTGCCCTCAAGTGAGTAATAAAAATGCCTTTGCAATAAACTGGTTTGTTCTTTGGATATTTCTGCAGGATTGTTTTGTTCCATTCTTACATCCTTGTTGTTACTTTCCACTAAAAACACAGCATGATCACCTCATTCTGATCATATTTGCCGTGCTATCACAGGTATTTTTGCAAATCCAAAACAAACAGGCTTTTTTTTTTTTTTTTCACACTCTCACAACTTTTTTTCATATTTGTAAAGGGGAGGGGTCAGTGGGCCCATTTTCAAAACCACAGTGATAGAAAGTACAGAGGAATAAATTTGTTGAGGACCCTCAGGTAGCATTCATTTGCAGCAGTTACAAACATGTAAAGCGAGATTTCTTATCATGCTATTCTGGGAAAATCGCATTGCTCAGATTATGAACTTTTATCAGGAGTGCTCTGCAAATAACCTGAAGCCAGAGGTCCAACCATCCTCCCCCCTGAAATATTTTTGAGTAAGCAGCTCAGGCCTCGACACTGGAGGGATTTAGGGTAAGCTTGATGAGGGAGTGTCATCATGTTCAGATGAATGAAGATGCGCTGACACAGAGAAGAAATGAATGGCAGAAAGGCAAAGAAGTTCAGCAGAAAGGAAACTTGAGATATAAGACACAAAAAGGAAACAAACAATGGTGCTGAAAATACCAATGAAGCATCAAAGCAAAACATAACGCAATATGGGCCACTTCACAGCTACGCCATGTGCTTCAGCCTAATTTACCTAAAAATGGCACCCAATACATCTGAATAACAACAGGAAGCAAAACTCTGGCTGACAAAATCAACACTTGACATGACCTTACAGTAATGTACACATACAACTTTATATGTTCAGAAGGAAAAACCAGCAGAAACCAAGCTATAGTAATTTATTTTAAACTAATGACTATCATATAAATGAAACAAATGCTGTTGTTGCCTTTACTGTTCAATCTCTAGATGAATATTTGGAACAATCAAACCATACTAAGCTGGGACACGGATGGTGATAAATACTGCATTTTTAACAGTTTTTAAACAAGTGAATGGAAGTGAAAATGATTATGCAAAATGAAAGCCATCAGCTCTAATAATAGAGACTAAAAAATTGTGTAAGAATTCTGACAGGTTCTTGGAAGACAATCTCAAAAATGGATGTTAAGACACATGAATAACAGGGTTTGTGGATATAGCTGTTTGCAATGATCTCACTCTTGAACACACAAGATTTCACACACACAGCATACAGGGGCACAGCAGGATAAACCTGCTCTGGTAGTTCCAGCTTTGTTTGACTTCTGAGATGAGATGTCAGAGCAATCTACCCCCAGGCACTATAGAACAGATGTGTATAGTGCGTTGTGTGTTTGCACAGGCAGGAACACCTTTGAGTGCCATCTCCTTTTCTCTAAAACCAAAGACAAAACCCTTATATCAGAGAAATCCTGAAACAGCAGCGCCTTGGCTGCAGAGCAGCTATATCAAAAGGCGACAATTCCACAGGAGAATAAGAGAAGAAGAAAAGGCAGATAAAGACACTTAGAGAAAGGTGGCAGTGCATGTGTGGAGGGGTATGAGCAAGAGATCAATCAAGAAGAGAGAAAAAGGGTATTACCAGCTGTCATTATATAGCAGGCCGCCATTATGAAGCGACAGAAGAGCACAGAGCACATCTCCCTCTGACCTGGCTCACACTGTCCTAAACACACAAACATATCTTTGTGCAGCAACCAAAGAGAGAAGTCTTCCTGTCTTCTACCTTATGTGGCTTCAAATGATACGCTTGTGTACGAGTGTGCATGTATGCGCACATCTTATTATTCATCCCTCACCTCCTACTTCTCTTCCTCTCACCTCCACCCCCAACCTGCCTGACAGCAGCTTGCAACAAAAACAGAGAGATTTCAAAAGACCAGCCGGCATCCATCTCTCTCTCCTCACCTATTTTTTTCCTCCCCAATTCTACAACGCGCACACAGACAGCTACAGAGAAATAGTATGTCTTGAGGGCAGGCACGAGCTGAGATGACTTTCTCTCCTCTCGTCCTCCCTGTATCCGACTCACCCACCCCGACAGTGCCATTTCCTCTGTCTGTTAATTACATATCAGCTGTGGTTCGGCTTGCTGAGGTTGTGGTTGTGTGGGTGCGTGTGTGTATGCATGTCATCTGGGGAGTGTGTAGTTGTGTTCTCTGAGACACCAGCGTGGGCGTATGACAGAACAGTCTGGTTACGCTTCACAACGCTGCTTAGAGAGTGTGAACACACATGAAGAGGCACACATTCAGCCACACAAACGCACATAAGAGCCTCCTGTCTGTGTCTCTGGCTCTTTGTGGTCCGTGCCCTCTGGTGTCAATCTGCTGCCTGTCCCCGCCGCAGCCCCCTTTCTGAGTGGGATATAGTGCTGCCACTCCCCCTGATGAGAGGGCCAGCTTCAGCCTGGGTCCAGCTGTTTGACCGAGAACGCGGGCCAGGCAGGGAGTCAGCTCTGACTCACTGCCATCATTACCACCACCGTGTCCTGTCAAGTCTCTCTTTTAATCACCCTCCCCTGCTACAGAGAGACAGAGAGGTGGCATTGTGGCTCACCCCAGTAAGGGAAGGCTGTATCACAGATGTTTCAGATCATGCACGCGCAAACTCAGCAAAGGAAAACCTGCCATGGAGCTTATTGTGGTTTATGCACCTGTGGTGTTCTTCAGTACACGTTATGCCACATAAGCGATACATGCACACACGCAAATACACGCAAATACACAGAAAGCCCACATGCCATGCTGACATGGATAAATTGTATTGTTCTGCACTGCAATTCCCTCAGTGCCTGGGGTCCACACTCCATATAACATATTTTGGTTGTTATCTTTCAACTTCCTCCCTCTCTCTGTCCTCATCTCCCCCCCACAAGGTTTCTCAGGAGATGAGCACAGTTTTTTGCTGGCTCCCCTACACACACTCCTCACTTCATCCCATCTCTCTACCCTCTTCTTTCTCTTCCTGATGTATTCTGCTAGGTTGTAGTTGCCTAATTAGCACTGCCAAGCGCTCTGCATGGGCCCTGACTCCCAAGTGGCTCAACCACACACACAAACATGTTCACAGCCCCACTTGACTTTCCATTGCAGGGTCCAGTTGTTGAGAGTTACCCTATTATAATCTTGTAATTGGTATAATTGGTGTGTGATCCTGCTCGCACACTTGTGTGTGTGTGTCCGAGAGAGTGCGCATGATTTGATGTGTGAATCTCTTTTTCTCTGGGTGAGGAAACTCACTGTGACCACACACAGAAAAATAATAGTTTCGGTTCTGTACCCAAAGGCACAATTCTCAGAAAAGTACACTGTAATGTATAGAAATGGGCATTCAGGTAAGTACTGTGAACTCTGGTCTGATTTTAAAACTACAAAAAACATCTCTGGGGAGATCGAAGGGGTTAAAACGTACCTTTAACATGCTTAACGTATGAGAAAATAAGCTAAATTCTGTTTACATTGGTGTGGGTAGAATAGTACTGAGTACTGAGTAGAAAGTGCTCAATTTGAAGCTGTGCTGTGGCATTTTTGTCTGGAGTTTACACATTCTCCTACATCCTATATGTTTTTTTTTTTAAACCTCCAGATTCCTCTCAAAGCCTAAAACATGCATGTCAGATTAACTAAAATGACTGTGGTTGTGATGGCTGTTTCCAAAGGATATGTTTCTCTACCAGAACAAAGAGGCATTTATGGCCACAAGGTGTGTATAATTGTTTTGTTTTTTTTAAGTTTTAAACAAGACAGGACAAAAATGACCAATTTACAAACTGCAATTTTCCCTGCTTTGTCCCGCTGGAGAGACATGGCTTATACACAAATACAAATAAAAACGCACAATACATTTTTTAAGACATTAAGAAAAATGATGGAAGATGACTGTCCTATATCCTCACGGAACAAGTAAAAGTTCAGCACCCATCTAAAACACTACTACGATCTGAAGGGATAGAATAGCATCAATTACATATTAAGAGATAGTCAGACAAGCAGCTCTTGCAGATCTTAAAACTCCTGCAGCTAAATTAGCCGGCAATGGAATCTACAGATCACATTCAAGGCAGTAAGGTTTGGTGTCTCTCACCAAGTTTGCTTCTCCAAACTGAGAGTGGGGGGCCTGCATGGTCTTATAAATACCATGAGAATAGCCAAATCAGCTTAATAATAAATGATTGAAGTATGCAAAATTAAAATGCAAACCCCAGTGACATGCAAGTGACATATGGCAATACTTCAGCATGATAGACTATACAACTGTTGCCCAATATGTGTGCAGCTGTGTGTGAAACAATTAGTTACGTCCTGTGGAGTTTCTCTTCCATATTTTAAGTACCTCATTAGAAGGCTATTAAGAGTAGAGAAATAGAAAAAAACTACTCTATTAGGGCTGTAGCGATACACCAACTCACGATTAATTTCATATCATAATTTTAGAGCCACGATTCAATTCATATAATGATTTTTTAAATTTGACAAGCATTTGATTTAAATAACATTTATAATAATATTTAACTTAAAGGGACTTGATGCAAGATTAAGAAAAAAAACTTGCGACTGCCACGACCAGCGCTTCAGGTAACTGCAGCCACGAGCCAAGCCGTCATGGGAGGGTGCACAAACTGAAGCTATAACGTTGTTCACTACGCTTTTTCTTCGTAGTTAGTTACACTTTTTAGTGTCTTTCAGTTGATCTGGATCGTTTGCTGAAGGCAGAATAATCCATAACTATCACTTACAGTGTTTGAATTTACCACAACCGTCTTCTTCCTGTATCAAAACTGCGGATGTTGCGTCATTTGATGTCACGTCCGCAGGGCAGCGCGGGAAATTCAGACACCGAATTGAAGGGCATTTTGCAGCACACAGCCTGTTCAAAGCAACGGAGAGAAACATGGGTGGAAACGTTATTTTTGGTATTTAGCGTTTCATCACCCATTAGTATAAAAAAATGGACATGCATGTTTGTTTGTTTTTTAATTCCTGTTTCTAGTCCATCAATGTAACAAATAACCTGAACATAGCTGAACACAAACAATAATCAAAAGTGAATGAATAAATAACCAAAGAGATAACCTTTCTCTTTTCTCTGAGAAAATAATGCTATAGAAAAATAAAAATAATTGAACTGCGCTGTTAATCAAAAATGAAGTTAAATAACAAATAAATCCTTGACAGCTTTCTACATCAAACCTGTTTGGTCCCACAGAGTGAAGAAAGCATTCAGACCTCACTTTCCAGATGACTGGAACAGCTTATTTTCAGCTGCATCGCTGGAAACTCCAACATGCTGGAAATCAGCTGTTCAAAGTTAAGTCAAAGGGAAGGAGGCGTCTGGATGCTTTCACCGCACCGCTGGGATCCACTGTTATATCAGTTCTTATTTGTTAAGGCTGGATCGAAATCTAAGCTTATGTAAGCTAATGAGGAGACTGAGGATTGATTCATTATTTTTTTGTTGGTTTATTTCTTCACACACGCCGTGCGCACGCGCGACATCTCGTTGGTTGTCAGTGCGGCTTCCAAGAGGAGTCTCTCATGTACCGACACCAGTACTCCTCTCCGGCGCTTTGAAGATGGGGCGACCTTTGTGAGGGACAGGCCGTGACTCATCACTCCAAGCTGGGGCTGGTCAGGGCAGGACCGCCGCTGATTTACCATCACAAGTCACAGCAAATAAAAACACCTAAAACCAGGGGCGGAGCCGCAGGGGCGGGGGTCTCATCACTGTCCCACGACGTGTCCACCTCTCGGCTGTCCGCGCGCTGGACGTCCTCCGTGCGTCTGGCCGGCCGAACACAACCAGGATCCTCCTCCTGTCCTTTCACTGTTCTCAGGTTCTGAAGACCTGCCATCACTACTCAACCACACACTCCTGAGCTGCATGCACGCGAGTGGCTCATCCCGGTCGATGGTTTAGGTACCGATGGAAAACTGACAAGTTTCATTTGACTTTCAGGAAAAAAAAACATGTGCAACACTTTACCACAGGTGCCCGTAAGACAGATGTGTTGTCTGGTTAGCAGCTGAATGCTTACAGTAGCCTGTAGCCTGATGGGAAAAAAAATCAAACAGTTTTCTGTGATCTGAAGAGTTTTAGAGGTCTGAACTGGGCTTGGTGGGTGTTGCAATCCCACCTTCTCCCACCGCGAGACAGGATCGTGGCTCTGAGTGTCGCGATTTCGATACGGGTATCGTTACAGCCCTATATTCCATAGTTTTAAAGAGTCCAATTATATTCTTCTTAATAGCGTACAGACATATGGTCATCCCAACTTCTTTTTCTTTTATGCACTCATATGCATTACTATTGGTCAACCCAGTGAAACTATTGACTCAAAATAAGAATGTAAAAATCAATGTCAACTTCCTTAAGCAGAACAAGCCTTCACACTTTAGAATACAAGATATCACACAGTTCTAAGTTTTACTCGAGCTCATAATAATAACAACAATGGATTAGACTTATACAGTGCTTTCAAGGCACCCAATGCACTGTATTCATTATTCAGTCAATCCTCAATTATACTTGGTGATGGTAAGCTACATGTGGAGCCACAACTACAGTACACACAAACAAACAGACAGAAATCCCAGCAGCCAATCAGAGCAGAGCGTCTTGCCTAAGAACAACATCGACAGACTGACCGGGGAAGCAGGATTCAAACCACCTACCTTCTGGTCATTAGATGACCCACTCTACCACAAAAAAAATTGTCAACAATGAGTAGTTAATCTACAAAAAAGTTTAAGGTTGGAAGCTGGAAACATTTCTGGTAACCATTTCAGTTAATTAATGTGGAGGAACTAGTGGAAATATTCCAAGTTTCTAGGTTAAACAAGTTTTTGGTTTTATTTGTTATTTTTTCTTTTTTGGTTTACTTCTTGGCTATTTGTTATAAGAACAAAAAAAATTACCTCCGGGATACAAAATGAGAAAGCGAAGCATCTCCCTTAAACTCTTAAAAGTGTTCAGAATTGGTGACTACCATTTTTGTAAAGTAAAAATGTCCTTATTAAAGAATAATGAAAAACTGTTAGATGCCATATGGCTCACAAAATACAGCTTCTTATTTAATTTCAACTTGCAGGTGTTTTAAAGCTTCATTCAATCTCCGTGGAAGTCATATATGTTTCATTTGAGAATATGACCACACTGTGTTCTTTTTTAACAAGTCAACTGAATTATTACACCAACTATCAGCACTGACACGTCCGTCAGTGCCAGCGCAAAGGGAAATCCATATAGCTGATGTAAAACCGAGATAAGAGACAACACATAGGGAAGATATGAAACCCAACTATAAACAGAAATTTAAAAAAAGAATATGCTCTTCAGTTATGCAAACATCAGCTAGGTGAAACAAGTTTAGCTTGCAACTAGCTCCTCCACAAGAGCACGATTAGCACAGCAACTGATCCCACCACCGGTCCGGCACAGGTGTGAAGCGCTGTTCATGAGCTGATTCAAACATCTCGACACAAAACCTACTTCTTCAGACATGTCTGACCCTCCTCTCATATACAAGGAGTCATGCTGACAAACAGACACAATATGACAGTCAGCTGATGTAGCAGATACCTCAGGAAGAGAAAAAAACTGAGGAAACAAGAGGGGCAAACAGACATGTTGAAGAGAGATGGAAGCAGACACAGACAGAGGCAAAGAGAGAGATGATGATGTGATAACAGAAGAAAAGAGCTTTGTTGAAGAGTGGCCCTTAGTACAATGCCGGGTTATACTGCAAGAGTGTGAGTGGAAGAAGCACAAAGGCAAGACAGATAGACACACACTATACGATTCATACACACACACACACACACAAATAAAAGTTTAATGAAAGAAGCAGTACTTGGTGAGGGCAATAGTCAAGTATGGTCAGTATTGAGTGTGTGTGTATGATTCTGTTATCTGCTGCTCTCATATTGCCTGTGTTGTGTTTATTTGGCCAGTGCTTATCGGACTGTAGGGTATGACAACGACAGCAGCAAATATGAGCTACACAAACACCCACACACACAAAATCTAAAGTTATCTAAGAGGTGCTTTGGTCTGGTCAATGTAGCAGGACTGACTTGTGTGAATGGAAATGTTTTCCTTCTTCAGCTTCCCTCAGGCAATTTAATCCAAGCTGTGGTCAGAGAACACAAAGTTAACATTGTGAAAAAGTTGCCGGTGATTACTTCACTGCTGAGCACTGTGCTCTGCTGCCTAAATGAAATCACACTGGATACAAAGGCTGCATGCCTCCGGTGCAGTTTAGGGAATGGGTCTTGAAACATGGGACTCGAGCGCAGCAAAGGAGCAGTGTGACTCTGCCTAACTCAGCTGGCAACTATCATGACTCATGGTAATGGCACAGGGGTGCAATGTTCAGCAAATGGAATGCAGAAAATCTGTGATAAGAACAAATGGTGGACACAGCAATGCGAAGATACAATCGAGCCAAGTCAAAGTAAACAAAATAAAAAGGTCACATAAGCCTAAAACATGCTGTTAACATCAGCTTGCCACAACTACACACGCCCAAGACTACAGATACAAGATACGAGATTGAGCAACAAGGACGGAGGTATGCATCTACAGCAGATTCACTGCAACATCCTGGCAAACCTTCTTGCAAGTTACCATCTCTTTTGCTTTCTTTCTTATCTTTAAGTGCGATAGATGAGCATAAGACTGTCTTCAAGCTGTGTTACAAGGTAATGTAGATGATGTAATGACAATACCTTCTTTACAAAAGTTTGAGTTTACAAACTGAGGCTGAGACTCTTAAAGCAGCAGGTGTATAAACTAACAGATATGTACAGTTTTTATGCATTTTTTTAATCGAAGATCTTCCCCTGTATACATTCTCTGTGTCCTCCTTTACCTTAAACATCAAGCCACTGTTTGATGAGTTTAAGTGGGTTTTTAAAAGTTTTATGCAGAGCATAAATTTTTACTGATCTACTGCTGTAGCACTTTGAGACTGTTGTACAATATAGAGTGCGATACAAATTAAGTGCATTATTATTATTATCATTATTATTATTATTATTATCAGTTTGATGAAGTGCAGGTATGGCTTACTATTGCACATATCGAGGAAAATATCAAATGGGTGGGGGGGGGGGGGTGTTAGGTTTGAGAACAAAAGTCAGCAGTGACAGGAAGTTTTAGGTTGTCTGACACACTTCTTCTTCTACCTGGGGGAACCGACTGTCTGCCTGGTTGTCTTCCCTCAGATAAATACTTTATGACCCGTTTGTTCAGCTGTCCTCACTGGTCATCACATTTACAGCTCACATTTACTACCGCTTCTCTCTTTTTTTTTTTCTTTTTTAAACACTCAGTAGGGAATTCTTAAACACACACAAAATCAAACACACCACCTCACACCATCCCACAGGGAGGAGCCATCAACCAGAACCTAACACCACAAAGTCGCCGACATGCCCGGGGAGAGTTCTAGCTAGAGACGGAGAAGAACAGAGATCAAAAGGGAGAAAGAAGGAAAGAAAGACAGGAGTGGACTGAGAGGAGAAGAAACATGGCTGAAAGGATGGATGCATGCTGGCTGAGGAAAACCCTCATTTCCTAAACATCCTACAGTGGTTTCTCTTCCAACACACAACCAGACCACACAGAAACCCTGCCCTGGCACACCAAGAGAGCGGAGTCTGCTCCCACATTTTCATACCACCTCAGGACATTGTTGTAATGCTAGTCAAAGCTGAGCCTCGCCCAGTCAAACACATCCCATTCTCTCTAATAGGGAACTATGTAAACCCATGCAAAGGTCCCTCTACAGTCTGTGCTATTCAAAGCTATCAATGTGGGCTGTTGATAAGAAAATGCAAAGTGGGTCACCTTTAACTCCAGGCTCCTTGTGTAAACAGTACAGGGAGCTGCTTGGGACTCTCCTAATCACTCTCTAAACAGAGCCAGGTGCTGTTGCCACAGACAAACTGTCACCAACACTCTGCTCAACACAGCTGCTGTCTAGCCCCCAGACACTCGCAGCACTGCAGGCTACCGCAGCATGACAAACAGCACAACGACACCTGAAAACATGCCAACCAAGTAAGAGCAGCATCGCATTATGAGGGTTCAAGAACCGTTAAACAGCAGATAAGTGAAACATTTTACTTCTCAGAGCATGATTTGCATAAGTGATCTCACACACTCTTCAGAAACTGAACTGACAGACACAAGTAAGGCTGTGACCATCAACAATAAATCTAACTAAAGCCAGCTAACGTAATTATGGTAAGGAGGTTCACGTTTTTCAGTTTAGCAGATAGGGGGAGGGCAATATGATGATATTATATTGCGGATGATCTTATCTTATGATCTGCTTTCTGAGGAATCGTGTCATTAAATAAATAACAGCGCAGTTCAAACCTTACTACTTGGCCTGCCCTGCACTTAGGAAAAGCATGATTGGCTGTGACTTAATAAGGATGATGATCACCATATGCATTATGCATCTTGGATACAGTGTTGTGGATGAAGAACAGCCCCGTGCAGACCAATGTCCTGAGCCTCAAAGCAGCAGAGACATGAATCACTGCTGCTGGTCATCGGAATAAAATCAAAGGGAAAAGAGCATACAGAGATCGGTGGCAACAGGCTTTATAGCCAAGCAGCAATATGCACAACTAAAGACATGGTCACACAGTTCAACTAGATCTGTAGGGAGGATTGTGATTCACATAATGGATCATGATTCTATCCCAAAACACCATCATATGATGAATCCACCACCCCTGATATGAGTTCAAACATTTTATCTTCATGACACACTCGTAGTACAGCAGATCACGGTTGATCCGTTATCCATGTGGAACCCTCTCCATGGTTCTGTACGTAAGTGCTCCGCGGATTTGAGAAAAAGTTCCACTGCGCCTGGTCAGTAATGGCAGATTCATACCGGGTTTGTGTGTGCTGTGTTCTGTGTGAAACAGGGGCTTTTTAATCAATGGTTAAGTTCACACTGGGCGCGCCACAGCGTGTGATTGAAGCGCCTCAGAAGTGTCTCCGAAGCGTCACTGCAGCTCTCAGATAAATATAGGCATCGGGTCTATTCTTGACTGAGCATACTTCCAGAAAGCGTCAAGTTCAGCAGTTCAGATTGGAACAGACAGGAAATCAGACATGGGAGCGCAAAGGGCCCTTCAGATAGAACGCGGTTTTCACTGCGCTCACCGCGGGGTAGGCGCAGAGCAGGCTGCAGCGAGCACGTCGGGCACGAGTTGCTAAGCGACAGACCAGGAAGTGTTTTCTCCCTGGCACGCTTGGTTGTGAAAGATGTTCCTCTCATCGTTGCAGCAAAGAGCTTTTCTCCTGAGGAGGAGGAGGAGATCAGCAGCAAATAAAAGGGTGTGGGTCCACCCGATCCTGATGGCAAGGCAGGACTTGGGTTTGCCGCCGACCGCCTGCGCTTGTCGCGTTTGGTGTAAGGGCCTTTATAGCATCCAGTAAATTTCAAAATAAAAGTCCCTGCAGATTTACAGTCACTGAACTATTTACACATTAGCCTACATTACCAGTGATACTCGGTCAGAAGTCAATAAGTCAGGGGGTCTCAGTGTTTTGAAAAGAAAAGTTGTATTATGGCACATAATAATTTTCTTAAATTTTTTTTTAAAGACTTATGCTTGCAACTAAAGGACTAATGATATCACATCAAGCAATCCAGGACAAAGTGTGAACAGTCTGCACTCTACAACGGGCAAATGAGCCAAAACTGAAACATATCCCCAACTTTTTTACACTGTCAGTGTAGCATTCTAAAACTACTCAGCATTGACTTGCAATGAATCACAACTGTATCTCTGTTGCAAAAAAGACAACAGGTATTTCAAGAGTGAACAACTTTATGGTAAATCTCAAAATACTTCAAACTGCTTCCCCCAACCATCCAGAAGAGCATATTTAGCAAAAAGGCATTCATAGCAACTTCCCAACATGCTTACCAATCAACACATTGTATGTCACATTAAGAAAATTTGCTAATTTCCAAGGCATGAAAACAAGATTTTGTATTTGAATTCAACTAGCAGACTTACCACTAAAACCTTTTAATCAAAGCTTACGATTTGCAATTATGAATAAAATAGTATAAGGACATAAATAAAATAAAAGCCTAGATTAACTGTTTTTCCTCTTTTCTCCAACTGACTGGCAAGAAGAAGAAACCCTGAATTAAGGGAAACAACTTCTATTTTCCCCTTTAACAAAGGTGATATCAGTTTAAGAAACACAAGGGATGTTGAAGGGTTGTGAATAGAAATCAACCTGTGACATCAGTATAGACGAAAGAAGGCAAAATGCCAAGTTGAGAGTGTGTTAATGTGCGGGACTTCCTGTATGAAACAGAAATTAGTGTAGCAGTGATGCTGGCTGCCATCAGTGGCAGAGGTGCTAACTGAAGCCTCACACTGACCTCAGCTACAGATAAATCAACAAAACACTCAAACAGCTCACATTTTGATTGTGGTTTCATTTAGATCAAAACCTCAGTCAAATTTACACCATTACTACAAAATACATGTGCTGTGCCCAATATGATTTAATAAACTCAGCACTGCTGATCATTAGGAAAGGTAGGAATCATCTTAAAATACTGAATTTCTGTATCATCCTTAAAAATAACAAACAAACAAACAAAAAATGTCTGTTTGATACCTTGCTCAGACTCCAGAGTCTTGACCACAAAATTTGCATAGTGAGGTAAATGGGCTTATAGTTAAAAACACGCAGAAAAGTGAAACGTTCCTTATCAAAAATATAAAAATACAAAGTAAAAAAATGATTAAGGTAACCATCTAAATAAACACATTTTACAGGACCTTTTTTTTTAAACTAGAGGCGAAACCTGAAGATTACATGCTGTACACGCACAACAAAACAACTGTTATTGTCCCCACAAATAAAGGTGTCCCTTCATTAATTCTTCATGGCCCTGCAGTGTTTTTTGTTGAGCATGGCCCAGCAATGAGCCATTTTTTGCTCATGTGTGGGGAAAAAAACGATTATTATCAATCTAAGGTATGATAAGAATAGCCTTATGGATTACAACAAACAAAAAAGACAGCTTGTGAAATACCAGTGGGTGTTACAGACAGCAGGAGGTACTCTCACTACATAAAAAAACAGAAGGCTTCAATTCTTAGCTCTTGCAGTTATGGCTAACCTTATCAGCAGCAGCTAAAACACACAAGTCTCCTTCTGGCTGCAGATAAACTCAACTCGCTCCACAGTGTGCTCAGTACAGCCTGTTGCTTCACCGCTGTGTTTGTAGACCGTGGTTTTAACCTGGGGAGGGGGGGGATGACGAGCGTGATGAGTGGCGAGTTTGTTGTGTCCATTGTGAGTACACACACACACACACACACACATATATATATATATATATGGAGAGAGAGAGAGAGAGAGAGAGAGAGAGAGAGATAGATATATAGATATAGATATATACGTGTGTGTTTGTGCTTGTGTTGCAAGTTCACAACAGAAGCAGCTGTTGTATGCGCCTGCGGTTCAAAAGAAACGAGGGAGCGCGTGGGAAGTGATTCAACACGGTCCACCTGCCATGCGCGCGCGCGCATACGCGTTACAAGGGGTCAAATCCTGCACCCCAAGACAACCAAATGGTCAAAGTGTGTCACTCTAGCAGTCAGTCACAATTATACAGAGGAAATGCCCCCTTTCCTCCTCTTTGGGAGCAACGCAGACAATAATTTTAAAGGAGCCAGTCTGACTGGAGACTTCCAACTGCCAAGAAAGCCAACAATACAGTTTTTATAAAGCGAAAGGTCTACAGTGAGCGTAACAAGCTTAATGTTGAGGCCCTTGGGGCTCCGCTTGATATAATAATCACAACAGTGCCCCGGTAACAACATTACGAGAAGTTAATTTAAGGGAGTGTGGGGGGGGGGGGGGGGTCGTCTCATTTAATTATATATATATATATATATATATATATATATATATATATATATATACACAGAGATTTGACACACACACACACTCTTACAGACCACCGGGCTGATCTGCATCTTAAAACATGATTGGCCCGTTAAAAAGAAAAAAAAAAAAACCTTAGCAGTAAGCAATACGATAAGCAAAATACTCCACAGAATGAAAGCACAAATGACCACCTGAACGCACCGGAGTGGTTCCTTCCTTCTCTTTCTGTTCCAATAACTCCTCATTTGCGTCTTTTTCACACATTAGCTCGCGCGCGCACATACGCGAGGAGACAAGGGCTCGGCACCGACCTTCAAAAAAAAAAAAAAAAAAAAAAAAAAGCCGTTTCCTCGATATAGTAATGACTTCCTCAACACAACCCCTGCCGTATGCTCGCTCGTTTACACAAACAACCTCCGGGTTTGAAAACAAGCCTAACTACAGATTTACAGAGAATCACTCACCGCAAACAAGTATAGGTTATTCCGCCTGTGTTCATAAATAAGTAAATTTTTCCCTCAGTTAGCAGCGAGAGCTCGGATCCATCCTTCCGTCGAGAACAGAGACTCTGCACTTTTGTTATCGCGCAGGAAGCTCCGACGTCTAGCGAGGCCACAGGGACGGAGCACAGCAGAGCAGAGCGCCGGGGAGAGGAGGAGAAAGGCGGCCGGCTGCTGGGAGCCGGGAGGTGGAGCTTTCTCTCCGGCGGGGGCCGGACAGACACGCAGAAAAGACAGAGCAGTCGGTTCAGAGGCGGGGGGTTGAAGCACCTGCTCCCTCCCCGTCACGCCCCCAGTTCATAGGGCTCACCCCGCTTTGTCATCCCTAGTGGGATAAAATATAATTGTCCCTCCATCCCCAACCAGGAAAGAAAAAGTCACTTCCTGTTCTTTGAAATATACCACAACCAAATCCTACTGTATTCAAGTAAGTTAATTATGACAAACGACAGAATGAAGATAGAGTTCAGTCTTCCCTTTCTTCAAACAAGAATGATGCATTATTGATTTTTACAGACATTATTTGCTTTTATTTCAGCCTATTTGATATTTTCTTGTTTTAGGATGGAATGACAGTTAAAAGTACAGCTGATCTTAGGCGAAACATCATCCAAACTCAGATCTGAGGTCAGTTTGTACCTATGATTCTGTTTGAACTGATTGACAAGCAGAACAACTATTTAAAAAAAAATTCTACAGACTTTATTTCTTGAAAGGCATCTAGTAAAATACAATTAAGATCACAAAAGACAAGAGTCCCTCTTTCTTCCTCGTTTGCTAATTTCTTATATTCAGTCTGTGATTTAAACTTATCTTCTAATAAGTAATTGCATTTCCCTAATAATACACCCAAACAAACAGTATGCTTATTATACTTAAATCAATAGCACGTGATACTACAGCTGACCACAATGGTCACAAGTTCATAGCAAAATAACAAATGCTTTATATGTGGATTGATAATGGTTTGAAATAATCAACAGATATTATGGATTAAATATTATGGATTAAGTAGTATTGTATTGCTATGTGGAATATTGCAGTATACAGTGGGTTTAGAAAGAAAGAAAGAAAGAAAGAAAGAAAGAAAGAAAGAAAGAAAGAAAGAAAGAAAGAAAGAAAGAAAGAAAGAAAGAAAGAAAGAAAGAAAGAAAGAAAGAAAGAAAAAAAGAAAGAAAGAAAGAAAGAAAGAAAGAAAGAAAGAAAGAAAGAAAGAAAGAAAGAGTAGTTCCAGCAAGTGTCCACTAGGGGACAGCCAACCATAAAAAGCTCACACAAGCCTCTACCTCTGTCTGGCCTATCAATGGTTTTACTATGGATTAGATACCAGCCACTGCACAGGCTGTAAAATCAAAGCTACACTTTTAAGCAGTAAAGACAGGGTGTTCTTTCAATGCCAAGGATAAAAAATAAGGATTAAGAAGGTAATAACCGGGGAGGAGGTGGGATGAAGTCCTTTGTAGCCCACATTGTGCTGTAAATTGCTAATTGTTGGATGCATTGGATCAAATGTAGGCTTAATTGTGTATTGTGTTTCCTGCCATATCCTACTTTTATGGAGTGACAGGGAGCACGGCAGAGCAGAAAAACAGCTCCCAGCATGATCTCAGCTTAACCCTCTGTGTGTTTGTGTGTGTGTGTACACATTCGTAAGCCACGTGTCTTATCTTTCATCCAAGTGATAGTGTATCCCTCACCTCTGCTTGACCTGTAAAAGAGAGCAGGTAGACAAGCTATCCTGACTAATAGTGCAGCACTGGGGCCTCAGCCTTTGATGTGCCTCCTGTCTGTACACATGGCAGCTATGTAGACTCTAAAGGAAACCCTCCTTCTGTTTCATTAGTCAGATAATCAGCTGGGTATTAAAATATCTTAGTTGACTCAGAATTTTAGTCAATTAGCAATTTTTATGGTGTTTTTTATAAGTAATCACTAATGAGCTATTAGTCTTCAGTCATTTCTGATGATTAGTAATTACTGTAAGGAATTACTAGAAAACATAAATATGGGTTTTTTTTTCTGTATAATCAGTGCAGAACCCCTCAGCATGACTGCATTAATCATTTTAATAGGAAATAACCCTCTAATATATCAGTTTTTTTTAGACATCCTCAGTCTATTAGTTGCAAGTTCTTTTGTTAGTCAGCAATACATCTAATACAGAGTCAGATTTTCATTGTGATATACAGTGCAGGTTTATATGCTTCAAATATCACAACTTTGCATCAGTACTGTTCATATATTCTATTTTTATTACACCATTTCCTACTCCTTGCATATAACTACAAAGAATTAGCATTTAGAACACAGAGTAATTATTAATAAACTAAAATAGTTTGAAAAGAACTTTAAAATGCTTGCTCCATTTAAGCACAGTGGATAACATTTGTGTTTCCATTGACAGCTTCCAGCACACATGCTTACTTTCAAAAATACACATTTGAACTGTGAGTCTCCCACAATGAGCTTTAATTACTATTCCTCCTCTCAGCTGCAGGTGTAGCGCTGTGTAACTGCAGGAGTCTGCAGGGTATTCCTCTTCTCCTCCTCCTGTTCTCTTTCACCAGCCTTCCTCCTCAACCTCCTCCACCTCCCTCCTTTGATATTAAACATCCCCTGTTTCTACCATCCCTCATTGATTTGACTGCTTGCCATTTCACATACAACCCTCCTCACAGTGCTTCTACCTCCTCTTTTCCTCTGCAGCCTTTGCCTCTCTGTGCACCGCCTCCCTTATTCTCTTCTCCCAAGCTCTCTCGCTGTCTCTCAGCAGCGGACCTGGCCTTAGGCATCGTTAGCTTAATTTAATAAAGGGGCTTAAGCTTTTGAGAGGCTTTTGAAGGATCTGACTGCTGTTACATTCATTACAATCTATCAGCCACAAGAGACACAGTCTTGTTGCATGGCTGAGAAAGGGAGCAAATGTGCATGTCTGTATGTGTGAGAGCATGCATGGTTATAGAGGAAATTGTTTTAATAATGGTTCTACTTATTAGAGAGATGATGGAATGACACACCTTGTGAACTCACAACTCATACCTGCCTGGTTAGATGCTGTGCAGGATCTGTTGACCAAGGTGCGTATGTGTGAGGACATGTGCAGTTTGTGCTTGGTTATAGGAGGTGATGTCTGGTGGAAGGACTGGCCTGCACTATAAACATGTGAATGCTGTCTTCTCCCTAATTATATAAAGGAAATGGCTCCTCACTTTCTTTTTGAACTTGCACAGTCCTTTCAAAAACGAATGGCATAAGCTGCACCTACCTCCTTCCTCACCTCCATTATGCTGAGGACAAGTGGCAGCTTTTACAGCCCTCCCCACAGTCGGAGTGGACAGGCAAGAGAGGGCTGCAGCTACCCCTGTGGACATTCTGGTTTTTACTCTGAACTTACAATCATGACTTTCCTAGGCTTCCTTTCTACCATCATTGCCAACACAAAACCCAGTCAAAGCAGCTATCTAAGCTTGTGTTTATGTCTGTGCATGTGTGAAGGCTGGAAGGTGTTTGCAATATCTGAGTTTCATGTTCCATATTCTGCCCATACAGTGAGATATTAAATTAAGAGAGGTGAAATGAATTAACATGCAGATCAGATGCCACACAGACGATGGAAGAGAATTTGCTCAAAGTGACAGCAAAAGAGACACAGGTATAGATAAAAAGACAAAGAGACAACAAAGGCGAAATATGGCCTACTTTATTTACTTCACTAGATGACCTGTGTTAACTGCACCACAGAGCACAGCTGTGAAACACAGATGCATAATGGAAAAAAGAAGATCAGAACTGTAGCTGATTACTTTAATTATGATATGACAATTATTTTTTGGGTGATTGATTGATTAACTACATGACAGATAAAAATTGTTAAATAGATATAATTTATTTTGAGTGAAAATGAATTAACTTGGCAGTTGCTTTGGCTCTAATTACTTTCTTAACTTTACAGTTACAGAAAATAATCTCCACTTATTTAAAAAAAAATATAAATATATGCAGAGATAGAAACAACACATACTTTTTCATGTTCTTAAAACGTATTTACCCTGTAAAGACGGAATCTAAAAATCCTTTGGAGTACTTCCCAGTTAAGAAATATAAACAATCTGTTCAGTGCAACTAGTGATAGAATGAGCTGTTTTGTTGTTTATTTTTTGCTTACCTGACATAATATCTCATCCAGACAGCCAAATATTACCAGACACACCCTGAATGACAGCCATACATGACCAATCCGAGGCCACTTTGATTTGCTTCAGCCAATTAGAAATGCTAGGCTTGTATGTGCTTGGGCAGACTTTGAGTAGATTAGATGAAGGTTGCAAGTAATCTCTGTCATATTTACATTTCATGGCAGTAAAAATGCTGCTCATCTGCCTCTCTACTTATTTGCATACAAACATATGCTGTGGCTCTGCAGGCTTACTGTTAAAGCAGGTCAAGGGCTGCACAAGAAAATGGGAATACAACTACGAAGTAAATGAAGACATGTGGAAGCAACACGGGTTAAAACAAAAGAGAGGAGGTGTGTGGGCTAAGGATGTATGGCTATATTCCCTCCTGCAACACTCTTACCGTGTGGATGTCTGTGTATGTGTGAGCAAGCAACAGGGGAGTGTTGTGAAGCCTATTAACAGACGTAGAGGTAATAGGCAGGGGGAGCCAGGATGTGTCTGAGCCACTGACCTGCCCATTAGCTCTCTCCAGTCCGCTAAGCCCTCACATCGATCACCCAGCCACACATCATTGATCTGGAAAACCAGGCACGAGCACACTGCTCAGACATATCCTCCGTCTCTCACACCTCTGGGTTGTTGTGCATGTTTGTGTTGTAGCTGCACAACTACTTGATTGCTCTTGTGTGCTTAATCTTTGTCAGTGTTGGGCCCCTGAATCTAAGTGGACACTTACATTCACTGACACTTTCCATGAGACATACAAAAAGGTGGAGGAACGTGAAAGCCTGTTATATCATCCTTCCCATTATTCAAATATATTCCACCTTTCCAACCCTCTGCTGTGACATAATTAACAATGTACACTCCTCTATTAGCCACGCTGGCATAAGCTAATTGTTAGCTGTCATTGTGAATGTTGCACACAGTGGCCACACATGGCGACGCTTGAAATGGATATATATTCTTGTAAAGACATATTTAGTTCTAACAGGACGATATCTGGCTGCAGATTCTACTCTAATTGCAATAGCCATTAGTTAAGAGCAGAATCTTTATGGGTGATACTTCAGCTGCTAATTTGGTCAAATTGCTCCCACCTCACTATTATTGTAGAGATGAAGCCTCACTGCCTGTTCCCCTCAATAGAGCAGGAGAGATACCTGGATATTTCATTTAATGCTCTGACAAAGAGAGAGCAAAAGAAAAACCGAGAGGAGAGAAGGCAAAATTAGAGGTTGCAATAATGAGTGTTATACTGAGATGTTTAGGGCAGAGGGGAACAGGAGGTGTGTGTTCATAAACAGAGAGAGAGAGAGAGAGAGAGAGAGGGCAGGATCATGAAAATGGGTGGGAGGGCCCAGACAGTATGCAGGGAAAAGGAAAGCAGTGTGACCATTGCAGATGAAGATGTGCGTCAGGCAGTAGCAGATGTGTTTCTGTAAAGAAAGAAGGAAAAAAAAATCCCACAGACAACAAAGAAATCCGTCTGAACTGTTTTTACATATGCAAAAATTCTGCATCTGTAAATTTCTGCAAACATGTTCAAATACGTGCGGCAATCAGGTGCTACAGCAGCAGACAAATTGCAAAGATGAATAAGCTCTGAGCTCAGGCGCATTTGTTGTAAACAAAGACTTGGAAGTGTAAGGTAAGCTCTGACTGCTTTTGTCTTAAATTGGAAAGGAATTCAACGTAACAAGAACTAATGACCCAGCTGAATGAAACAGGGGAAGGGGATGTAATGAAAAACCACAAGGACAACCTTTGTTTAACTACTGAATCTGTTTCTTGAATGAAAACCTAATTAATAAAGCCCCTAGATATTTTTCATTGTCCCCACACACTCTCTTTCACACACACTCCCCTTTCCTCTCTCCCACTCCCACATACCCACTTGCTCTGAGACAGATGGTATGATGATAGCCAAACCAATTATTTATCTAATTATGACTTATCACTTAAAAGCACCAGCAGTTGTTAGGCATTCAAGTAGGTCTGATAAAGCCACGTTACATAAATTTAAACAATATCTTTGTGCATGCAGTGGTGCTAACAGAAGCATGTCCACTCAAATGTCCCTTATAAAAACACTGTTAATCTTTTAAGTACTGTTTCCCATAATTTATTGGCAGATATGTCCACAAACGTACAGCACGATGTGATATACTGTACATAGCAGTTAATGCACAGGAAATGAAGAGGGGGCGGAGGAAAGAGAGAGAGAGAGATGTTGCACAAGCCATGGTGAGTTCAAGCCCATGCTAATAGGGTAATTGCATTGATTTCCATTTAGCTGCACTCTCTGATGTTATTTACAGCGTTTAGCCCTGCAAACAAGGCCCTACTCTCCTCTCCCAGTTTGCTTTTAACCAGCCGTGACAACTCTGTCAGCCCCTTTTCCCTCTACCCTCTGCTGCTTTTCACCCTTTTCACAACTGCCAAAACAGCCAAATACATTATTAGGCCATTAATAGCAGTCATGCTTACACCCTCCTCTCCTCCTCCTCCTCATTCATTCCAGCGTTGCATTTCCTCCCTCCCTCTACTCTTCTCAGGCCTGCTGGCACAGGCACTGAGCTGCTTTGAAGTGGCTCTCTGTATCCGTCCAGTTTGAGATGTGACTGTGAATGGTGGGGTGAGGGGTCGGAGAGGTCCAGTCCTTCTAAGCGTAACAAATGTCAAGGCCTTACAAGTGTCAACATCAAATTATGAATTTCATTCAAGGTGTATTAGACAAGGGCTTTCCATTTAAGATTAAAAAAAATGTGGCAATGAGAAATATGTGGTAACTGCTTGCAGCTTGCACTACAGCTGCTGTCTTCATTGACTTCTCTATAGCACAAAAGATATAAGAATATATATACATGATAAAGGTAGTGATGCTGTGAACAGCTGACGGATTAAATTTAGTCAGCTTGAATTTAATCTGTTAGCTCTTTGTTTTCTCTTCCCACTCGTGTCTCAAAACAATAGATAAAAAAAGAGAAAAGAGGAGAGTGAGATGAGAATGAGTGTAAGAATGATTAGCATGCAGCAGACGGTGTGTTGTATTAGTTCTATATTAATGTGGCGGTCACGTCCGGGACACAGACAGAGAGAATTAAGCTCATCATCACTCTTCTGCACACATCAAGGACTCAGCCAAGACCCACAACCTACCGCACAAGCAACAGGAGATATGGAAGGTATCGGTGGATCACTTTTTTTTTAGCCACTGATTTGTGTGCAGTGACAGTGAGGCAGAACAGGAGGCAGATATGTAATGAGGAGAAGAATATCTGTTGGAGCGTCTCACCAGGTGGAACCTACAGACAGGTGACAAATTATAGGCGAAACTTCAATAAATGAGTGCTGCAGATGCTTCAACATAGGCGAGCTGTATGGTACGATTAAGCAATTAAATTTCACTTATGTTCTCTGATGTGGATTCTTGCTTTTAATTGAACATGGCAGGAAGAAAAGACATGAGTGAAATTGTTGGAGCGCAGATGACAGGAGCTTCAGACTTCAATGGGACCTCTGACTTTAGTGGCACCTGTCATGTGGTCTACAGGAAAGATTTCAGAAAGGATGACTGGAAGTCTTTGTCTACAGTGTGCATAAGTGTGATATGCACAGTAGAAAAATCAGGAGCAGCCTTTCCTCAGGTGGCTGAAAATGCCACTGTAATATGGGATGTTATCAGACTGAGTCAATGTGAAAGTTACCGAGACATTAGGCTTAAAGTGCATAAACCTTTCATTACAGAGATGAATGTACATTTGAGAGTCAAGTGGCACAAACACCATCAGCATTTGTCTAATGAGAGGTGGTAAAAAGGGATGTGGTCTGATGAGTCAACCCACTGAGATATCTGTGAGTACATGTATAATGTGGAGGGAGAAAATGGTATAGAGTAAATTCTTGTCCCCTACACTAAGGGGATCTGGTAGCTCTGTTTAGCTGTGCAGGGCATTTTGCTATGTCCACTTACCTCATTAAAGGCAAGGGTTACTGGAAATCAATTCAAAATTGTTTGGAGCAATTTATCCTTTCTATTCTGATGGGAGTTGTTACTTCCAATATGACAATGTCCCCAGTCCATGGGTCACAGAAGGTTACTAAAAATGAAAATGGCCAAAATTGATCACCGAAGAAAGATTTTGAGTTGAGATGTTCAACAATGAAACACCAAATGAGCTATATCTTGAAGAATGGTGCTCTGCACTTCCCTTAGGGTTTCACAGACATCAGGAGCTATTCTGGCTGCAGCTGCTGGCCCAACACCTCCCTGAGACACCTTTGTCGCCCATCTGAATTTATTTTGTGTTTCATTTGTGAACAGTATCCTTACTGATGTGACTCACTTCCTTAACATCCAAGGACTGTGTGGGCAGTATAGCAGCTTGGCATTATCACCACAGAGACACTTAGATGAAAGTGTGTGTGTTACAAATATATAGAAATGCAACATATGTTATTTGAGTTTCTTCGCAAGGTAGCCCTATTGCTTATATGCCCACACACTTTACCAGCACCTTTTTCTGTAGGAATCAAACCTCTGAATGTAGCAGTGCCAGCACAGTAAGGGAGCTGTAAAATAAGCACATCTGCATCCAGTTTCCCAGAGGATGGAGGGAGACCACAGAGAGTCTCAGAGATCATCCACTGAATGCACAACTTGTAGGTTGAGTCTAGTTAAGAGCTTCTCTCTATTAAATCCCTTTTCTCAGTATTTTAAAAAGTGAGACGGTCAATAACAGCTGAAACAGAACATGGAAATTTTTTATGCTTGTACCAATTATTTCCCCTTTCCATCTTTCTATATTTATCCAGCTTTCATTTAATTGAATACTGAATGTTAATTTTCAGTGAAGACATCTTTTATATCTGCAAACTCCTCTGTTTCCCCTCCCATCTTGTCTTTGAGACGCTGAATTAACTTGACTGATTAAGAAGACAACCACACAGAAGGCCAAAATGACACCAGTCCCTTAATCTGCTTTATAAACAGAGACAAGGACTACGATGTATCAGCTATCATCATGTCCCACTGCAGTACGGCCTGCTAGTGCTTTTATGAGAAAAAAACAGGCGTGGTGTCTCTAAATCACTGCACATACAAATAAAGATTATGCTACTTTACACTTGGTGTAGGTATGTTTTTCCCACTCTCCCTCCCCCCATCACTTTCTTTCTCCCTGGGGGCTCAGACAGCAATAGCTAGAACGGTACTGTAAGACGATAAGGGAGGCTAAGGCGCTTCTATCCCTGCAGAACACACACACTCAGAGGGATAAGCTTTGGACTAGTCCGGATCCTTGATGCACACAAACATGAAGAAGCAGACGTTACAAAGCAGAAGCTCATCTCACTGCTAAGCAAGCTGGGGGAAGGAGGGAGGGAGGATGAGGAGAGAATGAAAGGATTTAGTCTTCATCTGAGGATGAACATGCCATCTCCTCCTCCCTGTTAGAACAGATTCCCTTGCTTCTCTTTGCCTCTAATTGCCAATTCAGCCCACTTTTCAGCTCCGTCAGCCTGCCCTGAAAACACCCTCTGTCTCTGGACAACTGGGTTACTGATGACTGATACATGAAGTGTTTGGTTACACTTTATATTCCAAAGCAATATAAGCTATGACTATGGACACTGGAAACTTTAGCCAAGTGAATGCTTCACACTCCTCTGACACACTCTCTACTTGCAGATGGTGTGTTTAAAGTCGGTGTAGGGGGGGCAAGGCCTTGTACGTGTGTCTGCAATATGCATATAAACTGCTCTGAGTATGTGAGCACTCGGCATCTCACCTGGGGGACAAGAAATTAACACAAGCAAATTTCTCTGCGTTCATTTTAATTTTGCTGGTAACAAGACCATCTGCTAACCATCCTGCTCCACACGGGAAAGAGAAGTGGGTTGAGCTACAGTCACTTCCACAGCCCCTTTCTTCTCATTGCTCCCAATCCTCACTCTCTATAACACTGTGAGGGGCAGAGATAACACCTCAAGGCCATAGTGTCGCTGCCAGCCTTTAAAACACTTTGTCTTCTTCTGCCTTGCTCACTGTGGTGCTCTTGATGAATAAGACAAGGCTGATCAGAGGGAAACATGGCAACCCAAACGCTTGCATCACTGTCCTTCACCATTCACTTAGGCAAGGACTCAATAAATATAATTACAAGTATCTAAAAACAAGAAAGAATTAGCTGGAAATAAAACATAAACAAAACAAAAATCGGATACATGAAAACTTCTGAAATGTTTATCCAACAGTCCAAAATTACATCTGGGTTCTGATTATTAAATGCTTTTATAACCTCTTCCTATTTCCTTCTAGGAGGGCAACAAAAGAGGCTTTTGTCCCAGCAGAGTTGCTTTGGTTTGCATTTGCAAATAACATAGTGAGCATTCTGATAACCCATGCCCTCAACTCCAAACAGCTGTATCTCCTTGTTGTTGTGAGATTTCAGTGTCTTGAAATAATTTTGACATTTTTCTAACCATGTTTACAGTATAGAAATGGTCATGTCCTGTCCAGAGTGGGTTCTGCCACTTTCCTGCTAATTGCTGGGATAGCGAGAGTTTCCCCATAACACTTGGAATAAGGGGTATAGGAAATGAATGAATGAATGAATAAATGAATCAATCATCTTCTATCTATCTATCTATCTATCTATCTATCTATCTATCTATCTATCTATCTATCTATCTATCTATCTATCTATCTATCTATCTATCTATCTATCTATCTATCTATCTATCTATCTATCTATACAGTACATACAGACACACACACATATATATGTATATATATACAGTATATATATATATATATATATATATGTATATGTATATATGTATACTCTATATGTGTGTGTGTGTCTGTATGTATGTACGTGTGACACACAAATGTGTGTGTTAGGTGTATTAGGATACAGATGGGCTCCACTGGGCTGTTACAAACCCTTTGTGACAGCAGCTTAACGAGAGCACTGCCTTGTGGCTTCTGCATCTGTGTCAGTGTTGAGACGCCAAAACAGACAAACACAGTGATTAGTAAAAGCTTGAATTTATTTTTGAAAAATAACTGACACATGGATGTGCACTTCAGCATTTTATTTCCCTTATTACTGTCTTCTGACATCTGTTATGACAGGAACGATCCCCTTTCTGCTATGCAGGAGTTTCTGTACTTTGTTGTGTTTTGTTTGTAGCCAATAATGACAGATACAGGGAGTGAAAGGAAAAGTCTGATCTAATTAGCAGCTAGTTAGCAGCAACACTGTTCAGTCCAATTAGGGTGTGTGTTGCAGTGTAAGAAGTGAGGAGTTTAAATACAACAGTTTATCAAGACTGTTTATTTGTTCTGCCACCAATAGACACATGTAGTACATCTGACTGTTGAGCTTCAGTAAACAGGGAGGTAGAGGAACAAGTTTATTTTTGACTGAGAGCTATGTAGATGCAAGTGTGTCTGACTACAGTATTTCTGTGTTTTATGTCTGCTGCTTGTTTTAGTGGTTAAATGCTCAGATGCATCTCCGTTGTTAGAAGTTATGCAATTGTCTGATACATTTAAACTGCTCATTAACATCCTAAAATCTTCAAAGACAATTTCCAGCACCCCAAAACTTGGCTCCACTGCCACAAACCCACCACATTTCTCTCCCTCTTTCTCTGCTCCCTCCCTTCCTTCTGGCAGTGTCTCCCCCTGCCGGCAGGTGCACGCTCCGGTGGCAGCCAAAGTGCCACCCTGCCCTCCATATGCCCACCTCCACAGTGCCAGCTTAGTCTTGCCACTCCCCACCAGGATTCAGCTGGCCGGTCCTCCCAAAAGCTGTTCCCACTCCCCAACCCTCATCCACCCTCACACCCACCTCTAGCCTAACCTCATCCCTCTCATGCCAGCTCTCTTGCACAGTGTGGTGAAGCGCTTTGGGCCGCCCGCCCACATACACTTGTCTTGTCTTTCTGTACTCCTCATCCCGCCCCCTTTGGCCCTTTTCTCACCTTACACTCTACGTTGCTATGACCTTCATCTGCTCTTCTCCTCACCACTAAGCATCCCTCAGTTGTCGAGCTCTTCTCTGAGACCTTCCTTGACATGATGCCGAGAGACCGGAGCAGGCACACTCGGAGCCAGGAGCCAGGCTACATCAATCAGCACAGGAGAGCAGGACGACTGCATGTCAGATCGATGCATCATCCTTCAACTGGTTGTACTCTGGGATTTATAGGGAAACCCGCTCCAGGACGAATGGTGGAGGGCGAGTTATACTGCTAGCCAGTTTCTCTCTGCATAAATGCATGGTGTAGAGAGAGGAAGTGTGTTTATGCGTCCACTCACTTGGAACTGCCAACGCAACCTTGTCTGACCTCTTATCTCATTCAGTATTCCCTAAGGATGTGAAACCACAAATACACTCTCTGACATCAAGCAACCAAATAAAAACAAGCAAACACCAAAAGCACAGGACCTGAGATATATCATCAAACCCTCTGCCCCCTTTTTGTTGATATTTTAAAAAGAGGCAGGTGTAATTTCTTGAGCACATATTGTTCAAGAGCAAAAACAAACAAAAATGCAGTGAGTGAGATTTACACCCAGCTATAGCTGCTGTGCTATTTATTTTGCGGTCACTGTAAAGGCTTCCATAAACACAGAGTGATGGAGCCATAATCCTGAGCCCTCTCCTCATTACTCCTCCTCCTCCTCCTGAGGAAGTCATCTGACCAACCCAGAGCCATCTATTCAGGTCACAACCATCATCTACCATCCATCATGGAGTCTCTCCCCATCCCTCCGTTTTACACTTGCTCATACAAATTTAGTGTGCGACACTAATTCTAATAGGATGTTAGACCCAGTCACTTGCCTTGTGCAAAGCTGCCGTCTAAGAATGACAGACACCAAAGGAAAGTGAGTGAGAGGAGATATGGATGGGGCATGAGGTGATGGAGAAAAGTAGAAAGAGAAACGAGAGCGAGAAGGAGAAAGAGAGACCTTGCCTTGAGTCATCTCCTGTCGTTAACAGGATGTGATGAGCTCGAGCCATTCTCTTAATCTGTCTCCCATGATTCAATTCCATTTCCTGTGGGCCGGGAGCCTGGCAGCTTGGCACCAATCAACCACACAAACAAGAACACGCACGCAACTCAAATGGCAGCATCCTCAGCAAATAAAGTGGAAGACGGGGGTTATTCATTCATTACACCACTGACTGTACCAAATTGCACCTCCTGGTAACACAATGAGGTCATTGGCTGTTCAATCTTAACCCCTCCAACACTCACACATTGTGACACAGCTTCATCTATAAAGACTGCAGCTCCTCCCTGCCTCCTTCTCTGGGCCCTGGAGACTGACTAAAGGAGCTGAGAGGGACTGCTGACATCCCACATGGATGATTATCATATGACACTAGCCAAGAGGCTGCAAACACAGAGAGCTGGAAGCAGATACTCATCTGAGGGAGGTGAGAACACACTATGTCACAGACTGCATAAAGAGACTGAAGATTAATCTCTGAGTAAGGAGGGAAAACACTTGCAGATGGACCAAAGAGGAGGGCAGGTTATTGAAAAGGAAAAATTGCACCATCATAATTTCTTGTTTAAAGTATGGGTCTTGCTTTGATTGCAGAGCACTGAAATCTCATTGGTAAATGATTCAGAAGCTATAAGCCTAAATAAATATAAATACACACTTCTCTTCAGAGATTCAGAGCTGAAAAAAACAAAAACCCAACAGCTTAAAAACAAAGGAAACAGTTTCTCTTATTATCCCTTTCTCTCTGGGAAGGAGGTACAGTTCTTAGTTTTCCCCTCCTCTACCTCATAAATCTTAGCCCTTAAACACTCTTAATTACTTCAGGAAGTTCGTGTGGATTACCACTGCTTCTTCTTCTAATCTCATTTATCTCCTTTTGTACTTGTTTCACCACCGTCTGTTCATTTATGGTACACTTAAAAGGGCACGGAGCATTCAATATCATCGGCATTTGTCAGTTCTCAAGTGTGCGCATATTTGAGAGGGTGCATGCTGAGGTGAGAGTGTTTATTAAAGCTGCTAGGTGTGACGACTCAACTGCTCTGCCTGGTCCAGCCAGCAGGTGCTCTGCCAGGAAGACAGTGAATAAAATGTAATTGAACATATGCTACCCAGCAGAAAAGGGTCATCTGGTAACAGTTACTACCTTATCTCTGTGTGAGTGTGTGAGTGTGTGTGTGTGTGCGCACGCGCTGCAGGGCAAAAATGTATCTACTGCTTGCTCTCATGTGGCATTATGATTTACTTTGTACAGATTCCTATTCCTGCCTATTAAAAACATCAAAACAAACAAACAAAAGAAACCAAAAAAAGAAACCACAAAGAGCAACCCCCCCATCACCACCACAAAAAATCCCTGCAATAAAAATGTGCTTCAACAAAGTCACATTAGATGTTTTGTTCAAATGAATTCACACATTCCGAGGGAAAGCCTGTACCAGGATACACAGGAAGTAGGATAAACCACTCTGAGGAGATGCAATAAACCAACAAAGATCATTTTGCTTTTACAAACTACTGGATTGCACCATTTACTTCTCACTTACTACTGCCATTAATCTGTTTGTTGTGGAGAGTTTAATATGATTATCTTACCTGTCCCAACCTACAATATTACATTAACTTAAAGTTAAAAAAAAAAAAGCCTCTTTTGGACAAGGTGCATGTGTTAAATTTCTGTCCATCACAGCTTTGCATTCAAAAGAATATTCAGGTTCTAGATTTTTTAAGACATCCATATCTAAATATCCATATTTCTTGGAGGTTTAGCGCAAATATAAGGATGATAGTGATGCGTAACTATCCCCAGAGTTTATTTTTCTGTACATTTGTCCCATTGAGTAGGTCACTATATATCGACCAGTTTCATTTTCTTCTAGGTATTTCTAGTAACTGCATTTTACAAACAGAAAATATCAAATTATGTAGGACAAACTGTGCTTTTCTATTCAAGTTTGAATAGAGCCATCTCAAAAAATATATTCAAAATCAAAATTCTGATTTCTGCTGTAAAGTTTGGTACCAAATTATAGAAAAGATAGAAAAAAATCTGATCTAGATAATGTATGTGTTTAAAGCATATGACTCAAAGAGGTGGTTCTACTGACATGATGGATTAGTCACCCAATAAACCATGGTTTGTTTGGTTTTTTTTCAGTCATTGTGCTAAATCTATGAATAAATGGTTCAGACTGGTCCCTGCCTAGTCTGGA
Source organism: Atherinomorus stipes (assembly GCA_023101725.1). Classification (NCBI taxonomy): domain Eukaryota; kingdom Metazoa; phylum Chordata; class Actinopteri; order Atheriniformes; family Atherinidae; genus Atherinomorus; species Atherinomorus stipes. The sequence continues at coordinate 179,356 of JALJCO010014322.1, read as the reverse complement.
GTCGTGATCTGTTCAGCCTGTATGTACCATGCTGTGAATGCAACTCTAATCTCCTGGAGTTAACCTCCACCTCCTCATACTTCTATTCACACCTCCCCCTAATATTTTTCTTTTTTTTGTGTGTTCTCACACAGACAAATGAAGTTTCCTAACCATTGTTCTCCCTAAGCATCCCTTACTTCATGACCACATTATCACAAATCAATTAGACAAATGACCTCCATGCTTTCCATATAAATTCCCAATTCACTGCAGTAATGCTGGTGGTCAAAGGGTGGGAAACTTGACTGCTTTCTAATGTCTGACCACAACTCATCTGAGAGCTCATAAGTGAAAATGAATACTACAGAATGTGTGAGTCAGTCTGTAATGATGTGCATCCAGTGTGTGTGAACCCAGTGCCATCAGATGCAGGGAGGGTTTAATTAGAATTCTCTGTAGTCTAATTTGATTAGTGAAAGCAGAGGAAGATGAAGGCAATTACAGCTCTGCTATTTCTGTGACTGGAGTAATGTTTCAGGAGAGAGGTGACAACATACACACACATACACATTCAGCCGTGAAATGCACTGCTTTCACATTCCACACCGGGGGTCATGTCAGCTAATAGTGGCTCAACCCCAAAGAGCAGAGGTGAGTGTCCGTCATAGTAGCCGAGTGTTTGACGAGCACTTGGAGTGTCACATACAAGACCCGCTAAGTGATATCCCTACATACCAACAGCCGCAAAGAAACTATTTACCAGCTCACTGCTGCTTCTGTATGTGTGTGTGTTTGTATGTGTGTTTATGTGTAGGGGTGTGCTGTCCACAGCCGCACAGAAGCAGAACAAACAAAACCACATTTAACACAAACTGCATTGCGTCTCCCTGGTGCCAAACAGACAAGACTACAACAGGGAGCATAAAGACAGGGAGAACTGACTGCAGTTCATAAATCAAAGTGATATCAGTATAGCTCCCACTACCCCCCCACGCACACACACATACACACACACACACACACACACACACACCTGTTTTGCACATTGGATGTCTACCAAAAAGAAAGTGGACATGTATCCACTTCTAGTGCAGGAGAACCAAACGTCCTGGCAGGGCCAATGACATTATCTTTTGCATACATATTATGTACCTTGCAGTATCACACGTCCGGTTTACCTTTCATTGAAGAAGAATTGGGAAATGTTAAACTTCTCCTTTATTCGATAAATCATGAAAATACTTTGTAGAAGCACCGTATTGAAGATAAATAGTCAAGAAATGTTCCTTATTAAATGCATTTATACAAGCATGTGAGGTTTACTGGAGGTCTGCCGCCACACTTGCTGGCAGGGACTTGTATCCACAGTGGAGCAGAGGCCACAGGTGTGGGGGGGGGGTCAGGGTTTAACAGCCCCAGGTTTATGAGGAGGCTAACAGGGCAGCCGGTGAGATGCGCCACGGCTGACCTTTACAGCCATGACCGGGGCAGTGCCACCTGTGGACTGGCGTGGAACAGATGCCACACTGTGGATGGGTCATAGCTTTTATAGGAAGGGCAGAATGAGGGAGAGTAAGTGGAGGAGAGAAAGACTGAGGGAGCCAGTAGTCTATCATTGTGACTGCTTTACTGCCGCTACTGCCATCTAATGACAGAGCTGTCAGAGCACATGGAGCGGGAGGGATGGAGGGATGGCAGGACCATGAAGCAGAGGGGGAGTAAAACAGATAAATGGATACAATGATAGAGTGAAGTGAGGGATAAAAGCGGAGGAAGGGATGCAGAGAGATGGGTGACACTTGAGTAGATGCTAGCATAGAGAGTAAGATACAGAAGGGAGACTTGTAGGAATTGATCTGAGGAGATGGTCTCAGTCAGAAATAGAGAGAAGGAAGGATATGGTAGTTAATTGGATATAATGATTTCACTGCCGCACAGATAATCTTCTAACACAGTATGGATTCCTCTGCCGGTTTCATCAATGAGAACTCTCCTGTGGCTAATGTTACCAGCATGGGGTGGTTCTGCACTTACACACAACCAAATGCACAATATTCAGATTTACCCAAAAATCATTTGAACATACACCACTCTCGCTTTTTTCACAAACGAGGACTCAGTAATCATGAGTGATTAGTCGACACTCTGATCCATGGTTTAACGCCCAGCATGGCTCACACACATATCGATTATCCTGGTGTGAGTGTGTCTGAGAGAGGGGAAAGGCGTTTTGTCCGTCTTGTCAGTTCTCCAGGAATTGATTTTAAAACAGAGGCTGGGAGGCAGTAGGAAAAAAGTACTACAAAAATCACAATGGTTCAGGTACAGATTTGTATGTGTTCATCTGGCTTTCTTTTAGATATGACACTTTTAAAGAGACATTATGATTTTCCTTACTTTGTAACAGATGTTCACATAAACAGGAAAATAAAAAAATTAAAGTATTCCTATGTAAAGGTAAAGTCTGTGTGCTACTGCTGCATGCTAAAGTTATGGACCATTCTGATCTGGATACCTGGTTTCCAACTGCTAATCTTACTTTTTCACCGATTTGATGTTAGCTCCTTACAGTTTTATTTTACTATCCAAGGAAAAACATGTCCACAGAATCACACAATACTTATGCTAAACTGACCATTAACAGAAACATACACAAAATACTTGCCATATACAGTTGCCAAATGAAAGAATAAACCCAATGTTATGGTACACAATGAACAAATAAGAAGTCAATAAACAGCGACATCCTGCTGTGATGTTTAATGCTACTGTTTGTTTGCTCCATTTGCAAATTTGGAATCATATTCAGATTCAGTTGTGTGCAGATGGATTTGAGGAGTCATTTCCAATTAAGAAATAAAATGTATTTACATATATATAGAGAGCAAAATTGTTCCTTTAAGTCAATGAATAAACTTTGAGGCTACATAAAAGGCCAATGGAAGATAAATACATGCAAAGCTTTGCCAGTAGTGTTGTAGCGTGTTGGTCCCAAAATAGAAATATAGAGCTGGAAATGAGTTTCCTCAAAGTAAATGCAAGTTGAGAAGTTAGGTTACCTATATATTTATGTCTGTTTTATGTCCAGTTGTGACAAGTGGACTAGAATAAAAAGTGGTTGTCTGAATGGATCTGTCTACTTCGCCAGATTTTAAACAGAATCTGACAGGATTAACTCTCGACACCGAAACCTTGTCAGTCTGTGGCTTGTCATAACACAACTCCAACCCTTCTTGCTCTTTAACCTTGCTCCCCTACTCTACTGTTTGCCTCTATAGCATGTAGTTTTAAGAGAGGGGAAAAAAAGACCCTTTTGTTCATCCCTTTTTCTCAGCTCCTTTTTTTTCCCTTTGTCGTTTTTCTCACTACTCAACCAAGTTGTAGAGGAATGGATCTATTGTTTAAACTGAAGCAGTACATCTGTACAAGGTTTATGGTGTATATGTAGAAGAATGAGTAGAATTTCTATACACACACACACACACACAATATATATATATATATATATATATATATATATATATATATATAGCAGTAGCAATGTATAGGAAAAAGAGTAATATTGGCAGTGCAAAAGTGAGGCGAAGGCGTACAAAGAGCAAGTGACAATGACCTATCCTCCATTTTGAAGAGCTTCCTGGCTCTAGTCTACCTCAGCTGAGATGTAAATGCAACCCAAGTTCAAGTGCTTCTTCTCTAAACCTTTATTTCTACGCCTCTCACTGTTATTCTGTCTTAATACAGTTCTTTATCCACTTTGTCTGCTTTCTTTCCATCAAAACCACCCCCACCAACCCATTTCTCTTTATCTAACCCAACCTTTTTTGTTGTCAAATAATCATGGAGAACTAGCATGTGTCTGACATGGTCTCCAAGGCAACAGCGGTTAAGACGGGAAGGCAGGCAGGGGCTCATTCAGTGGCTGAATGAAAGGAGGGGGAAGAGAAGAAGCTACCCATGGTGCTGGGCATGCACGCACACACACAGACACACACAAACCCACTCCGACCTTACTAGCTTTGGCCTCTGTCACAACGAAGACCCGCTCTCTGTGTCTCTAATCTGTGTGGCTCTCCTGCTGCAGGCTAGCTTGGTGTGGGAGGTTTAGTGATCACAAGGGGTAGCTCGTACACACACATTAACACACACATAAGCGAAGAGTGGGTAAAGGGTCATAGGTACCATAAGGCATATAAGGGTAAAGAAAGAAAAGGGAGGAGGAAGATGAGTGGATGCTGAATGAGTTGGTGAGAAAAAGTCCTGGGGCAACATAATAGGAAGCTGAAGAGATAAAAGAGGTAACAGCCATCATCTGAATCTCTTTTTTTCTCCTAAATCTGTCCCTATTTAGTCTCACCGTTCTTTCCCACTTGCTCCCACATTTAGTTCCTGTTTCACTTTGTCTTTCTCCTGTAGCCTGTGAATTCCTACATCACTAAATTTAATTCAGCATGCATTGCCTCAAGTCTGAAGAGCGCACGGGTCAGAAGCTTTGACACATGCAGAAAAACACTATGTTGAGTCCTTTGTCCCTCCCTGTAACCCCTGACACAAGCACCTCTGTGTGTTGCTTTCTGTCTTTATTTCTCACACAGCAGGCTCTCAGTGGCCTTTACCAGCAAATATCCATTTCAAAACCCTCCTGAAAAAGAGAGGTGGGCAAGCAAGACACTGAGTGCATGCTAAAAAGAGAGATTAAAGATTAAAAAAAGCTGTTAATGCTTGAAAATGACACATTCTTATTTTTAAGCCCTTATTGGCGAGTATTGAAACACAATTCTTTTACTTGCTATATTTACGGATCCCAAATGTGGTAAAACTGCAATAAGAAGTCTTTCCACAGAAAAGTAATCCTTTGCCAGTCGCCAAGTGCTGCAAAGATGTTATTATAGGTATGACAGATTATTGATGTGTTTTGGCTCTTGTAACTTGGAATGCTCAAAATATGCAATGCATTAAAAAAATGTAGACGTTCAGTAAACACAGTGTTAATATTTGGCCAGAGCTGAGGTCCACAAGTAAAATTTACTGTATGCATTTGCTATCTGTGCACATCTTTAATCTTGCACAATTAGAAAGTTAGTTTGGCTACACGGCCATCCATCAATGCTGATGCCCCATCTCACGGTCTTATAAGAGAATGTAAAGGTAAGTATATGCCATTTTGCATGCTGTAACTGAAGCGCCATCTTGTAAGGACAACTCTCATATTACCTCTATTTACAACTACTGATAACTGGTTAACATAGGTATTATTTGGCTAAAAAAAGCATACACACAAACTTTTTGGACTGACTTTACTGAAGTAAAGAAATGATAATGTCTTTTTTTCTTTTATGAGGCAATATAGAGTGGGTTTTATGGGTCACTTTATTGATGATAAAAATGTTTAGTTTTTACAGGACTCATTTTTTTGTGTAAGAATATGTTTAACACTTGATTGTGAGGAATAGCGGTAGACTATATGATTTTAGAGGCTGATTCAACAGTATGAGTATGGAAACACTCTGCTGAGGTTAGAATTCAGGGTCTGTGCAGCAAAACAGCCTCAGAGCAAGCAGAAATACAATATGGAGTCAAAACAAACGGACACGTGACATCTACTTCACATTCTCTATAAATAAGCAGCCCAGATCTGCACCATGGGTTCCAACTGTGCCCATGAAAATCAGCACAGGTTTCTTTCTTGGATTTTGTTGGTAGGTTTTGCACAAGAACAGAGGGTTACTGTTTACCGAACGCTTTTTTGTGTGGTACTTGTTTGTTTGTTGAAATATTTTCTGAAATTTGCTATTTTTCTTTATTTGTCTAAAATAAATCTACAAATCTAAGAAACCTACCAACCAACCTGGTTAGGAAGGAAGGAAGGAAGGAAGGGAGGAAGGAAGAGAGGAAGGAAGGAAGAAAGAAAGAAAGAAAGAAAGAAAGAAAGAAAGAAAGAAAGAAAAGAAAAAAAAAAAAAAAAAAGAAAGAAAGAAAGAAAGAAAGAAAGAAAGAAAGAAAGAAAGAAAGAAAGAAAGAAAGAAAGAAAGAAAGAAAGAAAGAAAGAAAGAAAGAAAGAAAGAAAGAAAGAAAGAAAGAAAGAAACAGGTCATTCAAAGGGTAGGAGGATACATCTACTGTAAATAGTGTTGCAGAAGTCACCCAGCAGATAGAAGGCGGTAAAGTAAAACCTGCCTGTTAATAAACAGGGTGGGTGTTTGGGCATCTGGCAGGCGGAGGGGTCTATTAGACGAGGCTGAGGCGTTGCTGAGTGAAATGTAAGGGTCAAAACTCAAACTGTGTCTAGCTGGGTGTAATCAAACAGTGCTGCTGACTGAAGTACATACAGGTACATATTTTGTCTCTGCTAAATGTCAGTCAAGTCTACCCAGATCTGCTCTGGGGGCATGACACAGTAATGAAAGTACACATTATTTGGATGAACACCATAGTGCAGGTGTAGGTAACATAATTAAGCAGGAACGAAATTACATATGCCGTATTTTCTGAACTATAAGTCGCTTCTGAGTACAAGTCGCATCAGTCAAAAAAATGCATCATGAGGAGGTAAAGAACATATATAAGTTGCACTAGACTATAAGTCATATTTATTTCTTTAAAATAGGGTGATTTTTTTTATTTTTCATATCCAGTTTGTTACTGCTAAAAATTCCCCAATCACTCTGATTCTACAGTTAATGCTTGTAAATGATCATAAAAATCATGATTAAGAAGGATAAGCATCCTTGGGTCATTTCAGTCAGCGTGGATTGACACTTAAAAATATGTTAAATTGTATATATTTTGATTTATAAGTCGCAGGAGCAGGCATACTATGAACAAAAGTGCGACTTATAGTCCGGGAAATACGGTAAGTGAAATAATCTCTTGGGTCAAAAGTTAAGAAAAGAAAATAAAGTTGTGTCAATAGCAGATTTGTGGACTGCATAAGAGTTTTATGCATTTAAGAACAAGGCTACAAATGCACATCTAAAATAATAATGGTGTGAGCCAAACAGCAAAGCGCAGAAAAATACAAATCTTATCATTCTTATGTTAATTTCTCACTCTCCTCTTCTTCCTGTCTGTCATTCTCCTTCCCTCTCTCACCGCCCTCTCTTGGCTGTCCTCTCTACATTCAGTGCCCAGTGAGCCGTGAGACGCACTTAAGCGCCGACCGGTGGTAACCTCATGCCGCCTCAGCGCTCACTCATTCCTCACACACACACACAAAACCACAAACATGCACGTGCGCATGTGTGGATCTATAAACACAAAGACTAACAAATATGCACACATGGGAGATAAACCACACATACAAATCCATACATTTGCCTTTCTCTTCTCCTCGCTGTGTGGTTGTGTTGAATAAAACATACTCAGCCACTTAGTGTCCTGTTTACCTGCTGACTTCCATGCTGATAAAAGGCTGAGAGGTTAGAGAAACAGAGCGAGAGCTGCTGTCATACAGCATTACCAGCCCTGGATCTCAGGTTAAAACCTTAGGACCATCAGAACAAAGAGGAGTGTCTCCTTAGATGCACCCCACAGCCAACCTTAAACCCCAATTGCACTTTTTCATGACATGCACACACAGAAAGATGCTCAGGTGCACCACTGAACATTTACTAGATACATTTACGAACATGTGGCATGAAAACACCAAAACAAGAACATTTTCACAGCACATATAATCAACATTAGCTTACCTGGCAAGTAGTAAAGGGGTGCTTTTAGTCCAAACATGGTTGCTATTTAAGTGTCATGAAGCAAGAGAAACTTGTTTCAAACGTGCAGGCAGCAATCCTGTCCTGGATGACTGAGACAGGGAGGGACTGCGCCCTTGCAGCCACCCTGAAACGAAGCTATGTGTGTGGTGAGGCTGGGTTGGGACTCAGCCTGTCATCCCTGCTCTCTGGTCCTCGCTAACCAAGCGTGAGGCTGGGACCGCCCAGCCAGCTAGGACACACACACATACACGGACACTCAGACAGCCACACAGATACACGCAGACGGAGCGGTGCAAGGGTCAACCCCCGAGCACGCCCCCTGTCTTGACCCGCTCGCTCTTGGCTCAGATCCCCTGGGCAAAAGGTCACACACTCACTGTCCGTCTCTAAGTGGCAGCAGGAAGCACGCTTTCTGTAGCTTTTGCTTCCAAGAACCCACACTAGCACACACCCAGAGAGTCGGGACAACCGGAGAAAGATGTAAAAGCTAGCAGGTCCAGTGCCAGGAAGAGGTGAAAGAAGAAGGAGGGAGTGTAAACCCAGGCTGGGTAAATCCTCCAGACAAGAGTAGCGACTGATTCCTGGGACTGGCTTTTATCCCTCAGTCCAAGAAAGATGATCAGAGTAGAGGCAGCTCTGCTTCCTCCACTACCGCTGCCACTATCTCTCTTTCCCTTTCTTGCTCTCTGATTTTCTCACCCTCCCTGTTTTCCCTCTCTCTCTCTTTCTCTCTCTCTCTCTCTCTCGCTTTCGCTGCCGATACAGAGAAGGAGGTGGAGGAGAGGAGGAGAGGAGGAGGGCAGAATGAACTCCCTCCAGGCAACAACACAGCCAGAAAGCGAGAAAGGGTGTGTGTGTGAGAGAGAGAGGGGGGTAGTGGTGTCAGAGCAAAAAAGAGATAGAATAGGCAGGGGTACAGATGAGAAGGAAATACCAGCCAGTGCTGATGCTTCACCCGAGGAGGAGAGTGGCCATAGTTCAATTTGGAGTCAGGGTGACAGCTGATTGCACAGCCCCAGTGACAGCGAGAGGCCAACGACTATCAAGGGAGCATCTGTTCACACTGTATCAGACAGTAGGAAAGCATCGACCAATCGCAAGTGCAGAGAGAGCGCTGTGGGTCTTCAAGGGCAGCTCACAATAGAACAGCTACGTGTTTGGAGGAGGAAAATATAAAAGATCCCCCGCCTCCATTCTCCTCTCTGAAAATGAGAGTCCTCGTCTCTGTCTGCGTGTGTGTGGGTGCGTTTGTGTGTCCGTCTAGGAAACTTGGCTTGTGCAGGCTAGTACACAGACTGCTCACCATGCTGCGCCGACAGCAGACTATCCCCCCTTTCTGTCTTTCTCTCTCTTGATACACACACATGAATAAACACACAAGCATCCTGTGTTAAGCTGCCGCCTGCTCTGCACACAAACCTGACTGAGGTGGTGGCAGTGAGGGTGAGGAGTTAACTATCTGCTGGGAAGCATCCATGCCCAACCACAAAAATAGCAGAAGTAGTGGAGAGAGAGAGAGAGAGAGAGAGAGAGAGAGAGAGAAAAGGATAAATGATGGGGGAAATAGTCTTGCAGGACAGAGCGCCCTGTGGACTGACTTGCTCTCTAAGCCATTCTATGAAACTCCGTGGGGGAGAAAGACAGAGGAGATTGGCAGGAGTTTAGTGAGGAAGTGGAGGGAGGTGCACTGAGGGGGTCCTATGCCTCCAGGAAAACTCAGAGGATAAGAAAAAAGAAAAGAAAAAGCATCCATAAGCACAACAAGCACAGCGAGAGTGAGTGGGAGTATGGAAGGCATGCTCATGGGCAAATGGGGCAAATAATCACTAATAGGGACTCATGACTGAAAGAGGAGACAGAAGGAGAGAGCAAGTGTGGAAGGAAGGGGGGGTTCAGATATCAAGATATGGATGGAAACAAGGAGGAGGGGGAGCTCTTTTGGGAACAAAGCCCTTTTTACGAATACAAAGAAATCAGTAAATGTTTAATTAAGACAAGGTGCTAACAGTGTGTAGGTGTGCATGCTACATCATGCAGACAGATAAAGGGAAACGGCTCAGCATATTCACATTTATCTTCACACTATTGCGTACAGCTGAATGTGTGCAAACAGCCCATATTATCATTGCTGAAAGGCATGTGCGTGCTTCTGTGCTGTTTTGCACAGGTGTGTGCGTGAGGTGTTGAAGTGTCTTGCACCTTGAGAGACAGGTTGGGAGGTGACGTGTCTCCCTGAGGCGTGACACCAACAAGTCTGATGACACATTGACAGACACAGAGAGGCAGATACTCAAAAATGCAACATCCAGCTTCTGCATGGTGGCCAAGATAAAGAAAGAAAACTGGAAAAGGACAAGAAGATTTAGTTGTTTTTAACTCATAAAAATTTCATTGCATGGTTTCATGAGTTTAAAAAAAGTTCTGTTAAAAATCAAATATTGATAGGCATCTTTCTGAAGAGGGCAAATCAATCAAAAGGAATCTGAGTGCAATTGTTGTTGCACAATTCTACTTTTGAACTTATTTTCTGCTTTTTTGCTGTTACGGAAGCTGTTCAATTTCTTTATTCTTAATTGGATATTTATATTCTAATTTGTTTCGGATGAGGTAAGTTCCTATGAGGAGCAGGCTTTGCAATGCAGTAGCGATTAAAACCATTTCAAATACTATACTTGCATCATGATTGCACATTGTAATAACTAACTTGTCTGCTTTTTCCAAAGACATGCCTGTAAAATACATCAATTTTTGTATTTAGTTAAGGACAGAGAGATTTATGTTTATTGTTCATTTTAAAACACCACGGATTACTCTCGTAAACTGAAACCATGAGTGATAACAGCACATTCACAGTGAGCAACATAGAAATTAATGGAAAAGAATAATCTGTTGGCCTTTTTTTTTATTCTGCTGCTCATTAATGGACAGGAAATGCAGGAGAATAGCTATTGTCCTCTTACTTAAGGAACGTAATGAGTCACATTTGACAAGTGCACTGCGGGAAAAAAGGAACGCACACACTTGTGCTCGTGTACAAACAGACACACTCTCTGAAAGGGTATAAAAGCTCCTTTGGGACTGAGGCAATGTGTGCAACTGAAAACACTGTGATCAAGAAGTAACGGGGGGAGAGGAAGAAGAGAAGAACAAAACAAGTGAAAAGGAGGTGTTAATACAAAGGAGAAAAACGGGATGGGAGGGACAACACACTCAGCTGACAGAGATGGGGGGTAATGACAGAAAGTGGGAGAGCAAGCAAGAAAGCGCACACGAATCTGTCAAGCCAATTTCCTCTCAACCTGAGCTACTGTCTTCTCTGCACATTTTCTACTCAAGAAAAAAGAATATCACTTCCAAGCATTTTGTGTGTGTGTGCATAATTGTGAATGCAAGCATGTAGAGGGGGTTTGAAATGATGCCATTTTCCACAGCAGAGAGAATAATGATACGGCATCACTACAATCCTTCCCTACAACACACACAAAACCAGCACACTCTTTTAAGATAGCTACAAGAGAGTGTGTGGGATTCTCAAAGGGTATAAGTCAGAAAAATAGGTTGTGTACAGGCAACATTGCAAGTGTTCATTCCCGAAATCAAGTATTCAAAAATATCTTTACTTCATGATTATGCAGAAACTTTATAAATTATACTCTTGTATCTGAAACGCAAATACTGTTCAGAGAGATCGTCCAACTTACTCAGACTCAGCAAGCAGAAGTCAAAAAGACAACCTTCAGCAAGTAACGGATGACAGTATGAGAGCTTTTATTTTTAAAAAACGAGCTGGACCTCCGTGTTTCCGCATGTCTCAAATGAGATAAGAAATAAAATCTCGTCACCCCTCACTCACCCCTATTTGCTCAGGCCCGCACCCACTCCCCCACTACACACTCCCATTTAGCCTGACCTCTCACTGGTGATTAGAGGCCTGTGAAGTGTGTGAGCATGTGCGCGCCTCTGTGTATCGGTCTTTGTGTGCGAGATGCTTCTCTCCGTATGCTAATCACAGCCTTGCACTGAGAATTAATTTGCAAATGTGTCATTACCCATCAGGCTCAGCAGCAATAACCCTGCAATTACACAACTCTCGCTTGGCCAGCTGAGCACCACACTCGCATGCAGGCGAACGGAGGCGCAGACAGCCGAGCACACATTCTGCTTCTTCAGGACACATCAACAAAAACAGCAAAAAACTCTGATGTGAGGATGCTAGATTCAGAAAATATAACATCCTGCTGCTCTGCAGCCAAGAGAAGAGACACAACTCTTTTTATCCCAGTGATTGTCAGCGTGTTTACAGTCTAATCATATCTCCTCACCTCCATGTCAACAGGACAGCAACCAAGGTCAGCTGCGCACTTTCACTCACTTCTGTTTCTAAGCAACATTATCCGGGAGTGTGGCCTCGCTAAAACTTCAACAGCATCACACAGAGCCTTTAGATTACAGATAAAGCAGCGGTACAATGTGCATGAGCGGGAAAGAGTTTAAGCACTTACCTGTGAAGTGAGGTGTCAGGATAGGAGGTGAAGTGTGTAGCAGCCATATGGAGGAAGAGTGTTGACATGAAAAAGAAACAAAACAACAAATATCAAGCCATGAGTGTTTGCACTGTGTTTTATTTTTTTTTGATTTTGTGCTTTGCTACATAGTATTAACATATCTCATAGATATTGTACAATGCAGAAGAGTGACAAGTAATATAAATATATAATCAAAGACATCTAAAAAATCACAAATCCATGTTTCTATATAGGGTTGAGGAGGCTAGTCAGATAAATTGGTGACATTAAAAAACATGAGAAATGAGTAAATTGGCCTTCCTGTTACTCCATCTTACTTCAACTAGACAATAGGAGATTTTATATCACTGTTACAAGAAGCAAATCTAATCTCGTTTAGACTGATCAATGACAAAAAATGTTGCAGTTTGATTTTGCATAAAGGATTAAGAAAAAGAGAGACTGCTCTTTACGTAATGTATCTTATGTTTGTCAGCTTTCCATGTCGGCCTGTAAATGTCCATCGTCTCCACATTTGTTCTCCTGTGGTAACATCGATGCTCCACGTATATCACTAAGATGTGTTTGATCATGTCGTCCTTTGTGACAGAAAACACTGCAAGTTCAGAACTTGCCCCGACTAATGTTCACAGCGGTCATTGTACTTTTCTACGTCCTTCCCTCTTGTGATTCCTTAGTTTTTTTTGTTGCTTTCTTTTCTTTCAAACACAAACAATCAGGACTAGTTTCGAGTCAACGTACATGGTAAGATCTTTTTTATTACAAAACACATGGTTGAACAATTTTAAATGATTATGGCATTCACATTTTGATACTGGTACATTGTGATAATCATGCTAACACATGAAGGCTGCCCGAGAGAAAAAAACACAACCACAAATTTTGGACATGTGGACAGAATGATGTACATCACAGCTCTGGAGTTACAGTAGTTTAAAGCTTTTACTGGAATGCTGTCACCCATTAAAATTTTGGAATCACCTGCAAGAAAAGCACAAGCAATTGCTCCTCCAATATGTGACGTACTGACCATCACAGCTTACCGTTAGAACTTCAGAAATTTGCTCTGAAGTCATGACCCAAAACATGATTTTATTATCCTCTTTTTCATAGCTGACACCAAGGGGGAGGGTGATGGTAAAGCTAAATGTTTGCTCAGTCACTGAATACAAACAAGTTGCTCTTAAAGTCAGCTTCATCCATCAGACTGCCTAATATGGTCACTGCTCAGTCACACATCTCTATGTCTACTACAGGAAACTAACACACAGTGGCACACACTCATCTAAAGCATGTCACACACCTGTCACAGATACTCCTCAACACTTCACACACACTCATCTCTGATGCTGTCGCCCAGTGCAGTCACACCTAGTGAGACAGCAAAGGGGTGTAAGTGCACATGTGTTATGTGTGTGGCTTTTGCTTTGCTATGAGCTTAACAGGCTTGACTTTGAAATCAAACAAAGTCCAACAACAGTCGAGATTTAATCTGAGCACATTTTTTATGGAAAGAACATAAAAACCATCTGAAGACAACCTAACATGGTCAAGAAACCAGAAAACTAAACAGGAATTACGTGTAGTTCTAGAAGAAGCTGTTTCAGCTACCATTCAGTAACTGATGGGCATTTGCATTGCTGCTAACCCTCCCCATACTCTGATGGGGGGGACACAGTGAGGATAAACACTCAAGTCTCAAATTTCCGGTCAAATGTGCTGGAGACCTTGCTGGCAACACTGTAAAGCCAAGTCTATTTTGACAATTCATGTTGGCAAAACAGAGCAGATCATTTCCCCTGAGTAACTGCACATTTCCAGCAAGGACAACAGAGGTCTGAGAAGTTTTTGTCAAAGTATGGGATTATGCAAGTGCCCTGAGCCAAAAGCAGCAGCGACTGACTGACTGACACACAGCACATCTGGTTTGATTTCTGCTCAGTGGAATTTGCATTAAGAGTGTAGCTAACACAATGCAACTGACGTTGATCCAGATAAACGTAAACTACCACACTGATACAGATATTAAGTAAATAAATTCACTCAATGTACAGCCATGCACTGTTTGCAGTTAAGACTAGAGAAGCTTTTGCATTGCAGTAGCCTTAATATGTGTGTAAACCTAATGAGTTCTTGTTAATGTGTGAATTCCTTGTTACTTTTATGATGTCAGTTAGTGATGTCATGCCCCACCTGAGAGCCAGTGTTTTAAACTACTAATTCAGTTAGATGTATGCATTTATTTTGGGGGGTTTAGGTCTTCAACTGAGTAAAACTGTCCATATCCGGGAAGCAGCCACAATTAGAGTTTACAATATTCTCTAAAACACTAAGGACACGAGCGACAGTCTTTTCTTTATATGGTCTATATGGTCTTTTCTTTATCATAGAAAGCAATGGCACATCCTTGATAACAGAAAGTAGATAACTCATGTCCACAATTTCTCGTGGCAGCATTTTTCAAAGCAACATTTGACTATTTTCACCCAGTCACACTCACTGGACTTTGTGTTGAAAAATGTGAGGGGTGAGTGTGAGCAGCTTTTGACAGCAATGTCTTTCACATTTCTGCATTTTTTTCCAATTTTTTTTTTCACTTCCCAACCTCAATGATAAAGTAAAATGTCATCATATTTCATTCTACATGTTTTAAATGTTATAACCTCTGTGTAACAGCTCAATGGGATTGGATTAGACAAAGCACCTAAAGCTATTTTTGTAGAATAGTTATTGGACATCTGCAGTTTCAGTGCAGCAGATTTGCTTCACAGCTTAGTGTAAGTGGGGTTGGATTCTTATTGCAGCTTGATTGTGTTTTTCTAAGTCCTTCCAATTTCTCCAATCATCTTTCCTGAACCTCATGATGTCTTCAATGAGGTCTGGGAAAGGAGCTTAAGAAAAGATGATAGGAGGTAATTTATTTTGCCTATTTGACCACAAGTGAGTATCTAAGGGATAGTATAGGTTGTGGCATTAATGTTTCATGGCAAGAGCAGATCCTCAGGAGCCTACTGCCATGTTTTTTTCTTTTAAAGTCACATTTTGATATTCACAAATCCAGCCCGCATGCCTAATGCTCATCAGAATCCTGTCACTCTTGATTTAAAGTGTATTCCACTGTGGCTGACACTCGTACAAACTCATAAACACAAGAAGACGAAGGAGCCAGGTGGGGGAGAGTTGGCCAGTGCTGACAAACTGATGTGCTGTCTTATCATATCCCCTCCCACAATGCCTTGTGGCACACCTGCTTTCTAGTACAGACAACAGAAGCGTCCCTGCTCTCAGCTGAGGGAATGCATCGCACCGCACATCTCTGCACTGATTAAGCTTTTTGTTGTCACTCAACTCTCTTACCTGCATCCTCCGACTATTCATCTGTCTCCACATCAAACGCATCAGATCCACTGCCTCTCAGCAAGTCCCGTTGTTATTAGACAGCAGAGCAGGGAACCAGATACAAGGTAGCGAACCGGAGAGGAACGAAGTAGGAGATCTTAAAAGCACAGCTCATTTGATTAACAAATATGTGTACACAAGTGAGCGGCGTGTTCCTCCGTCTAATGTGTGCGTGCGCATAGGGTGTATGTCGCTGTGTGTCTGTTCATCTGCCCAGGGGCAGGTGTAAGATATGCAAACGCAGTTTAAAAAACAATGAGAGAAAAAGCAGCAAGAGAATCCTGCCTTGTAGCAACGTGCTAAAAAGAAGCTAACAATAGGCACACACATGTTTATGTTCATGTGCATGAAGAAGAATGGCACACGTTTCAATAAACTTCATTTAATATTTAATTGCATGCACGCATTCACACATGCACACAAGCCTGCATCCACACACACACACAAAACAAACAAACACACACACAGATAGCTGTTGGCAGTGTGTTTTTCGCCTGACTTGTGCTCTCCTGTGACATTTCTTCATTGGCTTGTTTGTCTCAATTATCCCAGTTTATTGGACAGAGATGGTTAACCCATTAACTTACACACAGGGAGAAGGAGAGGAGCGTGAAAGAGGGAAAGCAAGAGAGAGCTGGATTATAGTTTGACCTGCCTTAGGCGAGTTGTGAATCACACAACTGTATGAGGCCACAAACACGGGCCTGGCCGGACGCCAAGCAAACACACAAATTGTACATGTGTGCAGGAGGTTGAGAGCAGCTGAAGGGCCAGCGGAGCACCAGCACCTCGGGGCCTGTTGCAGGGCCTGAACTGACCTTCACCACTCACCACTGTGTACGGATTTAACACACTATCCAGCTACAAGGTTGCAGCTTTGTGTGTGTGGATTGTGCGATTGGGGAAGTGCATCATTAGAAGTGCCAACATGTGTGTCTGTAATGTTTGTATGTTGGAAAACGGTGTGTGTGTATACAGAGGCTGCCTTGCCCTGTGTCAGACCTCTGCTGTGCTCGGTAAGTGAGGCGTGCTAATACTGCGTGTGCTCAGGTTTCACGCATCAGCACACAGTCGAAGAGACTTACCCGAGGTCACAGACTGTCGAACCCTCCTCCCCTTACCCCCCCTTCCTCCTTTGACTCAATCCTTCCTTTTCTCTCTCTAAATACTTTACCTTTAGCCAAGCTTCAGCAGTCCTTTTTACTCCCCCCTCCCTCTTTCCCACTTTGCTATCAGCCCTCCCTTCCTTCTGCCTCTCCTCCCTCCTCCTCGTCCTCCCCAGAGGATTCCATCGTGCTCAGTCTTTTAGTATCTTTCATGTCTTTTACCTGTCAACAGAGGAGAGAATGTGCGAGCAGCTCCCCAACAAAGGAAAAACACCCTTCTGTCATCTCAGAAAATGCTGCAGGGTGGAGGGGGCAGGGAGGGAAATCGACAGGGGGACAGAGGGAGGCAGATAACACAGGAAGCACAATAAGAAGGGAAATGTTGAGCGATGGGAATAGAAAAATGTGGCAAAGAGAATTTTGTTTTTTTAAATATATGAGCAACTCTGCCGTTCCTGAGCGATTGAGTTGTCTTTAAATGGCACAATGTCTTGAACACGTTCTTCCAAAAGCCTCGTACAGCTGGAGACAACACACCCTACTTGTAGACTACCTCTGCTCTATTTTAATGACAAAGAGCCACTCATGTATAAAGTATCAAACTCGCACACACATATGTCAAAGAACACAAGCAAATATTCATGCATGACCTCTTCAGCTTCACACAGCTATAGTGTGTGAATCCGTTCAGCTCTACCACACTCCACAACAGCACCAGCAGCACACATTCAGGCGGGATAAAACTATAAGCCGTACAATCCAATAGGCACCTCACTCAATCTGTGACTGTCTCTCCATCCCATGCCTGGTGTGTGTGTGTTTGTGTGTGTGTGTATGAGTGAGTGAATCCTTTTCTAGTATTAATCTGCTGGCACAGTCCCCGTCCTCAGTGTTGCCCCCATCTTCGCATTATTCTGGGATTAGCTTGTGTGTTAGCCTAGCTGCAGCCCACAGCCTGAGCTGGAGAGAGGCAGCCATCTTAGAACAATGCCTATTGATGAAACACTAAGAGGCTTGATTGGATTAATCATCTCTAGTTCTTCTTCTCTTTTTTTTCTCTTCTCTAGCAGTCCCTCTTTGTATTCACTTGTCCTCTGTTTCTTTTCCGTACTCCTGCCTTTTCCGTCTTCTTTTCAAAGCTCAATAACACAGATTTTACCGTTTCTCCCAGGCGATGAGATGATGGTGTTAACGCCCCCTTGCTGGATAACGAGCGCAAATAACAGGCTGCCAGTTTACGAGGGCACTCCAAGGTAAAAAGTAAACATCTAATTAAGAGGAGAATCAAACAGCTTCCAACTGTTTCTGTGTGGTAGTACATTGTACATTACAGTATTTAAGTGGTAGGCCTTTTATTGATGAGAGCAGAAACACTGCCTCTGATACTGCCTGATTATAATTACAACAAAGATTATAATTAAAGGCAAAGGTTGAGTGGAAAACCGGCTCATTTATGAAGGTTTTGTCTTCCTTTTCTATCAAAAACAAGTGAAGAAGAGCCGGCAAAATGTGCAGTATATGACTGCAGCAGCACAGAAAGAGAGAACTCGGGGTGAATCCCTCCAGATTTGGCCTTTGTTTAGCTGGGGCATTCTACCAAGTGGCAGTCACTAGCCTGGGCGGCCTTTGGCCTGCTGTCCCCACCAATCACATACCAGTCCCAAATACGCCAGTGTGGACCCACTGCAACCCACCAGTCTGGTGCCAAACACCCGTGCACACACGCACAAACACACACACCAGCAACCACAGCTCTTGCAAACACTGCAGCCAACTCCATTTTCAAACATGGATAACAACTGAATTAACACTCTGTGATCCTCTGCCAAAGCAGAAGGATGCTTCTTTATACATCCAACACACACTTACACGCACATTTACGCAAACAAGTGCACACATCCTCAAACACAAACACAAGGGGATGTTTGGGTGGAGTTTTCTGTGTTTAGATTTTAAATGCCCCTCATGTGCGTCTGTACCACTCTGTGGTGTATCTGTGTTGCTGCGAAGATAAAAGCAAATCACTGTCTCATACTGGTGTTGTTAGCGTTAAAGCAGTTTGGTTGGTGCATGGCACTGTCTTTTGATGATTCAATGTTGGAGACGAAGAATCAGGGTTGAAAATGAGGACAAGTTAGACCAGTGTTGGCTAACGTGGGGGTGAATTAGAGAAGGCGAGGCAGAGCCTGCTTAAAAAAGCAGGTGGGATGTCATTTGTTTTCTGACCTGAGGCCAAAATGACACAATCTAAATGCAGCTATGAAAATAAACATACAGATTGTTATTGTGCTCTGACTCCCTTCATCTTAACTCTCCAGATCTCATCCCTCCTGTTAGTTTCTCCATCCAAGGCAAAATAAACTGCCTACAAACCTCCAATTATATATCACAGTACCTGACCACTTCTTTACCTCTTTAACTCCTCCTTTCTCCCTCTCCCTTCCCATTTCTCTTCTTTGAACTGGTCTGAGCAGCAAATATTGCCCAAAATGCACAAACACAAAGAGAAAATGTAGAGTAACTCTTATTTTTGGACACTATGACACAAATGTCATAGTTAGGGGTGTTTAGGGATGTTTTCCCCTGCTGAAAATCACAGTAGGGAGAAAGACTGCAAGTGGCTAAAAAAGGAGAGAGAGGGAATCACCTGACATTATAGCTATTTATTCTACAGAGTGAAGAGCTGTTTGGTCCTCCACCAGACTGAGGGAAAAAGGCCTTCCAAGAATCCCTCCTCTCCCTTTCCTCTCCCTCTTTTTCCACAGATTAATCTGTCCAACAGTCTTATAAATCTCTGTGCTCACTGTGTTGAAGTGCTCTGTGCGGGTCATTTATGTATGACAGAAAAAGAAGATAAATCTTATTAAACCTCTTGAGGAGTCTCGGTACAGAAAAAGAGTCCAAATTGGGCAAAACACATTTCTTTGATCAGTGAATGGCCAAACCTGAACCCCTGCAACACCACATTCAGCCACAGCATGAAGACTAATGTTTAAAAAATGGGCTTGAACTGCAGGTTTACACTACCCAGTGAACATGCTTTGGTGGTTGTGTTGCTTGTTAGCGTGTCATGGTCGTTTGTGACTGAGGTCAAAACTGTTCTGCTTTACTGAAAGACTGGAGGAGAGGGGGAGGAAGGGATCAAGGGACATTGAAATGGGGGGCGAGGTGGATTTGAAGGGTTCTGCTGTAACCATGGTGTTGCTGAGCTTGGTCACCGTGGGAACAGACCCTCTGCAAAGCATTTTTGTAATAGAGGGGAGGAGGGCTGTCCCCCCAGGTCCTCCTTTGTCAGAGTTCACAGTTCAGAGAAAAAAAAATCTGTGTTGTATCACTTTAAGAGATAATACTGAAGTCATTTGCAATCAAAGAATATAACACCTTGTACATGAAAATGCTGCCTGTAAAATCTTTACGGACCATTCTACAGAATTATCATGATTTATTCTGGAATATGTAGAAAACAAAACATTTTTCTGTAGTCTGCTTATTCTTTTAAATGTCAACCTTTTCAGCATGTACTAAATGCTCTCCAGAGCAACATGCTCACATATCCTGGCATTCATTCAATAACTTATCCAACAGTAACCAGTGTGTACTATATTCCTTTCCAGGAACTGATTAACACTACAACCTACGAGATGGAAATGCATCTATTTCACATTTTTCTGGCAGTGTCTTCGAAGTGTGTGTAAATCCTTCTTGACAGTTAGGTGGAAACAGCTTGTGTGTCATAGCAGGAACTCTCCTGTTGGTTAAAGATGATGATTAGAGTCCTCAAAAGATTTTTTTTTTCTAAATTTCTCGCTGAAAATGGATCCGATGAAGTTATTCTGTTGTAGGGTATTATCATTATTACAAAATTCCATTCATCAGTCGCACTGAATACATTAACAAGTCTCAGTGAGCACTGGGATTTTAACATTGATCTGTTCTTGATAGCTGGTTGATATTCAGTCTGAACATCTCAAATCTCTTTTTAGCTATTTTTCAACCAGCTTAAATATGGTTACAACATCAATGTGTCACCAAACATATAAAGTATTTGTTTGTTTTGAAATCTGTTCTTATGTGGGTTTGAAGAGAAATCACATTAATTAGATGGATAGTAAAAAATGAATAATTTAGTTTGAACAACAAAAACAACAAACGTCCAATGATACAGTGTAAAATGAAAAATTGTGATCTCTACTGTAACATTACAAAAGTGCTTTGTAAGGTCCTGTTGATGTCAAAAATCATAGCCATACACCAACTACGTGTAGCAAAACTGTTATTCTGCATTTTCATCCAGAGCACCTAATAAGAACTGAAGAAGCATACATCAATTAATGATTAATTGGGTTGTCTAAACTTTTAGAGGAGGCCTTGATGCCTAAACCAATCCAAACTGTAAGTGAAAACAAGTGAGACAGTAAAGATTAGTTCCAGGAAGATCTCAAACTTGGGTTTCTCACTTCAAAGTGCTGTGACCTGCCCTCATCTTCCTTTAACCTCCTCACAAGGACAGTGCTGTCTGTTAGTACATAAACACATCATTGGAGTGACATTGGAGTGTTTAATGCTGTTGGCATCTGCATTGCTACAGCCAATGTGTCAGAACACAGATGCCAAAAGACACTTACAGTGCCTCTCTCAGAGATGCCGAGGGGTCCTGAAATGATGGCAGTTTTTGAAGCCATGCAAGAACACTAGGTTAATAATGTGCACATGCAAGTACTCAATAGTTAGGTTGAGTTAAAAGGCACTGGCAGTTAAAAGGGTTTGAGTTTGTGAAACCCTCTATTTTCCCTTACAGGTAATCCGAGTGAATTGTGGTTTAAGTTTGAACATTTAATCCCCATTTGTTAGAAAAACAATCTGTTAACCAACTCTCACTAGGATCTATGTCCTGATCTGCACACGTGTCCGTCCCCATCATCCCAACAGCATTAATGTCCCAAATATGGCCCCAGTGTGGATGGAAACTGCATGATTTAGATGGTATTCGTTCCTGTGTATACAGCGCGAGTTGTACTTGAGTGTGCGTGTGTATGTGTGCATGTGTATGATTAATTTCCTGTCCTTGTCAGTAAACAAACCACCTGAATCTGTCAGAAGCAGGCAGCTGCACTTAAAGCCGTGGCTGGTGAAGCAGGATTTACAGCACTCTTCAACTATCACACTATCAATTAGATCTACAGAATAGTCTTAGTGTGTACGTTTGCTTGTGTCTGCAGTTTGAGTGTGGAGGGAGTGATAATAACCACAGTAAAGAAGGGCAGAATGTAGGGGCTATGAGTAAGTGCTGCAACATTTCGATTTCCCCTCTTGCCATGATGTCACAGAATTTATAACTGACTCTTGCTTGAGACTGTACTAGCTGTAAATCAGACATGCACACACAAACACTGAGAAACACACACACGTAACTGTCTGTTTGTGTCAGACCTAGGAGCAGAGCAAGAGGGGCTGTGATGAAGGGGGAAACAAACAATGGGTGGAGACGGATGACGGATGGCTCTACTCATTCACTGAGCCGGTCTGAGATGATCGTATACTTGAGCAATATGTCCCCTGGTCTCTGTTTCCATCTTCACGTCTTCTCGGCTGCAACAAAACTAACACAGTGGCACCTCGATGGGCTGATAGTACCACTGCAGACCAGTGTCAGAGGGATGATGCAGATGCTGATAGGCTGACTGTTGCACACCAGCAGAAGTAGAGATGTGAGACGTGGGCTGATACAACCAATGGTGACTCCCACTGCGTGAGGAATGGAGATAATAGAGGAGGGCCCTCTCAAAGCTGAGCAGGGAGCGGCGGCAGGGGGGCTGGAGGTGACCAGAAGGGAGAGTAATTGCCTCACCACACTCAAGGTGCTTGAAATGATCTGTGACCTGTTCCAAGTGTGTGTGCTTGAAGGAACGTGTGAGAGACATATTGTGCAAAAAAGATATGGAGCAAGAGAGAGAAATGAGTGTTGCAAATACCCATTTCCTGCTGCTGCGGGGTCATGCTTGAGCCAGGAAGTGTGGGATGGAGTAGAAGGTGGAAATAACGGAGGGATAATCTTGTCTGAGCTCTAGTGAAAGAGGGCAGGGGGCTTGTTATGAGAAAATGAAAGGGGAAAGGTGGAGGAAAGGAGCCACGGGCCATTAGAGACACCTCGGCCACACATAATGGCAGGTAGCGCAGAGAAAGGTGCAAGTAGCTCAGTGGAGCTGAGGTGAAAGAGGAGGCAGAGGTGATATGTTGCCCAGGCAAAAAACAACAACAAAAAAAAAAACAGAACAAAACAAAACAAAAAAAAAACAGATAAATAAGAGTAGAATAAAATAAAATAAAAATAACAGCATTAAAACAAAATTACTCATGACCATGTCCAACATCACATTTGTCACAACATGCATACCTGAACAACAACATGCAAGGCTAAACATAAATTGTTTTTATCCATCCTCTAGCTGTCCATAACACTTTGAGTTCTTTGCTCACAGAATGATCTCAAAAACTTGACAATGATGAGTTGTTCTCATGCTGTGGGACTGTCAATCTCAAACACACAGTGCTAGCAAGAGATTAATGTTGGCTTGATCTTCTAACTGCATAAGTGCCCTGGTTTGTATGAAAAAGCCAACAGAGTTACACAAAGCATCTTTTAAAAAAGCATCACGCGATGACAAAGTAAAACAATAGTTTGTTTGAAGAGTTTCCAAGTCAATGAAAAGAAGTAAAACCAGTGTGTTAATATTACTTATCAAAAGTTTAAGAAAAAAGTAGATATTTAAGATTGAATACATGCCAATTACCAAATTATTTGTTCATCGTTATTGAATCATGAGAGTAAACAACTGGACCAAAGCTTGACATATGGTTTTGCTGTAAACACTTAGTTGTAGCCAATACTAGTTTTACATGCACCTGTTCAAAGATGCCATTACAAGGCGCAGCACTCCGAAATAAATGTTAACACCAACAAAGGTTGCTGGCATAGACTGCAGTGTAAGCTCTGCATTGATCTGGGGGCATGAATCAGTCTGCTATCACCACATATTCTTAATGTCTGTCTGCAGTTCTACAATGTCAAGCAGAGGATTAAATAATAGAGGATATACAGATTGTAAAGAGAGAGACAAGAAAGAAACATTTTTCCCACTCATTTCTCTTTTTTTCTTTTTTTCTCTTTTTGCCTCTCATCTCGTCCCTGCCCTCACTGCCACAAACAGACTAATCAGAAGTCATCTACTGGCCTATATGGCCTCAGACATTTTCTCTCGATCTCTCTCCTTAATGCTTCTCCACATAATATCTCAATGACTTCTATTCTTCACTTCCTCTACTGTGTTCTCGACTGCATTCACTAAGCTAATTCATGGGGCATGCATTGAATGCTACACATTTGAAACAGCTACCTAACACATAGCATAAATAGTAAAGAAATATAAGAAGAGGCAAGAGAGTGATTGTAAAGACGTCTTTATCAATACTGTAGCACCAAAAAAGTTTTGTCATTAATATTATTAGTAGAGTCAATAGCAGTGACCAAATTGTTATACTTCTCTCTATTGGCAAAGACAAATCAAGAACTATGACATGTCTTGAGCAAAATGTCCAGTTGCCGACAAGCCACTAAACACAGGTAAGCAACCTTAAAATGACTAAATCAGTGACAGTGGAAACAGGCAAGTTCAGACTTCAGCAAATATGATGATCACACAACTGTATTATGTCAATAATACAAAAGCTGAATCTAATTGAATTGAAGCTTCACAATCTAGGTTCGAATCAGCTGTTGTCATCTGCTTCTTTAAAAAAAAAAGTTAGGCAGTTTGACTCAATCACCACAATGAATTTGCTTAAAGTTAGTGAAAGTTTAAGTGCTCTTTCATAAAACTCCCATTTACTAAAGTGAAGGCTTTTTAAGGCATGCATGTACTTTGTTCACAGCAGTGTTGGACCACTATAGTGGCAAGCTCTGTTTCCTACCTCCCTATTGGCTAAAAAAAAGTAAGTTCCTAAGTTTCTCGTCCTTTACTGGGTTCATCGAGTGCAAAAGTAGAGGATATGAAGCTTTAAATGGAACATAGCAGACATACAAAGAGAATCAGAAAAAGGCCAGCAGGAAAACAAATGTGAAGCTGCACAACAGCAAAAAACAAGGCTCTTATTAAGAGGCTGCACTGAGTAAAATGTCACCTTATCAGAGCAGAGCGGCTTTAGTCACACTTTCTCCCTATCACAAAAACACGATACACTGCACAAAATGCATGGGTCAACCAGGGCATTTTTATTGGCAAAAATAATTTCCCCTGATGACTGGGTATCTTTTCTATGATTTTATTTCCCATTTTATAAAGCAGATTTACAGTCTTTTATCATAACACAATATATCTATCAAAAAATCCTTGTAAAGTCATTTGATTCCAGTAGTGTTTGTTCAGACTGTGATAAATGGAAAATTCATTGTACAACTCTTGAAGCTTGACACTTTTATGTCAAATGACTTGCTATAATAAAAAGATTTGCTGCTATTCCAGAGTACGCATTCCACGCTCAAAATCTTCTTTCATTAAAGAAACAAGCAGCATAAAAGCCTAAACAAGTCAATGTATGAAGACCATCAAACATGAAAAGTGTTGAGAAAGACAAGGTTTTTTCAGAGGTGAAAGTCAAACTATATGAAGCGAAAAGACAGACATGTTTGCAGGAATTTCAACTTCAAACAATTAACCAAGCAGACTTTGATAAAATGGCTAAGAAAATGGCCGTGAACTACATCAGGATGCCACCTGATGAAAAGTTACATAAACACTTTAAACCAAGGAAGTTTTTTCAAATGAAGATAATGATACAAATAAAACTGTTGTATGCTGCAAGAATCAGTGACTAAGAAATGCCTCCATTTGTGCAGAGCAATAAGCACATCTATTACACATCTATTCTCAAATCTGTCACGCAATTTGATGTGTATTCATCACCACATGTTTTGCAGCCTGCTTTAATATTTGCAATCTAAAAAAAAAGGGAAAATGGCTACTCAGTGGTAGATTACAGACAACAGTAAAAACAATCTGAGAAACAAAGTTTGTTATAAACAATCATTAGCTATGGATCCCAGCAGTTAGTTGATCTCCACTTCTGCTTAATGCAGCTCATTTTCTGCTTCCTAATTCCATTGCCTTCTTTCCTTTGTTATATCCTTACACAGTGCAAGCCAGACTAAAACACTTGGCTGATATTTACAGTTGTGCTCTCTTCATTTATACTTATTTCAGATATGCTCATGTACTAACTACAAGGGGTTCTTCTTTTTGTTATGATTCTAGCTGTGCACACATTTGAATGGTCAAACCAGACAGAGAATAATGAAGAAGTTGCTGTGACAAATTCTGTTTGCAGGCCAGCTGAGCCTTGATATGGCTCTGGCTTTGTGAGTGTGTGTTTGTTTGTGTGCAGTTAAAGTACATCCAAGTATACACAGTAAGCTATATTAGCTGTGAGACCACTGAGCAATACTGTACTGATGTATCAGGCTTTACATACACAGTATAATAGTGGCTGAACATTCTAAAGATAACTTTTGATGGGTTTCTCACTTATCTAACACTAAGTCAAATACAGTAAGTGAACTGTACATAACAAAGGAACCGATCATTATGAGAAAACCATGGGTAAACAAATAAAACTAAACTAAACGAACACAACTACAATGACTATTAAGATAATTAAACAGCTATAAAAACAAGAAAGGTTCTTGTTTCTTTTCATTTTTCAGACTTGATTTATCCCAGTCAAGTCTCTCTTCATTATTTTGTATCTGTATATTTTTTTGCAGTAGTATTCAGGATGAAGATCCAGATTGTGTTCATTTAATGTCACATCAGTGTAAAGCTGATGAGTCACAGCAGGTCTCTGGTGTACCATTACTCCCAACCTCTTACTCCTCCTTACTGCATTACTGTCTGCTAGCTCACTTGAGCAGTTGATCTTTGTCTCCTTCTCTCTCGTTCACACACAAACAGATACTCAGAACACATCCAGGAGCCATATGGATGCTGGCGGTGCTGCTGCGGGAGCTTCACCCAGGAAGGTTATTGATGTTTGCTCTCACAAAGCCAAGGTCTAGGCCATGAATCGCAAACTCCAGCCTCCGCTGGCCCCAGACATTAGCAGCCTCAGATAAGACATGAAGGATTGCCTGCATTACAGCAAAACAGCCTCGCTGTATCACACTCTCAAAGCCATTCTCACTGCTACCCCCTACCAGCACATACATGTGCACAAAGTTCCAGAAGGGATTTTTCATGCATCAAACAGTGTTTGTGTTCATGTTATGAAAAAGTTGTGTGATATAGGTGAGGAAGCAGCACTCGTGGATGCTGATTGAAGATCAGATGCAAGCAACGATCTTAAAGAAGAAGAGAATAAAAACTGGTGCATGCATTTAATGTATCAATAAAAACTGAAACAAATAGGTCATGGGGAGAAATAAGACAGACTCAAAAGAATCTGTAGGAATCAGTACTGGAGCTAAAAATTGCTCTTCTTATTTGATCAGGTATTAGCTATATAAAGACCAATCCATTTTAGATAATGTTTTTTTAAACGTATCAAATTACATTATTCAGTTGTCACACATAGCTTAACTGTTTTCCTACTTTATGTTGAGTGCTTCATTATGATGCACAACAACTTGTAAATGACAGTGTTAAGTGCTGATGAAATACATAACAGTCCAATTCAAATCAAATCGTAGTGTGAGATTATTGAAGAGGTCAGCACATCAGCACAACCACACATCACCATCAAGTAAGCCATACTTTCAGCCTTTGCCCCATGTTGATCTGAGGGTCAGAGGTCTTTCTCTGCTGACAGTCTGTGGACTCCTGCACAGACCCTTTAGGTCAGCAGAGTTTAAAGGTCAAGCTGCCACCTTTAAAGCCACTAGACATGTGGTCTAAAGCAATCCATTACTGCGTACAACTCCTGGATAACAACAGGCTTTAATGGTATCTGACCTTTCACCCGGCTGGCATGGAAACTCTGCCCTGCACCTGAACCATGAGCAACATGAGCAAAGTTTGAGACTGCTGACGGCACTCCAAACAGAGATGGAGCCAGAGGTCACTGCAGCCTATGGATGGATCTAATTTCTTATGCAGTTTCTAGAGCTTTGAATTTTGGAACGGCTGCAGAGGGAGCTAAGCAACCAGTGCAGCGAGGCTGTGAAGTTCCAAATCTGAAAGGAGGTGACAGCAAATGGCAAGGCCAGAGTGTGACGCAAACTTGCATTTTGCATGAGGTGCATCAATCTGGGCTGTCAAGAGTCTGTTTCGTTTTAAATAGCTTTTGATTTAGAAGGCAGAAACAGTAACAGAAAATGAGGTGCCTCTCGCTCCCCTGATTGTTCATGCTGATTGCATCTTCATGCTGCCATAAAGGAGTTCGCTGCTTTGCAGCGGTAGATTATCACACCTCCAGCTCTTGGAGGAGTTTTAGAACTTTTCTTGGCATGTGTTTGTGTGAGTTCATCTCTGTGGCCATAACGGGCAAAGGTGCCATCTAAGAGAAAGAAAGCACACGGATGGATAAACCCTGTCTCCTTTGCACATATAGACATACACACACACATATATACTCTCACTTGCTCACATGATCTTGATCATCAGTGCCAAGCTCCTTCATTATTTAGTCAGAGCCACTCTTTGCAGTATCTAAATTATTGAGCAAGTGTATGTTCACACAATCCCTCCCTGAAAGGTAGTACAAGGGGTTTTGGAAAACCCACTACACCCATGCAAAGCAGCCATGAAATTCTTGCCTTTAACTATTCCCTTTTTCCGCTATCTTTAGATCTGCCCCTGATCTCTTCAGCAGGAGAAATCGAGAGAAATTAGGAAGCTCTGGATCAGCCAATGAATGTGCCACGTGCAGAATTTCTTTTTTTTCTTTTTCTTTTTTTTTTTTACGTACAGTATTTCAATAACAGATTTCTGAAAAGAACAGAGATGAGCCATGTGTCTCCCCCCACTCTCTCCTCTTGGCATCCTTTAGGCTCAGAGAGGCAAACATACAGTCAAAAGGACAGAGACACCATTTCAGGATGCAGATGGACAGGCAGACAGACAGATGGACGAAGGGAAAGACAGACAGACTTCCACTGGCTCTTGGACATAGTAGCAACCAGACTAGGCCATGACTGTCCCACAGTCTGACTGTTTTTGCAACACAAAGCTCTTCCTGTAGGGAGTCAGACGGACTGGATAGCTCTTTGCTCCTCCTGACCTCACCTCCTACCAGGCTGCAACCCCTCCCACACACCAAACCTCACACCTCACATACAAGACTCTCTTGCACCCACCACACCTCATGCCCACAGAGAAGGCCCTCCCTGCAGGAGCGCAGGGATTCTTCCAGGGACTAGACAGGTGGTAGGAGCAGAGCGGGCACGCGAATGCCAGCCCACTGCCAAGGGCTCTGTGCCAGTTGGCTCACAGTTAACAGGCGCACTCCTTCAATGTAGAGCACAGTGCACACATGATGATAACAGGCCTGCACACATGCCTGGCTCCATGTACTTGTGAGGACCTTTCAACACAGCATGTTAAACCCACATCTAAACTTCTGGTCTTACTCCACACAAATCAACAGAAAACAGAGAAGAAAAACTCTCCTTAAAGGTGCCATGACATCAAATTTCACTTTTCTGGGGTTTGGGGGTATAATATGATCTGTTGTGCACTGATGAGGCCATGTGAATGTCCAGAGTGAGAATCAAAGTCCCTGTTTATGGTCAGTCAGCTTTGTCTCTCTGTTCAGAGACAGTTGAATCAGACAGCAACTTATCATTCTACGTAGTTTTAGCATGCTTGTTATTCATTTGCTCCAATTAGAGCACACTATTAAGCAAACAATCCACTCTCCCCTCCTTCCACTCTTTATTTTTTATCTTTATTCAAATTTTCATCCTATTCCTAGCTGAATCAGTCCCATGATTCAAAGCTGCACAAACATACACATTTTTCTGCAATTTCAAAAGGATTGTGATACACAACTGCAAAGATAGACTGTGAATATCTTATTTAAAGTTAAAGCTTATCAAGGTCATATGATCTGAAGGAGAATAATCTGCACAGCTTGGAAAATGATTATGAGTATTTTTTTCTTTTTCTCATCACAATCTAGAGGTATATTCATTGTCTTCTTGTGGCCTGACATTCACATGGAAATATAAATTGCTACAGGAGAAAAGAATACAGTGAATGAATTTTATAATCAGCAGATTTGGCACAGCAGAACTACATGAACCATCTAAAAATATATTTTTTTACCTTTCCAACTAAAATCCCTGTAAATACATTCAAAAAGTTTAATGTAATTGTCAATAGTTCTTCATGAATTGTTTAACTTCAAAAACTACAATCTCATCACTAAAACCATACATTTTTCTTTTGTTTTGTCATGACAATTGTATATATGCATTGGATTTTGTAAATTTCTGATCGAAAATCATATTTTCTTTAGGACTTCAATTCAACAAAGCATTATTCCAAATCAGTTGTGTGGTGGCTCAAATCTCACCCCATACAGAGACGTGCATACCCTCTCACACATGTCACTGGCAGATTTTTCAGCATGTGCGCTCATCACCATTTGCCAACTAAGAGAAGCCTGATGTCGTCTACAACAGACTATCTCTATATTTCACACCCACACTGTCACCTCAGTGATTGGACATATATTTTACTATGCATCAAAATTCACTCTTAGACACAGATAGAAACATTCTGCACCTCGGAAGCTCCCCTTAAGGAAATAAAAATATGTCTCCTTGCAGTCAGTGTTTTGCTAGCTCTAATGTTGTGTCTTGAAAACTTGGTACTGGACATCTTAGATGTTTTTGAATGTATGCATTTGTATGTATGGAATTGAGTAGACTATTTATGAAAAGTCCTATTCCAAAAGTGTCTAATTATAAGCTAACTTTTCTATTCAACTCAAACTGACAAGAGCCATTTTCTTTTCCTCCCTCTGGAGACATTATACTTTGATAAAGAGAGTGTTCTTCGTGTATGAAAGCAGAGCATAAAGTGTCACAATACCATTCCTCAGCAGTGATAGATCTGACAGGACATCTACAGGTTTCCTGAGATGGAGGGAGCATGTTTTGTAGCTTTACTAATTCATACACACTTCCATGCTGATACACAGAAGCAGAGTAGAGAATCTGGCATGCCATGTTCAGTAAGACATGGCTGCAACAGACGTGTTCTTACAGAGTGGTAAATATGTACTTTAATAGACAGCCAGGCAGCTGAGCATAAAGAAAGATGGGTATTTAAACAACCAGGAATTTAGCTTGTGTACAAGTACTATTCAATTAGCCATCACTGCTTGCTATCACGTCATTTTAAAGTACCTTCACAATCTGTTGGCTTTTCTCCAGACGTTAAAGGATTAAAGAGCATCTTAAGTTGAACAACAGAAACATCTATAGATTCATAGCATGCAGTCAAAGCATCCAGCCTGCATTTCTTACACACATGCATGCACATACACACACAAACATCATTCAACATGTCGGCGTATGCCAGCAGGCGGGGAGTGGAAGGATAACGGTTACAAAACTAACACTGCTTAATAGCTTCTATTCTCTCCTGTTTCAGTCAGGAGTCTCCTTTAGCGTCGCACTAAGTCTTTGCTCTGTAAAACTCACCCTTCCCCTTTCTCCTGGCCCCCACTCCCTTCTCCTCCACCTCCTCCCACTTTTGAAAGAGGTCCTGTCCTGGGCCAGCAGAATCGTGGCCGACCTTTAACCCCTGCTCGCTAATTACAGCACCATGGCGACACTTCAAGTACCTCGTCGCCCCTCAACACCACAAAAGGTGAACACATGTGCACACACAAAGAAACACACACTTGTCAGACCTACATTCCAAAGTGCATCAGCAACGGCATAGAGCATACACACACACACATATACACAAAGATGCAAAGCATGCAGAAAGCACTCTTACACCTACAGCTACACATACACACACATATGCTGCAGCTTGCTTGCTCTACAAAGTCATTTAATTGGGGCCTCTTTTCAATCTTGAATGGCAGCGATCCCTCTGACCCCACCATTACAATAGAAAGCCCCCTTCCACCACCCTCTCCTCTTCCTCATCACTTCTACTTAACCACCAAGTCCCCCTCTTCTCCCCTCACTTTTCTCATTCTTTGCTCTCACATTTGTTTACAGAAGGCAGAAAGGAGAATACAAACACAAAAGTCTTTCTCCCTTTTCAATCTGCCAGCTAGCAGTCTAGGTCCAGCATACTTTCTACCCCTCCTTGTGAGAAGCCAGACATCTTGACACTTCTGGATACAGCCTGTTGCCCTCAGTTGTGCTTTAAGCTAAAGTTACTCCAGTACTGGAGTTCAGGCACAGATCTAATACCAGGTAATTTATCAAAATAAAAATCTATTTACTGATTAGCTCTTCACCGCTCTTAAAATGGTTCCACTGAGCCGCTGTCTGCAGCCTGTTGTTCAAGAGGGGCGAGGAAGAACTGATCACCTGACACCTTTTAAACAAGGAGCTAATTACTAATCATGTTAGCTGTGTGCCAGTATTTCATACGGGATTCTCCCACCAGCAAGACTGCATTTAAAAAAAAATGGCTTCAATTTGCTGTGTTCATTGACGTTTTACAAAAGGTAAACCCGAGCCAGGCCTTACCACATTGATGATCATATTACAGTCATGCAGATGTAATATACATATATATTTATAACATGTATACAGTACTCAGTATCAGATGAAACTGCACAAGAATTGGAATCAGCATCGGGAGGGAAAAAAATGGTATCGTAACATTCAAGCCCAGGATGAAAATGACATTCTGCATGTTACTTTTACTTAGAATATGTAAGTGTGTTTTAAAGCCACTTCCATTGGAATTAGAAATATTGCAGGGTTGGATAAGTCATGTAAGGTCTTCAGTAAAGTACCCCTGTCAAACCTGCATCTTCATGAAAGATTAGTGAGGGCAGCAGCAGAGGCAGTTAGATTTGTGGCAGCACAGCAGAAAAGGTTGTGAAAGGGTGTGAACTGATCATGACAAATCTGGCAGCACAAGAGGGGCATATTTTTCCAGTTCTTGCAAGTTTTAATGAATATTATTAGTGCTTTCATCCACTTCTGCATACTTTCTGATATTGTCAGCCAATTTTCCCACAAAAGCCTGCATGAGCTATCAAACTGTCTTATATATCTGACAATGAAGAATCAACCAAGATTCCTGCAACAGATGTTATAGTTTCAGGTCCTTTAAGGTGGGTTTAGGCTTGGAAGAGGCATTTTTGCAAGGCAAGTTTGACCGTTGAACTTTGAACCTGCTCCAATTGCAGAGTTCAACTTGGCTTTTTGCATCATGGCCACAACTCATAGGTTAAAATTAGAGAAAAAGAAAAGGAAATGAGGAAAGTAGAGCTTAATGTCCGAGCTGCATGAGTCTTTATTGGTCCGGGGTGAGCATGATGCCAAATGTTCAGGGGCTCAAGAGAACCTGGACTGGGATCACACGTGTTTGTTGGGTCTGTCTATGTGTGCGTGTGGTGTGTGTGTGTGTGTGCACAAGTGCTATCAGTGTCTAACAGGTGGAAGACTCTGGCTGCTCTTCTCTAAAGCAGTTTGGAAAACAAATGAGATTTCCTCTCTAAAGGGAGGCAGACAGACACTGCAGCCCGTTTGCAGAGCTGCAGACACAATTATACTGGAGAGAAGAGAAGCTGATGCGTGTACGAAATGCAAGGCTAGAGGTGTTAATGGGGGGTAAGTGCGGTGGCTCTGAGGTGCAAAACACAACATTAGACAGAACATCACAAAACAAATAAGAAAAAGCATTATTATTTTTTCTTTACAAAATTGCAAATTTGACTAAACACAAAAACAAAACAAAAACACATTTCACAAAAGAATATAAAAATATAAAACACAGAAACTTCAGAAAACAAACAAAAAAAATCTAAACGCAGCAAAAAAAAAAAATTAATAGAAAAAAAATATTTTTAAACGCATGACATTTGGAAAAAATATATAGAGGAAAAAAGGATGTCTTACAGAGAAGCAGAATAATGATCAGAGTAATGCCCACTGGAGAGAGATGATGAGGCTGGGACTAAAATTTGACTCAAAGCTACGTTCTTTCTGATCAGTTATGGATGTTACACCCTCTCTTGCTCTTTCTGTCTTTCTGTCAGCCTCTCTCTCTCACATACACACATCCAGGCAGGCATGTTAAGATGGGAATTCCTCTCGACACTCTGCACTCTTGTGTGCGGGAGATAGCATCCATTATGTATGCCTCACACACACCATCTCTTTACATGGGTCAGTGCCACATGCACACCTCCACACAAACACTCTGGTGCAAGCACACGCACACACACACGCACACACACATCACACACACACACACACATCAAAGCAAACAGGAATTAAAGCATGCATACAGAAAGTGGCCCACACACCTAAGCCTTTTGTCAATCGCCAGGGATGCTGCATGGGGGGCTAAAACCACTGATACATCTACCTGCCTTTCTACATATAAACGCCTTGCTCACACACATTGTGTTTCTTTCATAACTGTGGTACCCAATGGCTATACTAGCATGCTGCTCCTTCTCCTTTTCATTTTCAGATAAAGAGACATGAGGGAGGGGGAGAGTGTGAGATATAAAGATAAGGAGGTTAGTATGGAGGTAGGAAGGGTGAAGTCATGCTTCCACTGAAAAATAAATGATTGCTGAGTGATTCATCCTTAAAGATCTGGAGGAAATAAAAGACAGGACAAAGCAAGAGGGAAGAAAAGCCTCAGACCTCATTTCTTTTACATCTCCACCCGTCCCCGCTTTTTATCCTTGTCTCCTCCTGCCTCTAATAACTGGCTATATTGCTCTCACCCTCCTCTCTTTTATCTTTGTTTGAGCATATCCGTCCTCTCCGAGCCTATATCCTGTGCTATCTATTCTTCTTCTTTTTCTTATCTGTGCAAATTCATGTAGTGCTGCTGCTCTCTTCATGTGTTTTACATCTCTCCACTGTCTCTTCTCCGCTCAGTTTGACCTCACCTCTCAGTGCTATTCAATGTCCTCTTTCTCCTTTCTATTGTGCTGATGGCAGAGCCGAGAGAGCCACGCTATGTGTATACGTGTAGGTTCTAAAGCGTGAGTGTGTGTGTGTTGCATCTCTGACCCTCTAATCAGTGTGAGGAGAAACAGAGGAGGACTTGTGCTGCACAGCAGGGTCAGAGGGCGCGTAGAGTCAGCCATTACCCCGTTTCACTGAGACACACACATACAATTCCTGGGCGTCATGCCCAGTGAGGCATCTGCCTCTGAACAGACAATCTTGTGTACAACAAGAACATGAAATGCACACACACACACACACACACACCCACACACTGGAACCGATAGGACACACTGAGCCACTCTCTATCTGTGTGCTGTTTGACTGCTTCAACCCCAGGTCTCCTTATCAACTGTGTCTCATCTATCACAGCCATACAAACACAACTCTCACTCTCTACACACTCACATGTGCACACATCTCGCAGGAGGCCATGTCAGTTTGTGTTGACATGGCTCCAGTTTCTCCAGCTGGCTGCTTTGGTGTACAGGGTAAAGATGCTCTGTAAATAACATCCAATATGACCCATTCACTTGTGAAAGAATCATCTATCGTACAGGTACACAAACCCGCACATACCTCCATCCAGTAATCTAGATTGGATTTTTTTTCGCCTGGAGTTTTATGTTTGGAAGATGAGAAAATGTTTTGAATTTTTCAAGTTTCCTCCTCAGTTTTGAAAGCATTTCCTAATATAAAATGGTCTTTTCTTCAGAGGTTTATCCCAAAATCAGCATGCTGCACTGATGTGACATGAGAGTAAAGCATATTGTGGCACCATGCAATGAGCTGGCAGCAGGAGAATAATAACAGTTATGGAGTTATCGTTATTGTTGTCATTGTGTACCACATGCATTCTCATCACCCATATGTTCATCATGCCGGAGTTATAGCCTATGCTTTTGTCTCCTGTTTTATCCTTTTATCACTTCTGTCCTCTGATCTGCTCTGCCTTCCTTCTCCTCCACCTTTCCCCTCTTATCAACTCCCCCTCTCTCAAAATTATTCTCCTCTCCTGCTCCGTGTGGTGGTCCCACACTGTTCCCTACAGACTAAAAGAAAGGCCAGCTTAACATTGTAGCAGCTTGGCAACCACACACTAAAGAAGGGGGGGGTTGTGGAAAAAAAAAATGAAAAAAGCCCTGTGTTTTCCCTTGAGCCTCTTCTTCCCTCCATCTCTGACCCCTCATTTCTCTACCCTCTCTCCGTCTCTGTGATTCTCTCCTCTAAGCTGGTTGATGGCGGTGAGGTCGGGGACCCTGGCTGA
Source organism: Atherinomorus stipes (assembly GCA_023101725.1). Taxonomy (NCBI): domain Eukaryota; kingdom Metazoa; phylum Chordata; class Actinopteri; order Atheriniformes; family Atherinidae; genus Atherinomorus; species Atherinomorus stipes. The sequence goes on along the minus strand of JALJCO010014322.1, from coordinate 143,201 downwards.
GTGGGACTCATTACAGACTCCCTTCATTTCCATTCTGAGTGGGGCCTGCAGAGAGAGTGCGCACCAGGGCATCAAGGTGCACTCGCACAGGGAACAGGGCGAACACATTGAGCAAGACACCACTTATGAAGAGTGACGGCCAACAGAAACAGCCTTTAATACCCCCACAGAGGAATAAGAAGACAAGGGAGGGGAGGAGAGAGGGAGGAGGAGGCTAGCATGCTAACCACTGAGGAAAGGAAAAAGACAAGGAGAGATGGCAGGGCGAGAAAGAGCAAAGCAAGGAAAGAGTAGGACAAGGCAGAGAGCAGGGCAAGCTGTAGGGCTGACACAACAAGAAGGCTTATTTAATAAACATGAGCTGGAGCCCAGTGCAATCGAGTGCTACAACGGAAAGCTTATGCAGATGAGAGCAGACCTAATGACTAAATGGAGTGGATGAAGAAAAGAAAAGAAAAGAGAGGAGGGAGAGATTAAAAAGGAATGGAAGGCAGAGGCGAGGGAATAGTGTTTAAGTGTCTGTGATGGAGTGTAAACAGAGGAGTTTTTCTGCTGTGTGAAAAAAGACTTTGTTAAACACAGAGAAGGAGGAGAAATGAAAAGGAGAACAGCTTTGCCCATCATGCAGCTGTGCAGGTTAACACCACAAAATGTAGAGTGTAACGAGGAAACAGCTTGTAAGGCTTTGTGTAACCTCATCAGAAGAATAGACATTTACATCTGAAGCATATCCTGGCCATGCGTCTCCTATTTTAGCACATTTCTGCATTTCTGTATACTGCTTATAGCAATCATTTTAACACTTGCCTAAGTTCTGTGTCCACACATAGATCAGTGTGTTTTTAAGCAAACATCTGGGTGCATCAGTTAACCTTGGGAGCAAAGTGCACTAAAGCCACCAAAACACTTCATAATTCGCCTGGAAGTGACTCATGCTGCCATAGTAATCGCAAATACTGTCACACTGCAGAACGACTGGGCCACTGAAAATTTAGTAAGCTAAAAATACACTAACCTCTTTGAACACTGCAAATTGTCTGTCTGTCTGTCTGTCTGTCTGTCTGTCTGTCTGTCTGTCTATCTATCTATCTATCTATCTATCTATCTATCTATCTATCTATCTATCTATCTATCTATCTATCTATCTATCTATCTATCTATCTATCTATCTATCTATCTATCTATCTATCTATCTATCTATCTATCTATCTATCTATCTCTCTCTCTCTCTCTCTACATCTCTCTCTGTCTCTCTCTACATATATATATATGTGTATTGTAAAATTGTCAAAATTATAATAGGTGTATTTATTTTTTATCAAATTCATTTATTTGTGTAGTTTTTTTTTTTATTATTTGTACTATTTTTTGTTTTGGGCTCTGTTGCTATGATTTGATGATGACCCCAAAAAGACATAAAGCAGCACAGTCCTTCTTCATCTTGCCTCAGACTTTAACCAGACTGGACTAATAGTGATAGTTTATTGTTTGTTGAATCACCAATCAGCCACAAATCAACAAACATGAGGCCAATTTGTGCCAATTCCAGCACAACATTTGAGCATCAGTGACTTCTATTGCAGATAAGAAGCCCCGAGCTTTAAACAAGAAGAAGTGTTGAAGGAATGCGCACGGAAGACTTTTTGATGGAGTGCATGCAGGAGATGGGTCTGGGCTTTTGGAGGAAGAAAGCTGTTTACCTGGAACAGAAGATTATGGGACAACTCCCTGTGGCATGTTAGAAGCTGCGGGGGCTTGGGCCTTAAATCAGTTTACGGAACAGTCACACCTCTAAGAGTCCCTCACCACTACCGTCTCCGCTTCCACACACAAACATCCTCACTTTCTCTTCATCACCCCTTAAAAATTGTGATCCCCTTTCCCATCCCTTTTTGGCGCAGTTTCATTTCCAAACTTAATCCATAAGACAATTTTTTCATTTTCACTATGCAGAAGTCATCCTTTTTGCTTTTTTGCAAATTGCAGAACAGATCATGTGAAGTTGTAGTTTCTCTGTAAAGAATAAACAAACCAAAATAAAGAGTTAAAAGGATCTACAAAGGGATTCAATGAATGCTTTTTTTTAAATGAAGATATGTTTTCTCTCAGTTTGACCATGATGTGGAGACAATATAAATTAGAGATAAGGAGAAATAGCCTAAGTGAAAGCTTTGTTCTTAGAATTACTAACAGCCTTGTCCCTTCCAGTCTACAAAAAAAGGAAAAACTACAGTGACATCAGAGAGAGAAGGGAGAGCTGTGGGAGGACGCCAGATAGAACACTCCTACTCCAAAGTGGGACAGTCTGTTGGCAGTATGAAGATGGTGTGTGTCTGTGTGTTTGCATGTATCACAATTGTTTCTATTCCCAAGTGATAGAATGTTTGCAATCCTCACTTCATCTACTTGCCATCCAAAGGATGTGGGCTGATACTTCTTCGTGTGTGTGTCTATTTGTGTTGCTGAATTCACACCATTGATGTGAGCTGGCGTGTGTGTGTCTCTCAGTGGGAGTATGTGCCACACTGAGTTTAATTAGCCTGTGTGGTGCACGTGGTGCTGCGGTCAGGCAGGGCTGTGGAGCGGCGAATGAGAGCAGGTGGCCTCTGCCACTCGGGGGAGTCAGAGTCCAGCCTCCAGAGTGCACCACCTCCAATACCATCCCACCTGCAGGCAAAGCCCTGGCCTTGACTGACTGGGACAAAGGGCTCACCTGCATGAGCCCCAAGAAGGTTGGAGTATAGCACTGGCTTCAATATCCTGCTGGCTTGAGGGCATGTAGGCTTTAAAGTCATTCAAACTGGTATATTGCTGTTCTATCAAAGCGAGAATTTCAGTGGAAGATTAGGTCAAGAGCTGACAGCAATATTATTGCTCTGAGAAAGTAAAAAGGAGAAGCACACGCAGTGGTGAGTGCCAGGTGGCAGCAGTGGCATGTTTCTGCCACCTGTCCTGGGGAATAGGAACCCCACTCACCCCTCCTGTTCTCCCTGAGTGGGGTGACGCAGGCTCCATCTCTGCCTGGTTGGCTCACTGGCGGTCCATCCATCCATCTGACCGTCTGTCAACCTCGCTTCTAGTCAGTCACTCTCCTTATTCGCCAGCCTGCCTGTTCGCCTGATAGTATGCTGAAACAGCTTGTGAGTTCCACCCGTACTCTTCTTCCCTTTTTAAGTTCAATCATTCTGATTCTGCCACCACCCTCTCCGTCCTACAGATTCATCTCCTCTTCTGCCCTAGCTCCTCTTCCTTTAATTTCTCCCTTACCCTCTGGCCACAGTTCAGCCAAGCCAAGCCAAGCACACTAACAAGCTTTAGCTATGCACAAGCTATCATGGCAACCAGTCATTTCAATTACAGCACCCACACGTGAACACCCAGACATGCACATACACACAGACAGACAAATATGTGTGCACAGTGCGGCAGAAAACAATACCTCCAGCAAAACAGAGATACAAGCGCTTGTTTCATTTGCTGCCAGCCACATTAAACTTCAAACAGGTCCTCCTCATTGTTAATATGCACAGTCTCTGCTCTGCAGTCTCTGAGAAAGGAAATGACTGTTACAACACAGTGTGATTGGATTGAAAAATGTCTATGAAGAGGTTACGCTGGGGGTAACATTTCCTGACACCTAACTTGGCAAGAGGAAGCAGTCAGGAGAGACGCTCTGCTAACGTAGCCTAAAGCCTCGGCTCTGCTGGTGTGTGGAGTGCAAAGTGGTGTTTGAAAATGCACAAAGACACAGGAGAATGTGTTCTTGCAAGCAGAAATGCTCATAAACAATCAGTCAAATACATACATGCACACACTCCTACTCACACACACGCAGAGGACGGCAGAAACTCCTCCTGCCAGCCCTACACCATCTGTCTCCCTGTCTGTGCTTCACAACCGTGCCCAAACAGGGCCCCAGCAGAGCCAGTGTGAAATTAGCTGCCTTTGTGGGGCTTTGTCTGTCTGTGCATGTCTGTTTGGGTCTACCAGCACGCTTGGTTTAGATGCGTATTTTAGAACATATTTGCAGTCAGTCTGTCAAGAGGTAACCCATGTTGGAGTGCTCATGTGCACATGTTTGTGTACGTAAGAGAGGTGGAGGGACCAGGCAAATCCTTGGTCTGATCTTAGACCTATTTCCCCTGACCTGTGACCTCTGGACAACCGCAGGCTTTATACACTCCACCTACACCAGCCTACAAGTGAGGTGCGTATGTTTACTCGCTATTGTCTCAACAGTCAGTCCCTGCAAGCTTATCTGGCTCTGGCTGGCCACATCTAGCTCCCAGGGTGCTCTTTGATATCCACTCAGCACCCTGACCTTTGGTGAGCTTTGACCGGACCTTGTGACCCCAGGCTTTTGAGAGCTCTGGCCCCGTCGTCTCTGCCTACTAATGTGTAATAAATCATGCCTGCTTCGACACACACAGACGCATACACAAATGATCCAACTGGCACATCATCACCTCACACCCCTCACATTAATGAGTCCAGAGGTTAAAGGTTGTTGACATTCCTCTCATGGTGATGTCTGAACACTGCTGCATGGCCCACACACACACACCCACACCGGCACACACACACACAGAAACAACAACACAAGAGCAACTTCCTTGCACCTCTGATGATGTGGAAACTACAGAGAAAGTCAAATATCTGTATCAAACCTGTGATTTAACACGTAAAAGAACATTTTGACACACATACAAGAAGACTGTATCCAGGAATCAAAAATAGAAATGTATGTATTTTTAGTTTCCTGTGGCTAATTCAGTGTGTGGTCTGAAGCTTCCACAGGCCGATCAGAGCTGTTGCTATCCAGACTGATGAAGAACGCTGCTGCCTTGTGACAGATAATCATTGTGTTCTTCTCTACTGCAGAGTCTTGGCCAGGAGACAAACCGTCTGGCAAACAGACAGCTTTACGACGCAGAGCTCAATCAAACTGTCTTCCTACCCAACGGTAAACACACACACGCAAGCACGCATACACACAACAGATGAAACAACCTAGAGCTAGCAGAGCCTAACCCAGATTGATAACACTAAACAAATCAGTCTGTCGATTCCCCCGACTGCCTACAGGAACATAGCTTTATCAACTGTGACACTTTGATTGTTGCATACTTTACTTACCTAATTAATTTAGAAGTGTTCTAATTCAAATGCCATTAACATTGTACACTGTTTGATTTCAGCCATTATTCCTTCATAGATGAGCAGTGAAGTCAGCAGTCATGACAAAAGGAGGGAACCCTCTGCTCCACTGTGCCAAGAGCCCTCTGCTGGACAACCTAGTGTGGCGCCAGTCTCTGTAATCCACTGCTGAGTTTCAGCAGCAGGAAAACGGTAACAATCAAAGCTGAAGCTGAGAGGCTCTGCTCTGCTGACACCCAATCCCCTCCCTGAGGAGAAGTGGGCTCCTTACTAATAACACGAAAGAAGAATGATGTGCAAGAAATAGCTGAGCTAGTGCACTGTTCATTGCAGTTATGTGTAGGTGTGTAGGTGTGTGTGTGTGTGCATGTGCCCTGATGTAAGGTCGAAACAGCTTCTTTGCTGCCTGGTTTGAAATTTGGATGGAAAGATGATATGACATGAAAAGATTGTTCTGTGTGTGTAACCATGAAAACGTGAATATGGGAGAGAAAAGTCTTTTCCCTCATTGTTTTGAGTATATTTGAAAAACTTTGGGTGTGTGCATGTGTATTTATGCTTAGAGATGTGTGTCCTATCTCTTCCCCTCTGATTGCTGACCCCTAACCCTCACCATCACCTTTGCACTGCGCAACAATTGTCCCTTTGAGGCTCCAAGGCCCCTCTGACCCCTGAGGTTGTGTGTGTGCGGGTGTGTGTGTGTGCGAGTTTAAAGTCAGTCACGGCAGTCTGATCGTGTGCTGAGCTAACAGGATTAGGAGAGCTAGGTCTCAGAAAGGAGGAGTCCGTCGTTTCTGTCTCTTGGGGATCAAAAATGACACTCAGTTTCGGCTGATGCACTCAGAGATGCAGACGACTAACTCCCAATACAGATTCAGATGTGCAACAGCAGAGGTGTGACAACAGATGCCACCGTTGATTTTCACTACTGCAACGAAATCCTTCTGTAGATGAATGAACAGCATACAATTATTTCTTTTTTTTTTTTCCCTTTGGTCAAGCATCCCTGTACAAAGACACGTCTCTGCACTTCACCTTTCCCAGGCGTCTGAAAGTGGAAGACTAAAATAGGATGTTAAGTTTCAGTTTGTGGGATGTTTATGAGAGCTTTTAGGTTGTGATGGGTTAAAAGAGTTGAAGACATGCAGAGCTCATGGCGGATGCTTCTGACGCATTTGACAAGCTGAAACCAAATCAGACCACTTCAGACCAGTTTACATGTGGCTCTAATGACAGCTGGCTAAATCACATTGGGTTAATGAATTTAGGGAGTCTCTAATCAAATCTGTGTGATCTGGCAACAAGACTGACATCTGTGTGTATGTGTGTGTGTGTTTTGTGTGTGTGTGTACTGATAAAATGATGAAATAAACCCATATGGAGCCAGAAAAGGCAGATAAATTTGATCTACTTCTGATGCAGAATGATAAAGGGTAGCAGGGTTTGGCTGAGGTAAAACAAAACAAACACAAAGACAACAAAGTGTGGCAGGAAAGAAAAATAGTAAAGGTAAGAGTCAGAAAAGAGAAGTGTCTGAGAGTGCATGCGCACATTCATGATTTCACATCTGGTGGCCTTGACAGCGACATTTTGCAGTGACCCTATTTAGCTCCACATAATATACTCACACTCTCATTACCACCCAGTTTGTGTGCGCACGTGTGTTATTGTAGCTGCTTCTCCCGTTTATGCAGTGTTTAAACATGAGAGCGCTTTTTGAGACAAGAGAGAGCTGCATGAGGGGATCAAAAACCATCAAGTACAAACACACTCACGCACACACACACACGCAGCAACATGCTTATCCATACGCAATTTCAAATGAACACAGTCACCAAAATGCAATACACCCCTGCACTGACTGCTCTGATTAATAAAGGTCAATTAGCAATTATAATTTCCATATTTAATCAGTCCCCCGTGGTGCTGCTCTGTGGCCTGAGCTTCGACTGGCTCTCCTTTTTTCTCTTTTGGTGTCTGTTCCTCTAACTCTCTCTCTTTTGCTTCATGTCACATTCCTCCTTCCATCTACTACATCATTAACATCTTAGCATCCCCTCTTCTCTAGCACCTCCCTTTTTACCATGTCATCCCTCCATCCACCCCTCCCCCTTCTCCCTCTATCCCATCTCCCTTCCCCTCTCACCGTATCCCCTCTCTCAAGCGCTCTGATGAATGCATCCCCTCATTAATCTTGATGTTTTTTTCCTCTTGCTGTGTTCTTCCACAGGCTTTCAAACCTCTCACTAATTGCAATTAATCACTGAGGGAAACAGATGCTGGGAACAAAGGCAACCTGGGGAGGGGGGGCATGAAGTTGTACATGTGTCTATGTATGTGCGTGGGTATCTTTGGGCACATGTGTGTGTCCACAAATATGTACAACAGGGTGGAGATTTGATGAAGCTGTCAGTCAGCGTGCCACAACAACTCTGGATACCCGCTGGCATCAAGACAGCAGTTTTTATGCTTGCTTAAAAGTGACTGCCTGACCAGTGTGGGGCTGTAACAAGATATAGGATTAAGTCACAAAATGAATCATAGCAGTTAGAGAAAAAAACAATGTACTGAAATTATAGTTACATTTATACAGTTGGTGATTGCAAATAGGTTACATCCAATTATAGCCTTGACAGAAAGCTTAAATGCTACAGCTTTGCATCTTTTTGACAGACATGAATAACTTCTTCTGGAATATTTCTGGACACCAGGTCAGTAAATCTGGGATAAAATTAAACAAAACAACATAGGGAGTGAATGGCTTATGAGGAGATGCCTTCAGGTATTGATATACTTTATTAATCTAGTACCATATGCAAAGTTTTTGATTGTATTTCTAGTTTTGTCACTGCTTCTCATCTGCCATTCAAATTTATTCACATCACTGAGAAACTTGAGTCTGCCATTCCTGCGACCAGCCGTCCACAGAAAGGCAGATGGCCGTGCCGTCTGACAGGGACATCTTTCATGGGTGGAAATTCAACAAAATTCTCCTTTTGAAACCAGAAATGAGCTCAAACGTTACTGGACAGTTTGAAGCATGTGTACCAGAGGTGAGAATGCTATCAACATCAAAATGTGTGATGATAAACCACAACAATAGCATTATATTGCAAAAGCATGATTAGTTGTGAAACAAATAACATAAGGAACTCCCAGAATGTAGGAATGTGCACAAGGCTGTTAGAGCTTCTTCAGGTGCACATTGTTGTTGATTGTTCAAAAGTCTCAATATCCAGTTACTCTTGATATGCACATTTTTCTCTTAGCATTTTTAGCTTCTCATTTGATGTTTGATTACTTTTGATAAAATTATCTTATATAATTATTTTTCTTTTCTTCTGTGGTTCTGGCAGGAGAATTAACACCACCCATTTCTTCACCTTGAGAAGGTAACTCTCAATACATGCTTAATTTCAGTGAAAAGAAAGGTTGAGTTCAAATTAATGTAATATTTGAATGGAAACCTGGTGATTGTAGCAGTGTATGGAGTTAATGAGAGATGCCTCTATCAGCATTTCAATGAAAATGTCTGCCAATACAATTTTAGTTGGTGAGTTATTATTTGCAGGGCTGTAGCTGGTATTCAATACCCAGTTTCCCTGGACCACGTGTTAATGTGTCCTTGGGCAAGACACTGAGCCTCACATTGTCTCTAATGGATTTAACGGTGTGTCAAGGTGTGATAGAGGAGAAAAAAAGCACTGCAAAGCCTGTAACACTGTGATTGGACGACTGTGAATTATAGTATCAAATAGCAGTACATTTAAACAAAATCAAGGTTAACATCCCATCACTCCTATTTAACATCACTTAAAGAATTTGTGCAATCTGCCAGGAGCTACAGTATCACAGAGATGTAGGAAGCTGTAAATACATACTGTACAGTTTAAGAACAAGATCACTTGAGTCAAACTGCATCTATGGAACAAAGGATAATCTTGGTTATACCTCGAGCAACAGCTCTATGATTTCTTTGGCACACTGCTCACTTCCAATAAAGTAATTTGTTTGTTCAGTCACTGCATGATATAGGAAATAAAATAGTTGTACATGAAGTTAAAGTTACTGGTTCCATCTCCAGCTTCCTCAGTGTACATGTGATGCATTCTTTAGCAAGAGACCAAACCCAACATTTCTTACTTGTAAGTCATGTAAGGCTAAATTGATAGTAATTCAATGTAGAAATGACTGTTAAAGTAATGCAGTAGCTGCATTATCTACATAACTGGATAACTACTCATTTGTAGCCTGTAAAATTCCAAAAGTTATGTTCTCAAGACTGTTTCGTGTCAGTGTTGGGAATGACCAGAGACCAGAGTATCTATCTTACCGTCCAGCATTGACACTGAGCGCTCCTAAAAAAGATAGACTTGTATGTTTATAAAACTTAACAGCAAAAAGGGCAATAAGGCTGCTCTTTCTATAGAGCAGCTCACCATGCAACAGTTTTCTGTCTCTCACTGATATTAATTTGTTAGAGTTATGGTCAGCAGCATTACAAAATAATCAGTTTGTGAAAAACGTAATTTTCCACGTTATTTTCCTGTTCCTGATGTATACTTGAGCATTGTTTGGAGCTATTTTAAACCACCTGTATGGAATAATCAGCCTTTATTCTCTTTTTGTCTGTGATCTTCCTCCCTCCTTCTCCTCTCCATCAACCCCTTCTTCAGTTGTCTGTCATTTTCACTTGGCCTTCAGTGCTGAGAATCCAGACAACACCTCGCTAAGAATTAATGCTACATTTCAGGAGAATAAGGCGCACACAAAAACACAGGTGCTTGCATACACAAACAAAAACACTATTTGCAGCTGTTCAGTTGAATCAGACAGAGAAGAGAGGTTTAATGTGTGTGTATGTGTGTGTGTAAGTTGGTATTATCCATCTCAGCTATCTGCATCACTTATCAGCCACAAGGAGGCAAAGAAAAAAGGCACAAGGACAACACAGGCACTCGAAACAAAATGGAGAAGAAATGAAAAGCAACCACCAGCCATCTATACTACTTGCAGCACACATGCTACGATACACACATACACACACTGAAGAAGCATCAGCTAGAACAACGCTACTCGAACTAGACATGGAGACTGAAAAACCCATCAAATAATCAGTGGGAGGCGATGCAAGGCTCTGCTATGTTTTAACACAAGCCTATTATGCTCCAAATCCACTCCAGGATGCAGCACAGTGTCCAACACAATAGACTTCAGCTCTGCAGCAGATAACAGACTACTGGTTCTTTTCTCCCATTGCTTAGAGAGGATCATTCTAAGTAGCTTTGAGCCTCTGCATATAGGGCATCAGAGGGACAATAATGAAATCAAGCTGATCTGATATGTTCTCTAGGATTAACACAATACCATGACCCCTACGTAACCCAGGGCATGCACATCAGCCTCCAACAGCAAGATCTGACAGATAGCAGAGGGACTTATACTATGCTGGAGAGTGTGAACAAGGGAAGGTAAAGGAGGAAGAGGAAGAGTATAGCACCTCATAAAATGCTGAGAAGATGTGAAGCAGGTGTTGAAGCTGTCTGAGGTGCAGGCCTTACCCCATGGGTCTCGTCTCTTTTGTAATCTTTATTTCAGCCATATAATCACAATATAAAGCAAACTGAGAAGACTCACTGACTCTTTTCGTAGAATAAAAAAAATGGAGAATAAAAACTTTCCATAAATCTGAAAATGAAGAATCTTTATCTCCACAAACAGTGTCAGTGAATTGCTGGTAATGACAGCACAGAATACATGACCAGGCCTTGCAACTCTGTTCTGCAGCAGCTTCATTCGTCACTGCTGCTGTCACATTTCATAGCCTAAAGCCTACTGAGCTGTTCATTTCTAGTAAGAGTAGAGTGGGAGGAGATCTTTACAAAGAGCCTGGAGGAAGCTCTATTAATTTACTACAATACTTTACCTGACAATCCTATAACTTCAAAAAATGACAAAGCTTTCTTCCCCAAACACAACACCGACCCCCTCCTACCCCACACAGCCACCAACACAGTCTCCTGACAATTCCTTCCCAGCAGGCTCCACTCAGCCTTTATTCATTTATTATATATCACCTCCTGCAAGTCTATTGCTCGGCATGCCGCAATCGCTGCACTTAACCCATTATGCTAGGTAACGCTCCCCAGAACGGTCGCTCCCTCCTCGGGATAAATTATTAACTTCCTTCACATCCCACCATTTATCACTGAGCCCCATCGAGCAGAACGGGAGAACTATTGCTCATATCCATGGCAACAAGGGCCCATTTTTGCAGCCGTTGGATACTGCTGATGATGAGGGGAGAGATGAGGAAGAAGAGGAAGCACAAATAATACCTTTTATCAGGCTCTCTTTTGTTAGCATCAGAGTCTGCTCTTCCTTTTGCACCTTCTCCACAGTTATCTCTCCTTGTGCTGTCTCGCTGAGCTGCCCCTTGCCTCTTCATCCATGCTCCGAATGCCTCATTCACGCCACCCAGCCCGCTCCTCAAGTCTAAGATGGCAGTGGTATGGGTAATTAGATCAGAGCTTTTCTTTTGTCTCCATGGAGATGAATCATACACTCAGGGTGACAGTCTGAGCTTTAGTGCTACATGGTAACCTAATCAGAAGGTTTGAACCCAAGCCAGAGCGGCAACATAACCTAATAATACCAACGTGAACCTGCAGTGACCTGCATCCCTGTGCACAGCAGGGCGCACAGATAGGGGTGATGAGCAGGTCTGGTTAAACACACCAGGTCACATCCCAGGATGTGCATGTGTGTCAGTGTGTGCATGAGCTAGTGTCTGAGACGAGTAGGCCCTCACAGGTGTCCTAATTCATGAGCAATCGCAGCTCATGAATAATTAAACATAAAATGCAAATAGGCTCCTTTGATCATTTACATTCATGTCTAACAGCATTAATTAATCAAACAAACCTTTTCTTTATCCTCAGTGGATTAAAAGGAAAAAACACACCAGCAGTTTGAGTACAGAAGCGCCCACACACACACATACACACACACACACGTAGCAAGACAAAAAAAAAAAGAACCCACAATAAACAAGTTCATTAATTACACTATTTAGCTTTATATGAAGAAACTTAATTCTATGCACTGATCATGTTGCATGATTTCAACTTTGGACCAACCACATAGAGAAGGTGATTTGCTGTTTCTTTATTTGACATGACTTTAATCTCCTCTCATGGGTCTTTCCACAATATGCTAACACAGCGTAAGCTTAACCTCCATGGCGAATGATGACTAGATGTAATGCTACAATAATAGGGACACTGTCCTGTAAAATCTCACAGATACTGGTTGTTGTTCTCCCTCTATATCAAAATACACACATGTATACACACTAACAGTCTCCAGAAAATCTATACAGTGTTTCCAAGCGAACTCATAAAGCACACACAATGTAGAGTTAAGGACACAAGTATGGTTCTTCTGTTAAGAGATTGAGATGGATGGTTTATAATGGCTCTGATGTATCACATGAACACAAGCACACACACAAGGACACGCAAACCACAGCATGCTGATTGCAATTTCATAGGCTTTTTGATATGCTCACTCTGAGAAATGGACCTTATAAACAGCCACTCTTCCGCTGACCTCTGTTTATAGCAACAGTATCATACACAAAAGGAAAGCTCATTAAAAACAAAAAACAGATCTGCCTTGCTCCTCCTTCCTATCTGTCCACATCTCTGTCTCTCTCAGTTTCCTCCTCCTCTCCTTTGCTTAACCTGCAGCTTGGCCTGAACCTCTTTCCCCCCCCCCAAAATAAGCCTGTTTGCATGCAGTGCACACTTGTAAAGGGCCTCGTCTCACACAAACTCAGACTCCAACACATACACAGCCATGCTCCTATAACTCCCTGCTGGCACCACTCCTCCCACTGTCACACTCTTCTGTCATCAGTTTCTCCTCAGTGACATACAGCGGCGTGCCTGACTTATGGAGGGTATCAATATCCCCGACATTACGGGGAAGAGGGAGGGATGCTCACATCGAGCTTCTTTTAGGGCACCTCGTAAAGCTAAATGATAGTTGAAGGGGATGTGAGACTGAGGCAAAGGTGTGAGGAGAGAGACAGAGGGAGGAGAGAGCGGGTGGTGGTTGTTAACGTTATGGCAGGGGGGCAGTAAATAACTGAGATACAGATCTGCAGCCTGTGTGTGATGTTTGTATGCCTGGTGTTTCTGACTGTTGATGGTGAGGTTAGAAAGGACAGAATAGTTGACTGAGTGATCACTTGCTGTTTGTATGTGGTGATTTACATTAGAGTGTAGCTGACAATGTGTATTATCCACTAGCTGATCTCACTGAGGGATTTATGCTAACAGCCAGTGTCCGAAGTGTCTAACACAGGCTGTAAATAGCTGTCTGGCTCCGCTGACATTGCCAAACTGTCCATAAACCTGTCACCTTGGACAGTTTCAGTCACATGGGACGGGAGAGGCCAGGCAGCCATTAAACTATCAGTTTACACTAGGAAGGCAGGACTGTGTGTAAATGTGTTCATTGGAGTTGAAGGGCTGTACAGTATACATTTGCGTGTCTACTAAAGCATTTGAATGTTTAGCAGGAGTGATGTGAGGGTGGGGCGTAGTGCACCTTTAAATATTCATGATGCTGTTAAAATGGACAGTTTGACACCACTTGAGATTCTCTGTCGGTATTGTAAACAGATACAGTGCACTGAATAATAGGGTGGGCCTTTGACACACACACTTGCACAGATGCACATGAACATGCAGAGGTGCTTCTGAATGAGGTCAAGGAGACAGTGTTGAACTGAGGAGAGGATCAATAGAGATCTGAATGTTTGTCCACCTTTTGCTTCCCTCCCACATTTTCTTTGCCCTTTTGACATCTCCATCTATTTCCTTCTCCCTCTTTTTCATTTTTTCTCCTAAAGAAAACCAATGCTAATAGCACACATGCAGCAGAGCAGCAGCCATTATAACAGGGTACTTTTAAAAGCCCACAAATGCACTTGTCTGCTGTATAGCGTCTTTCCTGTGAAGCATAGCTGTAAGCATATGTCTGGATGTGTCCCAGAGGCTGTGTTCATACTACTGTGGGAGATCTATGCTTGGTGACTCCAACTCAGTGGCACCCTACATGCAAAAGCCTGGATGTGATAGGCAGATGAAAAGAGAACAAGGCAGTGACAGAACGACAAGCTGAGGAAAGGCAGAGAGAACATGTAAAGGACAAAATGCTTTCTTCCCTGGTTGGGAGCATCTCATTTTTCTCATTAGGGGAACTCATCTGAGCTCAGAGGATAAAAGGAGGACTGATAGCAGTATTTCTCTCTCTCTCCATTCCTCCTCTCCCTCTTTTTCTCCCACTGTGCACATGCCACCTAATTAATTACACCCCACCATTGCATTGCTACAACAACCACTGCCGGCTAATTAACAGAACGCCTCAATCATGACCCCTCTTCAAGGGTCCTGGATGTGTATGTGTGTGTAAGATAGAGAGATGGAAGAGGAGAGCATGTGTGATAGGCAATGGAGAAAAAGAGATGAAGGGAGGTCGGGCAGAATTTCTGAAACAAATGGAAACGCAGCTAATAAGAAATGGAGAAAGGAGTGATGTGAAGAAGGAATGCACAAAATGAGAAGACAACCATGTGACACACAGATGCTCAAAAGAAAGGCATAGAGGCGGTAGAAGTGGAGTTTCTTTTCTCCACACCCAGCTGGACTTTATCAGCCAGGATGGAGCCAGAGAGCCTGTTTGGGAGTTCCAACTATTGGGTATTTCGCCCCGGAAATGTCACTACCAATCCCCTTAGAGTCTGCCTGAGCCTGGCCAGGCTTTGTTGGGACTGCAGCCCGCCAGGCCAGGCTCCTTGGCTCCTATTGCCCTAAACACACTCATACTGATTGTATCTGAGAGAAAAATGGAGCAAGGCAAGGCTTACAAAAACACACATAGGCTGTTTAAACTGAAAACCATGTACACTACATGCAGGATCGTTGTGGTTTGACTGAGTGCAAGATGGATAAAGAGGGAGGCAGACATAATTTGTTTAGAGGATGTAATTGCATTAGTAGGGTCATAATATGCTTCGCCCACGTCACAAACACAGAGAATTGAAGCCCAGTGGAGTAATTATAACATTAATAGTGCTTAACTGGGGCAGCAAATGTACATACACATTTTTTGTGTATATATAAAGAGCTTCTGAAGCATATCGGGACAGAAAGGTGGGAAATTAGAAAACGAGGGAAAGAATATAAAAATTATTGAAGAAGTTAACCCTCCTGTTGTCCTCATTTTCTGTATACACCCTATGTCCTCCGGGTCAAAATGACCCGTCGTCATTAAACCCCCAATATAAGCAGTTTAATTTAATTTTAAACACAAAATATTATATTGCTTGAAGAAACAACTTAACATTCACCACAAATTTGTGAATACTTGTGTTTTTCCTCGTCATCTTTCAGAAAACTGTATTTTATTAACACCACTACCATTGTCAGTTGTATTATTGTTTCCGTATAGGTGGAAGTAATATTTGTATAGTATTTCTATAACAGAAATGTGCAAAAGAGTTTTTAATGCATTTTTCATTCATCCCAATAGTCAGTTTTTTTGAACATGTGAACCAAACAACAAACATTTCATTCAACAGCACATGTAGGGCAATATACAAGTGACAGCCTTTGCAGAAAATTTCTTACACCTGACACAGATTGTTTACAGTCCTTCTTTGTTGGCAAAACTACACCTCTTCTAGGCTCATAGCCAACAATTCATATTTAGCAAATCAACATATATCCATTTATCCAAGAGCAAATATTTTTATACAGGCCAAACACATTACAAGAGAATTTAACCAACCAAAAACTCACTTTCAAAAATGATCATTAATTATTTATATATTATTAATATTATCCACATTAAATACCTTTTACAATACATTCTTTAACCCCTATTCTTTATTATCTTTCTTTATTTAATTTATTTTTTTTTTTTTTCTTTTTTTCCTCCCTCCTTCTCTTTTCTTTTCGCGTTTGCTCCTCATCATTTGATTCTTTGTTTCTTTCTTTTTTTTTTGGTTTTTTTTTTTTATTTTTTACTTTTCTCTTCACCCCCCTTTTTTTTTAAATATCTCTCTATTTTTATATTTTTGTAGGAGGAACTCAATATGTTGTGGAAAATGACCAGCCGCGGCCGCATCCCTCACGGCCACCCTTCCAGGCCCTCCCTTTCAAGGCCTCCCCCCTCCCTTCGGGCCCCAACAACCCCCTGCGACACTCACACCCCATTCCCCCTACCTTTCAGCCACCCAACAAACAAAAAAACACCACCCAAGGTTAATTAACAAGAACAGGAAAACAGAGTCTATGGGAAAATCAGGTTTATGAAAGCTGCGTCAAAGAGGTATGCGTGTATCAAAAAGAAAGCCAAAGAACAACAATGATTGCAGCGCTTATCTGAAAAGATGTTTTTGCTCATCTCTTGACTGGCTTTGGCAGGAGTCTAACGTACCGACGGGCTCCACTCTGGTTATCTGATTGGCTGAAGCCCATGACAGACGCAATAGACAGATGGCTTATCTAATCATATGCCAAGAATTTTTCAAAGCACCTGCCCTTTTCAAACCAATTTCCAACAACAACTTTGTTGATTTGGTGAGTGTAATAAAACATCTGGTGCATAAGGTCAGTAAGTAACATGTAGTAGATTGCATAAAGATAAATACACACCATTTCTGTTTTAGAAGTATACCAATGGTTTAAAAAAAAAGATACTTAAAAACCTTCCTTCTGTAGTGCAGTTACAATGTTTTTGTTTATACAATTCACATATCATAATAAGACAACCTCCAAAAAGTTATCAAAAATTATAATAACTTTATAAAGGCTGTAAATGTTATTGCATATTTTCAGTCTTGAATCTTTGACCACTCATGATAAAAGTTTTCTTATTTATTCATTCATTCATTTATTCATTATTTATCTATTCATTTTTTGTAAAAGGAAAAGCTGTCATCTGTTTTCACTGGATTTGGTGGTGGTACCTTCAATCATTACTTTTGTTTATATAAAGCACTTCTTATCAGATCAAACATCCAATCAGAATAAAAAAACATCATGTTAACACCTTGGCTTATCCAATCAGCCTTGATTGGAAAGAATTTTCAATCTGACAAAGAGGGATGGTTTAAACCTTTTCACGATCGGATCAACAGGAAAAAAATAACCATGTTGACACTCCTTCTGATCGTTTCCATGGTGAATGTTGTTTCTGTGCATGCTTGAACCACATGGGGGCTGGGTGATGTATTGAGTTTCAGAAAACACTTGGAAAATGCAGGAAAACAGAACTGTCCAGTACATTTCAGTTGTAAACTGAAAAAGTTAAGGATTATGGAGCCTCTCACCAGGCAAAAGGCTTAAAATAAATAATAAAAACATATTTTTTGTCCTCTTCTAAATTAGCACACATTGTGCATGTCAACACTGTTACAATACTATTGAATCGTTCCATCATGTAACATAAAACTGATTGGATCACTTTATTTAGAATCCCTGTAAACATGTCAACTGGAATCTGATCTGACTGGTTTCAGTCAGACGGATAAAATATTTCTCTTTATAAATGTAGCCAGTGGCCTCTTTATCAGCTGTATATTAAAACTGCAATATTATCACAGTTTTGACATAATTACAAGGTTAATATACTGTACAACCATGTTTCTATGTGTCCTCTACATTTTAAATCTATGTCAATGTCCCAAAAAATGAGATAATTTCAATATATAGCCCACATCAAGTTCATAGTGGGTGTGGGTTGTGAAATTTAAAATGTTGTAAACAGAAATGGAAGATTCTTCATTTAGAGAAGACAGAATTCATTTTTACTGTTGTAAACAAGCAAGAATTCTTCATCAGCCAGGTCATTATGATCATTATTATTATTTTAAAGACATTAAGTTCAAATTTCAGTCAGACTGATGATTCTTAGAAGGAACAGCAAAATGATAAATATAGTTCAGAAGTCCAGACTAAATCCATATCATGAACTGGGAGGGGGAGGTAAGCTGCTGTGGAATATGAATGTAATTTCTAAGGCAATCACAAGACTAAAGCAAAGTAAAGCAGCAGTGAGTGCACTTGTTAATCAGTGTTAGCGCCATCTGTTACAAGCTTAGTGAAAAATGGTGGAAAGATGACGAAGTCAAACAAGTCAAATAAGACCTTAATATTTAGTGAGAATTCCCTTTTAAATTTCTCTTGGAGATAATTGAACACAAGAGCTCCTTACTTCTCCCGTAATAAAATGATGGACCTATGATAAAATGAAAGTGACATCTAGATGTTGTCACAAGAACCGCAAAAATGGAAAATACAGATAAAACTAAGACATTATGAGAGAGAAAAAGAAAAAGTGAGAGTGAAATAGAATGTACTAGTAATGGGCCAACAGCAGAGGAGAAAAGCCATGTACGCTGTCAGCCATTAACATGGCCGGGACTAAATTATTCACTGCACTCTGTCACCTTACACAAGCCAGGGCTAACATAGACTAAAGAGAGCTGTGTGTCTGACGGTGTGTGAGAGAACGTGCGTGTGAATGAGCAGTGGCTGGTGGGAAGTAGGAAGGAGAGGGGGCTCAGTATTGCCATCCTGTGGCTAGGAAAAGAGAGACACTTTTAAAGAATTGTTTCTATTACAAGCTTCACACCACCTCTAAAGAATGAGAGTTTAAATCAGGCTGAAAAAGATGCATGTAAATAGTGACAAGGCTAACCTAATCTTTCAGTGCCTTTTGGGTGTGTAACAAGCAGACACACTCAAAGAACATACAAGGACATACACTGCACACAAAGCTTAAACACTGTTTTGTGTAAGGGAAGTTGATTTCCATGTAACCTGCTGGTTTACTACAGAACAGGAGAGGGTGGTTGGGAAGAGCAGCTGGGTAAACAATGCAACCTCACCTGGAGTCATGCACATGGATTGCTTGTGTATGTGTGTGTGGCTATGTGTTTGGAGGTGTAGCTGTTTTGTTAAGAGGAGTGTCTCCTGTTGCTGCTCCTCTTCATCATGTTCCTGAAAGTGCCGTTGGCAAGGAAACCAGAGAGCGACAAGGGCATGAGAGGCAAGTCAAGGAGTACAATTTCGGGTAAAAGCAAGACAAAATGGGGAAGAAAGGGTGGAGAATTGATAGAGTAAAGATGAAAGCAGAGGATCTTGGAGGAGAGAGGTGGTGGTTGGGGGGATTCAAGGATGGAGAGAGATGGAGGAGAGAGTTAAAGAGGGGGAGGCAAAGAGCATGTGACAATGCGACCCATGCATCCTACTGACAAGCTTTATTACAGTCCCACCTGCAGAGAGAGACAGCAAAAAGCACTTAGTCTCAGCCTTGTTGCCTGACAGTGGAGAACAGTTTAAAGGGAGGGAAGAAAAGAAGGGCTGAATAGCAGGAAAAAGAGAAAGAGGAAGAAGGTGAAGGTGGAGACAAAGTGGAAGGAATGATTGAAGTCATGAGATTGTAAAAAAGGAAAGCAGAGGGAAGAAGAAGGGAGAGGGAGAAAGAAAACATGACAAGAGCACAAAGGAATTAATCCACAGTTGTTAAACTATCAGAACAGAGAAAATAGAATAAATCTGCATACTTATTCATGTAGAACATCAGAGGTTTTTCTTATTTCTCTGTGTTGTAAATAAAAAAAAACAAAAAAAAACCCCAACACATTTACAACAGAGCCTGCCAGCAGCTATGACTGCACAGGCAGGCAGACTTAATCCTGCCTAAACACCTGTTTCCTGGTGAATGTGAGGTCAAAGGTCAGAGTCAGGAGGTTTCTCACTAAGTGGCCTTCTGTTTCATTGGTGCTGCTGAAACATGCCTGTAACCTGACCTCACTGCTCCACACTGAGCAATAAACTAACATCAACCAGCCCCAATGCCTAAGTAAAAGTCTTTCCGAGTCCCAAAGAGAAATTCTTTGGTTTTATCTGCAATAATGTGCAAAAAAAAAAAAGAAAATAGTACATGCTTAAAAATGAATGACATTAAATGGCTTTTGTTTTATCAAAGGACTTACATTGTAGAATAAGCAGAATAAACTAAATAAAATCAATATATGGTATGATCTTCCCCTGTCAAAATTGATTTTTGTTTAATTAATTATTGAGAAGTCCTGTCTTCTCAAGCTTCAGTACGCCCTTTTGGCTGAAGAACAATGGTTCTTCATGTATCCAGACAGCTGAATACATGTTTTAGGTGGATGGATATGAATTCGTCACAACTGGACACTACTGTACAGTCTTTGCTCATTTAAAAGATACTGAAGGCCAATTTAAGATCTTTTCATTCTTCTACCAATTGGTGTAGTGTAAAATAAATATACCAACTGTCTCTGTTGGAAGTGAATTGTTCAACTGTGGTTGGACTTTGCTTGCGAAAGTCTAGTGATTTTTCCAGACATTTCCAATATGACTTTCCCAGACGGTTCTGTGTAACAAGCCATCTGGCACATCAGGTTAGGTGTGATCACCCCCTGCTTTTGAAGCAGCACTAATTCTTTTACATTTGTGCAGTTTTTCAAGGTATTTGATGGGTAAGTTGTTCCAAAGGAATTTGTAATTTATCAGTGGATTTAGACTGTAGTATCTAGTATCCTCTGTCTTTTTAGACACAACTCTGCTCTTCTTGCTGCTGAAGATGGCTCAGTATGATTTTGTTTGTATATTTAAAGACATTACGATGCTGCAGTGTTGTGGGATTTTGTGTGTGACCCTGATGATAACGCATTTTTGGTAAGATTCTAAACACTACCGAAATACACTGCACGGTCCACATAAACGCTAAGTGTCAAATAACGACACTCTCCCAGATACTTTTCGCTGTCACCATTTAGTGCAATTTATGCTATATGTGAGAAGGAAATAATTAAGGGGATAAAATGAAGAAAGGTTTATTACTTCCTGAACAGTGACAGCTCGCATTTATTAGCGCTCCAGTCTGCTGATATATCTGCTGATGAGCTACAGCCAAGTAATGACGTGCTCCGCTGGCTGTGAATCTATAGGTCTCTTGCTAAGTCTACTCTCTCTGGCTCCCAGGCTCTGGATGGAAAACCACAGTCACTAAATCAAACCCATCCCTACATACGGTGAAAGAAAGTAAAAAAAAGAGGGGTGAAAGAAAGAGACAGGAATTGAGGGGAGGGAGAGGGGTTAACAGCCTGTTCCTTAGCCTTTCTCAGAGAGGAATGTGTTGGAGAGGAGACAAATCAACCAGGAGTGACTGCACAACAAGGTCAGTATGGTCAGAGGAGAATCCCAACTCACATGCTAGACCTGCACATACACATATGCACACAAACAAACACATTAAACACACAAATGCAAACAAAGTGAGTGATTGAGTCGGGGCATAAGCCCATGCCCACCCTGTGAGTGGCTAATAACCATGGCATAGCTCCAAACCCACTGTCTCCTGACTAATTCCCCCATGCCCGCCAGGACTGGCGCCTCTCAGCAGAACAGCTCTGCTTTTCAAAAATCCTGTGATCATTACATTACTGAATTACTCAAACAGATGAATGAAAACACAGCCTCACAGGCCATCCAGTGTTCTTGCCCCCTTAAGAAAATATATAAAGGTGAAGACAATGGCCAAACTTTCAATTAATATCATTTGCTGACATTGATACCTCTCACTTAATACACACACCTCAGTGCCCACACCGCGAGGCTGCAAAAAGAGGACAGCAAAGCAGTGCCCTGCCAAGGGTGGCAATGCCAAAAGACTCAATGCACCCTGGTCTCCAGCAGTATTTTAATCACTCACACGCACAAAAACACGCTCTTCCATCTGCTGTGCTTCACAGCAGCTGAGGCAAGCTTGTCACTGTCATTGGAAGTTAACCCACCCTCCCTCCGCCACTGATGGGGACAAAAGAAAAGAAGAACAGGGGTGGAGTAGAGGAGGGGGAGCAAGCAGTGGCATTCCTAACTGGTTCCCCAGTCACTCTCTTATCTTTCTTTCTGAGAACATTCCCCGTCACCTCTGCCTACAGTGCCCATGTCTCCTAAGGTTATCATCCTTTTTCTCTTACACCTCTTAGTTTATCACCCCCATAATTTTGCAGTTCTCTTGCTTCTCTTAACAACCTGCCCAATCCCCCCCCCCCCCCCACCCCCACACACACCCCCCACACACCCTTTATCCTCATTTAACGTGTACATCAGTGATGCGTGTCTCTTTTATTATGAGACATGGTTAAAACAACAGCTCAAACCTTGGCAAACACAGGTTGCCAGACTCTATGAATCACCCTCCTTTCTGTGCCCCAACCAACACCCACACCCCATCTTCAGTGTTGCTCCATGCTCCCACACTGGGTAATTGCAATTGTATTGAACTGGCCAGGAGCCAAGTGCTCAAGATTGCCAAGTCTGCTGTGTCCAGCTGTGCTGCTGCAATCAGAAGCTGCTCTCATGACAATCACATCACCAGCATGTGTACTTTCTGTGCCAAGATACACATATTAACCCAGAAACGTGAATGCAGATTTGACTAATTGTAATTGTTCAATATGACCGGGATAGATGCATGAGGTAAAACAGTGGAAGAAGGCAGAGTAAAGGCTGACAAAAAGGAGAAAACAAATAAGATGGATTCTATAAATGAACTTTCAAAATTCTCCTGACCATACCTGTATACCCTTTTCTTTTATGTTCAACTCCTTCCATTAAATATCTGCGGAGTCAGTGCAGCAGAGGGTCAGTTTGGTCCTTTGCCAATAATAATGATGTATTGAGTGAGTGGTTGTTTTGAGTCTGACTAACCCCTGATGAGAAGTGTTCAGCAAATGTGTTCACAGATCCATCACTCTTGAAACACATTCTGGCCAGCTCCGATGTCACCCACTCCTCTAGCCTGTTTCCTGTCTGATAGGGGATCATGCTGGACTGCAACAAGTCTAAATATTTCTGATACAATGTGGTCCAACAGACACAAGACTGCAGTGAGAAATTTGCCTGTTTCTATAGCCTCCATGTGGCTGCTGCAGGAACATATTTAATGATTTACACCCAACAGCCTTTGATTGTGCACCCCCTGCACAGCTCTGTGTGAACACCCCAAGCATATTGTGTGTCACGTTTCTAGCCTGAGCGGAGGAAATGGGCCGTGTCATATCGGTGTGAGCTGCAGCGCAACATGCATGATGGAGAGCACTTAAATAACTCACGAAACCCCTATTCTCAGCCCGCACTAGACCACTGGGAGGATCGTTCAGCATTATGTGTGCGTCTGTTGGTGTGTGGTGGCCCTTTTGTCATAACTGTTTAATCAAGTGTTTTTGTGGTTGGGAGAAAGTGTCTCGGTGTGTGTCTGTGTGTGTGTGTGTGTGTGTGTGTGTGTGTGTGTGGGGGGGGGGGTTCTGTTGAAAGGAGAACTTGAGATGAGTCTCTGT
The DNA here is from genome assembly GCA_023101725.1 of Atherinomorus stipes. NCBI lineage: Eukaryota > Metazoa > Chordata > Actinopteri > Atheriniformes > Atherinidae > Atherinomorus > Atherinomorus stipes. The sequence continues at coordinate 119,587 of JALJCO010014322.1, read as the reverse complement.
AAACGACAGGGGGCCCTCATGGCTAAACAGAAATAGCCTCAGAGGGAAGAGAAAAAGAGGCCTGAACAGAAGAATGGCAAGCAGAAGAGACAGGGCAGTTAAGAGAAAGAGCGTTAAAAATGAATAGTTGGGAGTTCAATTTTTCTGTTTTTCTGTCTTTTTTTTTTATAAAGGCCAGCTAGACTTATAAGAGGAGACAGTCAGCACTTTCCACATGAAACCACTGAGTTGCTTTTGGGCTGTGCTTACATACACTTGCACACATTGGCATTAATTTCATTCTGCCTGAATTCAAGTATGAACACCATGTTTTTGTAATCAGCAGGTTTACAACCATACCCGGCAAGGAAGTCACACATAACACCTTACTGTGCTACAGCATGATGGAGATATAAGTGACTCTAAGACCTCTAACTACCACCCAATCCTTGAAAATGAACTGCTCAAAAACACAGCAAAATATGGCTTGCAAGTGTAGTGGCAGGATTTGCAGGTTTGCATTACTGATTATTAAAAGCAGTTGCTATTTAACAATGCAGTCAAAGAATAGCAAAGAGATTGGATCCCCTGGATATTTGCAAAACAAATCAAAGGCAAATCATGAATACAAGTCACGCAGCAGTATGGGAGGGTTAATGTTTGGTAATTCACCAAGACAGAAAATGTAGAGGGAATGTAGTCTGGTTGACAGGTGGTACGGTGGGTATATATAGAGGTGGAGGAGTGTTGTTTAGCGGTTTGAAGAGACCAAAGTGTCACAAGACACGACATCACAAGCCTGAAAGATTAACTCAAAAGCAACATTCGTCACTTTTCGTTTTGTGTGTTAGAGCTGCCTCAGATCTCATCTCACACACTCCAGGGGTCTCAGTACTTCCTGTGCTGCCACACAGCAGGGTCAGGAGGACTCCTCACACAGGAAAAAAAGGAAACAGAGATAAGATGCATGCTAAGTGAGGAGATACATGTTCTTAGTGTTGTAGATGACAGCTAAACCACAAAATATACTTCTGTATGATTTCAGAGAAAGGACAGCAGAAAAGTGGTATTATACATTAGAAATGAGAAAAAAAGCAATTATAACTGAACTGGACTTTCTTAAAGATTATAGTGGTGTGTTGTGAAGTGAAATTTCATGGATCACAGTTATGGTGCACAAATGTAAAAGAAAAAGCAGCATTATTTAAAGAAAATACAAAGATGGGGAGGAGGAAATCAAAACGAGAAAAAAAGGGGGAAATAATTGCTATTTGGGAGACCAATACTCACTGGAAGGTGGATCAGCCCTCTCTGCCTCTAAGTTCACTGGGCAAGAAGGAGTGTGGTCTCCTGCAGGTTGAGAGGGCCCCAAACCTGAATCCGCCTCCTTTGTAGCTCCAGTTGGACCAGCAATCACAGAACTGGACTGAAAGATATAAGGACATACTTAATGTTATATTGTACTATGTTTTGTTTTTGTTTTGTTGTTGTTTTACATATTTCTTGAGTTTTTCGTTGGCTTAAGCCGTCACACAAATGATTCTTTAGTCACCTTGTTGCAGTTAAGCCTTTTTACCATTACTACTTTCATAATAATCTAACATTCTAATTAAATGAAGACCAGTGTCTTACACGTCACCATTTTTAATCATCAGCATACCAACAACAGCGATCTGGACCTTCAGGAGGTCTGCTTAGGGAGACAAGAGCTAAAACTTGGCACTACAGAAAGAGTGAAGATGAGAAAAGCTGCTATATGAGTGTGCACAAAGTTATATTTTCTACATTTCTTTAGATTAAAACATTCACATTGATCTTCGTGGTCCCTCCAGCAAATTTAACTCAGCGCAAGGAAAGGTCTCGACACAACAGATGGATACTTAACAAGAAAGAAAGCAAGAATCTTTGAACTTGTATTCAGACACAAATTGCAATCCATGAGTTAATCACCAATATGAAGATTGTGATTCTGCTGAGCACAAGTCCCACTGTTATAAGGGCTAAGAGAGTAATATTGGCATAATCAACTCTTAACAATTGAGAGACTGATGTTGCAAATATAGCCATTAATTGCAGATCTGTTTTGCCAACCATTTTTAGCTACTGTCAGAGCTCTCAGATTTCTGCTATAAAAAGACAACTAAAGGGGATGCAGCTCCAAGTGAAGAAGTGTCCCTTCCCTGAAGTGACAGAGATGCAAAACAGACAGACAGACAGAATCAAAGATAGAGAGAGACACTCAGAGGGAAAGGCTTTGCCTGACAGACCAAGTCTGTTTGGATGTGCTCTACTCCGCTCTCTTTCACAGCTGAAAAAGGAAAGAGGGATGAGACTTCAGGAAGAAGACAAGTTGACCATGAAAAGCAGAGGGAGAAACAGAGGGTGGCTGTCAGTGAGGAGAGAGAGGCGTGGAGAAGATTTTTTTTTTTTAAAAAAAGGCTGTGATGGCTCCCTCCACTGACAAGCAGCAGAGAGACAGGCAGAGGAGGTGCAGCGCATCTTAAGACAAAAAGGCACCCTGGGCTTATGAAATATACATAGCTCTCAGTAGGAGACAGAGACACGGTGCGACAGAGCAGAGGAGAGCCCCGAAGACTGACAAGACTACTACCTCTCCAATGACACTGCTAAAAATAAAATATCCTCATTTCTAATGACTTTTCATGAGGTCTCAATGTGGTGGAGTAGTGAGTGCTCTTTTGGATGGTGTGTGTTTTACTACAAATGTGTGTATGATCACATTAACAGATGCATGGAGGTGTTTGTGATCATCAATGTGTATCATCTCTCCTTCCTACAGATACATACGGAGTGGGTAAAAACCACAACAGTAACTGACATAAAAACCCACAAGTGTTTTGGCTGTTGGCCTGTATGTAAATTTGCCAACTGGTCGGGGGGATTTTTTTTTTAAAGGGATTTTTTTTTTTTGCAACTGCCTCTCTCAGGCTTGCCCACCTGCCCTCTCTGCAAGCCCAGGCAGCTGTCTCTCCCACACCAGTTGTTAAAAACCATTTATACAGACCTCACTTAACAATAAACTCACCCTTTGTTCAAGGTAACGATCCACCCCTCCTACACACTCTCAGTAATTGCTGTGCCACTGAAAAATGGGATTCTCTTGCAATTGTGTGTCTGTTTTAAAAAAGGAAAGTCAATGGGCATATTCATATCTTTGCTTTATTGAGTTTTGCTTTTTATCTTCCGCATCGGATGATCTGGGTGTGGCTCCTAGGCCTACAGTACATCTAGTGTCTGTCATGTGTGAACACAGAACACATCCAGGCAAATAGTCATGTCTGAGCCAGGGGATTACCTCTGTTCCTGAAAAACAAAAAGATCAAAACAAGCCTGCTTAGGTTTCCTCACTTTCTAAGACCCCCAAATTCTTTCAGCTACTTTGCTGTTTTCCTTCACTCCCCCTCCTCTCCTTTTTCTCTTTGTTAGTAAAAGTACCAGGTGAGGGACTTGAACTTCCCACACTGGGTATTATTTAGAATTTTGATGACTCTGCTGCGTCAAGGTCATGAGCCTGTACAATTTAATTACTTCTATAATCCACCAAAACACTTGCTGAGGAGTTGACACTCAACAGTAGTGGTGTTAAATAGCTAGTGAAGATACTGATGTACACTTAACAATTGCTTACAAGTGACTCATTAAGATCCACATAATTTGGAGAGGTTTTAGAATGTCAAATTTGCATAATAATATTATTAAAGGGATAATTGTTATACACATGTTGTTAATATGAGTGAACAGGGATCACAGTAAAGCTCCGATAGAGACCGTGTGCTTTGAGCTAATTGCTATTGTCAGCATGCTAAGATACTGTATGTACTAAGCATGATGGGTACAGCACTTCATCTGCCAATCTTCTTACACTGGTGCTACTATTACTCAGGAAAATGATAAATCTTCTTTCATCAGACTAGTAGATCTTTCCCCATTGCTCCAGAATCCCTTCTTTTTTTTCATTAATTTTAAATCTTAGCAAACACACATGTTCTTACTCTCACTCTCACACCTTGCCCTAAAATATGATGTTGATTTCCTTGGATCTTTTGTTGACTAAATAAATAAGATGTTTCTATTTAAGATCTTGCACAATTTTCCTCCGACCTCAATTACTCCTTGAAGATAGATCTTTACCACAACGGTATTTTCTTCCAGGATTGGACAGTTCAGTTCTTCTCCTTGTTACAGTGGTTTCAGTTGTTTTCTTAGTTGTTTTGTTTGCTTGATAAAAATTAAATAAATAAATAAATAAATAACAATAATTTCACCTATGGACTTCTTCTTCTTCTTCTTCTTTATCTTCTTCTTCTTCTTAAGGAAATGATAATGGTAAAAGTAGGACGATGTGGTTGAAGGATTTCATTAAATTTCCATTAAAGTTCAGTCCTCAACATGTCTATTACTCACTGTAAATTAGGACATTTGGCCCATTACTGGGAGGCAAACGTTTAGAAATATGCATTAAAGACCAAGTGCAACTGAGGAACATGCCATTGCCAGTTGTATTTAATATCTTTTGGCATTAAAAAAAAAGGACTCATGTGAATGATATATGGATGCATTAAAAGGAATGTCAGTCTAAACACTGATTGTTATAGACAAGTTTCACGGCCAAAATCATGGGAGCTGCCATATCTGCTAGTTTCTGCTAAGGTCTTCCGGTTACCATGGTTACAGGGTATTTTACACTGAGGACATATGCAAATTAACACACACTCCTGAACTCGATGATTAAAAAGTGGATATTGTTAAACCCAAAAAGCGTTCTGGGACATATTGTGCCGTAAGTGGCTGCAGCAGTATGTGAAAACAAACAAATATGAATTTCAACTATATTATCCTCCTAGTTGTATGTCGTAGCAGGACAAGGAAGCAATAAAACAGTTATAAAACAGACATCACTAATATAAATAAACATAGATATTACGCAACCGGAAGTGCTTGGCAGAAATTAATCGATTGCGGAAGTTAAACGGAAATGTCTGGGAAACTTGTCAATAAAATGCCAAAAGAGCAAATCCAGAGAAATAAAACCAGCATGAGTGTATAATTTCATGGCAAACTACTTGATTGCTGTTTAGTCTTGACCAACACTGCTGACCGTACAACCAGTGTGGCAGAACAAGGACGATTTCTTTTCTACTACTGTACAGCATTAATAAACCTAAATTAAAGCTACTGGACATTATTGCATTTTTAAATTAGGAGAACTATGCTCTACACTGCTGTACAATCATGCTGATGAATGCCCTTTGAATAGACTAGGGACATTTTAAGATGCAGAACAGGAGTCATGAGGTGAAATGAGAAAGATCTACAGAGGTAGTACTAATTGAGGTTAATTCTACAGTTCAGCATTATCTTCTCTAATCGGTAAAGAGGAAGCTGGTAATGGATGATGTCGCAGGACACAGAGAGAGCCTGCCAGCAGAAATCACACAGCAGTGTGTAGTATTGTGTGTGTGTGTCCTCAAAGATTCAGAAGACATTAGTAGCTGAGAGCAGATCTTGATTGGAACTTGCAGATAAACACCTGCGGGCTTACATAGGAAAAAAGTGTGCTGACTTGCATGCCTGTTTGAGAGAGAGAGCGTAAGCTAACCCACATATCACCCATCATCGACTCAAAACCATGTTGACACCATCTTGCACAGACTCTCCTCTGGACTTAGTATCATTTCCAAGTAGTGACACACAAGGAGTGATGGGGCAAAAACATCACTCAAAAAAGGATGAACCCTTTGACAATGACTTTTTCTTTCTCACACTCATTCATTGTGACCTAAAGAGCTCAGGGCAGCGCCTGTCAATACGTAAGCCCTCAACAGCATCTGCAGTTCAACACGTACCAGACAGGGTCAAGAAAAAGGATACATCGATAAGCAGAAGTGGTGGGCACACGTATGTGCATGAGTGTCACCAGGGGGCAGGGCCATCCATAAACACTGCTGACAGTCCAGATAGGAAATACACTTGAGAATGTCGATAAGTTAGTCAGCGGGAGTGAGGAGAGATCAATAGGAGCACAGCATGATGTCGGTGGCTGCAGATGAGATCACCTGAGGTGACTAAGGATCTATATTTGAGGAGTTTTGATTCAGTGCATGTGACACAGTGTCCCATGTTATCTGTTTTAAGAGAGCAAGGAAAGTAGTAAGAACCAAATTGGTATAATAATGTTTGCTTAATACTGTAGTTTTTTTTTTGGAGCATTCACTTGCTGTGTCTTTAAATACTTTAACTATCAAATAACGAAACAAAAACTGAAAATAAAAAATACTACAAGTATTTTTTTCACTGAACCATTGTTTAGTTTTTGGCTGGTTGTTGTGATGTGTTACGTAACATTAGTGGCGTTCTTGTGTTTTGTTGTGCTTGTCCAATCTAGCGAAGTTTTCTTGCACCTCGTGGCCGCTGCAGTCTTTACTTCTACTTCTAGCATCACCACTTAAATCACTATTGCACTACATCATTTGATGTTAGTGAGAACCGAGGCAGATGTTTATTCATGAGGAAATGTTGGGGATTATAAGTTCAACATTATTGTGAATAAAGACCTACAGCAGCAAAAATGATTCTCCCTTTAGCTTGGTCAAAAAAAAGGAAAAAGATGAGGCTCTTTTGCACCCACAGGACATAGCTGCCTTACATCCTGATGTCTACTTTTCTTTTTTTTCCCGTGGTGTTTGGCATGACTGCTATGTGCACGCATGCTCTGGTCAATATGTGTTTGTGTGTGTTCTCAGCTCTGCTGACATTTCCTCAAACGTGGCTGACATTTCCAGGGGATTTGAAGATTTGATCCCGTCTGTGTTTGAAGAGATGTGTACTGGCCTCCTTACAACACCGAGGGAAACGCTGCAGCAGAGCCAGCAATGTGTGCCGCTGCCTTCAGGTCCTTAGTCTACAGCATCTGGAGCAGCAAGTCCTCATTCACCCATAGTATGATGAGGAGAAGACCTGCACAACAACCTGCCTTTTAGAGATGACGGGTTCACTGCTTGGTCTCCAACTTAGTCTTGCTGTTTCCCCCTGAGCTGCAGAGTGTTTCTGCTCTTCTCAACTGAGGCAGAAAAGCTATCACCAAAAGATATGAGAGAAGAAAGTAGATAGAGATAGTGTGGGAGGGAGATAAGCAAGAACGTGTGAGAAGGAGGGGGAGAGATCTGTTTCTCCTGCTACAGGCTGGTTAGTGGAGCGAACTGACACAGACTGACATCTCTCTTCCATGGAGACTGAGTTAAAAAGAGGCTTGCTACTCTTTGTCCATTACTTTCTCTCTCCAGCCTTCCCACTTTTTACTCTTTCAGCTGTCCTGCCGCCTCCCTCCTCCTCTCTTTGCCCAGCCTGAGGCTCCCATGTCTTGCGTTTTCTGCCTGGGTGAACTGTGCAGCAATCCTATCCTAACCTGAAGCTCAAATTACACCAAACAAACACACACACACACACACACGTATAGTGTATGCACACACACAGCCCACACACAAGCCCATGCAGTAGCCATGAGGAGGCCCGGGGGCCAAACACAGGTCAGGATCGGGTCAGTCAAGGGCAGGAGCGCAGTCAGCCCAACAGATGTAATCCTCACACTGAGGCTGATCTGAGGACTTCTGGATGGATACAGGATGACACGAATAAGTTCACATGAACACAGTTACAGTAGTCCACATGCTTGCATCATCCATCCTATCAGCTATCTTTAGCCAGATGGCTTTTCATTATTAGCAATATGATCTTTGAGACTTTTCTATGAAAGAGAATGTGGCCTGTTTGCACAGCTGGAATAGTAACTTCACACCTGAATCTGGCCAAATACATTAAATAAATCACTGTGTGTTGTTTTGTTCATCTTGCTACCCCACAAAACAAAATACCAAAATGACAAGACTGCCAACAATACAATATGTGCCGTTTAGCCAAACTAAAGGCAATGCTGGAGCTGATGCTAAACATGACCTTGGAGTGAGCCTAAACTAGCCTCAGCTCCTTGTCCAAAGAAATACCTCAGCAAACATTATAATTGCTAATAGGTTTCAGACTGAATCAGCAGTGCCTCTCTGGCCTCACCGTACCGTGTAGTGCATACATGAACTAAAACAAACTCCCAAGCAGTACAGGATACTGGAGGTCAGTGGATCAGCCAAAGTGAAGCCCTCACTATCATCCTGTCCTCTGATTGCCTATAATGTCATAGTTATAAAAAGTGTGCATCCTGATGGGGACCAGAGCTCAAAGGAAGGGAAGTACTGCAACTTAAGTATTACAGTGAACATTTAGGCATTTCCTGGGTCTGTTTGGCATCAAGAAAAGGATCTCCAAGTCATACTGACTCAATAAATATGTGGTACTTTATTGACCCTTGCAGGGTTTTGTTTCTCCCTCTAAGGCGGGTCATAGTGTACAGACAAAGAGCAGGCAGGCATTCAGATTCAAAACCACAGCATATACTGTATGTATGTGCCTTTCACCTCAATTAGTTTTACCCTTTGCAGTTTATGTAGAGAATTCAAGGTTATCAGATTACTACCTCAGATTTATTTGAGTTTGGGCTTAGATTGCCTTAACCTGAAGTTAAGTCAAGGCAAGATGGATGGCTATAAATCAAGAAAAATGCTATTTTATGGCATTGTAGTGTGTCCTTGAGCCATCATTCCAATTACAAAAACACTAGTTTTGCGCAACATACAAACAAAATTGTGGGTGACTTGTCCAAGTAAAGAACTGACATGCACACACACGTGTGCGCACACACACACAAAGCTGGTAACAAAGGCTACGATGTTGTAACCCTAGTTATATTAACACAGGCTTCGCCCTCTACTGGACTCTGTGGATACAACTCTCCAATCGCGTACACGCGATGGCCCACTGAAATTTTCATGTACGTAGCTGGGGTGTGTTTACCCCTTTTCCCCCCTAGCGGGTATAAAAGCAGGTGCAAAAGCAGGTGGATCGCCAGCAGGGCCCTATGAGGGCTCCGCCTGTGTTAATATAGCTAGGGTTATAATATCGTAACCTTCGTTATATCTCACACAGGCTTCACCCTCTACTGGACCCTATGGGTACAGTAGGCGAAACCCGATATATGTACTTCCTGCCGCGGGAGAGGCTCCGCACACTGACCACGGCAGTTACGATTAGGTACCAAGACCCAGTCCCCACTTTATCAATCTTAGCCACGTATGGAGTGATGACGGGTCCAACTTTAGCCCAGTTAGCAGCATCTGGCTAGACTGGGTGAAGTTGTGGCCTAACCTTGCAGGGGTCTCAACCATGACCACCTGTACACCTCATTGACTGTGTCTGGCAGAGCACAGTCCAATGCCAGTGCATGACACCCTGTTGGGATCAAGCATAACAAATAGTTGACACATCCTTCCTCTCACAGGTCCTGTGACCCTGCAGTGAGCACAGACCTGTGAGAAGGACCAAAAGATAGAACCTTCTGAACAGGCAGGGTGAAGACCACAATGCCGCCGTACAGATGTGGGCATGAAAATGTTCCATCTTTTTCTGCCAGAAGTGGTGAACGATTACTGGCTGAACGATTTGTCCCACGAATACGTCATCACGCACGGTGTCCAAACTTGGCATGTGGAAACGTCCCTGTTCGGGGCATTCATTTATCCTCTGAAATCGTTTTCCCTGGGCACACAGGCGTTTCTCTGTGCGACTGAGTTAGCAGACAAGTTGCTGGTAAGTGGCTGGCAGTCGGCAGAAAGGGGAACTTTTTCATGCCCTCATCTGTACATATGTCCTCAACACTGGTCAATCAGTTTGTGACATGGTGTGGTAACAATCACTTCATCTTAAATACCAGCAAGACTAAAGAGATTATTGTTGACTTCATAGTCCTGTCTACATCCTGGAAGGGGAGGTGGAGGTGGTGGAGAAATACAAATCCCTTGGAGTTCAGCTGGACAAGAGACTAGACTGGAAATGCAACACTGACCACATCTACAAGAAAGGTCAGAGCAGACTCTACTTCTTAAGGAAGCTGAGATCATTCAACGTCTGCACCAAGATGTTGCAGATCTTCTATAAGTCTGTTGTGGAAACTGCAATCAGCTTTGCAGCATCTGCTGGGACAGCAGTATCAGAACCAGACACTTGAAGAAACTAAATAAGCTGACCAAGAAAGCTGGTTCTGTGCTGGGGATAACTCTGGAGCCGCTGGAGCTGATTGTTCAAAAAAGAATGCTGCACAAGCTGATGAAGATGATGGAGGACACTTCCCACCCTCACAAGCTAATCAGGTCTGGTAGCCGATGCTGTCTCAGGTGGAGTGGAGGTAGTGAGCGCTGGAGTGGCATCCTCCTCCTCCGTGACATTGTCCTGAGATTCCAGCTCTTCCTCCTTGCTGTCATCAGGACACATGATGAGAAGAGCTTCACGGCTGGAGAAGTAGTCGGCTCGCTGCTGGCAGCGGATACTGGGCATGTCTCTGCAGCTCAGGCAGGCCAGGCGCTGATCCAGTCCAGCGATGGCGTGCCTCCTCCAGAGACACTCGAAGACTAACCCTGGTTGTTTGTCTGCAGTGGAGTACGGTTTTAAAGAACAAACTACTGAACACTATTCTTACATATTATCATTAAAATGATTAGGAATAGCATGAACTGACATCATGGAATGTATTAATTAGGTAAGGTTTATGACCACTAGCAATATCTATCTGTTACATGTTTTTTTTCTCAGACACAAGAGAGTTCTTGAAAATCACTGCGTATGCTGTGTGGATCATTTATGCCTATGAGGCCTATATACATGTGGCTGGTAAACTAGTGTGGAGGCAGGCATGTGGGTCAACATAAAAAAACCCTCCTCTGGGCAGCAGTGTGACATTATGAACAGAAATCTCGGCTGCACTTTGATGGCATTTTGATGCAAGGCAAAACTGAGCTGAAGGAATAAAAATCGGGCAGGGGGATGAATACATGATAAACATACTGATGGTGGCAGAGAGGCTCCTTGTTGTGCCTTAACGTGAGGGCACATCACACAGTACAAGCAGAGAAACACGCGTATGCACTGATTCCACTATTTCCATACATATGCAGTTTATTTAATAATTATGATTTGGCACCTCATTATAATTCCGACAAATAGAAGATTTTACAACAATAACAAAAGTAGTATATGGCCGCCCTACCTGAGCTGGGTTCTGCCGGAGGTTTTTCCTTCCTGTTAAAAGGGTGTTTTCCTTCCCACTGTCACCACCATTCCATGCTTGCTCAGGATGGGGGAATTGGACTTGGTCAAGTCAAGATTCGATCCAATCTGTTGGTTTCCTTAGCTAGGCTATTATGAATCTGACTTGAATTTTTCTGTCTGTTAAGCGCCCTGAGGTGACATTGTTTTTTTCTTTCTTCTTCCTCTATCCCTCTCTCTTTTTCCCCCTCCTCCCTTCCCATTTCCTCCACTCACCTCCCCCCCCCCATCTCTTTTCTTTCTTCTTTAATCTGCTTTATCCCTCCCCCCCCTCCCTCCCCCCTCTCTTTCCCCCCCCCCCCCCCCCTCCTATTTTTCTCCCACCCTCCCCCCCCCTTCCCCCCCCCCCCCTCCCCCCTCCTTTTCCACATTCTTTCCTCTCTCCCTCCTCTCCCTCCTTTCCCTCCTCTCTCATCCCCTCCCCCTCCTCCTCCCTCTTCCTCTCCTTCCCTCCTTCCCCCCCTTTTCTTCTCCTCCTCCTCCCCCCTTTCCCCCTCCCATCCTCCCCCCTCCTCCTCCCCTTCCATATTCCCCCATTTCCCCACTCTTTTCCCCCACCCCTTCTTTAATCTCTTTTCCCTTCTTCCCTCCTCCCTCCTCTTCTCCCTCCCCCCTTTTTCCTCACTTTCTCTTTTCCTTTCTCTTTTCTTTATTTTCTCCTTTTCCTTTTTTCTCTTTAGTTTTTTTTTCCTTTTCCTTTTTTTTTTTTTTTTTGTTTTATTTCTATACTTTCTTTATCTCTCTTTCTCCTTTTTCTCTTCCCTATTTCCCCTCCTTCTTTTCTTTTTCCTTTCTTACTCCCTTCTCTTCATCTTTCTTATTTCTCCTCCTCACCTATCACTTTTTCTTCCTCAATCTTTTTATTTTCAACACACTCTCCCTCCTTTTCTTTTCCTCCTCCCTCCCCCCATCCCAATCCCACCTCCTCTTTCCCCACTCCTCCTTACCCCTCATCACCTCTCTTTTGACTTACCTTTCTTTCCCTTCTCAATTCTACTCATTTCCATTTATAGCTCATCTTACTATCTTTGAATAATAAAAACTCCTTTCCCCCTCCAACTTAACTATACTCATTTTCTTAATCACAGTCATACATCCCCCCCCCCCCCTAAAACTCACTCTCCCTATTCTAATTATATCACTCTACTATTTTTTTTTTTCCCATTTCCTTTTAGTTATTTATTTTCATTTCTTCTTTCCCATCCTCCATCTACCGTTTATGTTTTAACTTCTTACTTACCTTCGCAGCCTCATCATTTGCCTCTCTCTCTCTTTCCTTTATCTTCAAATTTTCCTCCCTCCTCTTCCCTTCTCCCCCCCCCTCACTTCCATTTTCCCCCCTTTTCTCTTCCATTTATATTCTCACTCCTCCCCCCCCCTCCTCTTCCCATATTATCTTTCCCTCTCTTTCTCCCCCCCCCCCCATCTCTTCCCTTCACTTCTCTCTACCCACCACTCCCTTACCTTCACTTTCCCTCCCCCTCACTTTTCCTCTCCTTTTTTATTCCTCCTCCCTCCCCCTTACTCTTTCCTTATATATTTCTTTTTTAATTTTCCTTCTTACTCCTTTTTGGTAGAGTTGCAGTTGATCAAATATTACCTGCTCAATTTAATTTTTAATAAACCCACAGATTCACTAATTCCACCCCCTTACCACACCCCTTCCTTCTCAAACCCTCCTCCTCCCCCCCCCCTATTTTCCCCCCCTATTTCGCTATTTTTTTCCCTTAGAAGCTGTTTTTTATCTTTCCACCTTGGTCTCTCCAAGTTGATATTAACACCCATTTGGTTAATTCAAGCTCTATCTCCAATTTCTGATCATATAAATTTTTTCCTTATTATACTTTTCCTCTATTTAATCCTACCCCACCCACTCCTTTTCCCCTCTCACTCTTTCCCTTCCTTCCTCTTTCTCTTCCTTTCCTCTCGCATCTTCCCTTATACCTCTCATTTTTCCATTCCCTCTATCTATATGCCTCTTCCACAGTTTGTATCTCCTTCTTAAGAGCACTACTCCTTCTTTTTTTTATTTCCCTCTACCCCTCTCCCCTTTTTCCCCTCCTCATTCTTTCCCTCCTCACCTACTTCATATTTATTAATTCCTATTTCCATCTATCCTTTTTTAATTTTTCTTTTTTCCCTCCCACTCCCTCCTTTCACTTTTTTCCTTTTCTCATCCTTCCTCTTTTCCATCTATTCATTCTTACCCACTCCTCCCCCTTCCTTCATCTCACTCCCCTTTTTTATTTCCCTCTTTTTTTTCTCCTCCCCCTCATCCTCTCCCCCTCTCTTCCCCCTTCTCTCACTCATTCTTACCCTCCCTCTCCAACATTTATTTTAATTACCTCCCTAGTACATCCTTCTTTTTATTCTCCCCCTCATATTTTTTTTTTACTATTTCTTTCTCCCTCACATTGATAAATATTTTATTTTATAACAAAATTACATCAACCCCTAATTAATAAATAAATTTTAAATAAATTAATCAACATAAATTTACCTTCCATCTCTTACCATTCCCCTTCTCTCATCCCCCCCCCATTACTTTCCCTCTCCCTCCACTTCTTTCCTTTCCTACTTTCTTTCATATTATATTTTATTTTGTATTTTTTTACACCTTAGTTAGTTTTTTTTGCCCCTTTCCTCAGTCCTATATTTTTCCCCTTCACTTCATCTTTTTCCCTTAGTTTTTCATCCTTTCCACTTTCATTCCCTTCCTCTCTTCCTCTTCCCCTCCCCCTATTTTTCTCCCCCCTTCATTTCTTCCCATTCCCCCCTTATTTTCTTTCTTTCTTACCCCCCCTCTATATATTTTCGTGACCCTATGTAATATACTCTTAGCATTTTCTTTCACATAACTAAACACCCATCAAATATCTCCCTCATTTTTCCCTCACCATATCCCTAAATTATCACCTTGCATCTTCATCATTCCCATCTTCCGTAAACTCCCATCTACCCCCCCTTCCCCACTCTCCCCCCCCTATCTCCATTTTTTTCACCCCCCTTTTCTTTTTTTTTTCTATTCATTTTTTTTTATTCATTCATTTCTTCATTGCTACCATTTTTTTTTTTATTCCACCTCCTTCTACTTTCCCCTCCTATTTTTCCTTTCCCTCCTTTTTCCCTCTCTCACTACACTCTTATCCCCTACTAAAAATCCCCCACAAAACTAACTTAATTATTCCCAATCAATTCCTTTTTTTCCCCCCTTTCTTTTTTTTAAATTTTTCACTTTTTTAAATTTCTTTATCTATTCTCATCTTTCCCCTCCATCTATATCATCTTCCCCCCTTTTCCCTCCCCCACTCCCCCACCCCCCTCCCTCTTCTCCCCCTTTTCTCTTTCCACATCCTCAGCTTCTAAGTTTTTTGCTTGTTTTTTGAGTTAAAATTGGTTTGTTTACTACGTGGATCTTGCCTATGTATATTCACATATTATTTCCAAATAGAAAAATTATCATCATCACCCCAAATCCAAACTCCTCCCACTCCCCCCCCCTCCTCACACCCCCCCTTTTTCCCCCCCTTCTTTTTTTTTTTTTCCTTTATTTTCTTTGTTTTATTTTAAAGATGAAATAGGTATAAAAATTTTTTTAAAATCTAATTAAATTCCAATTCATTTTTACTTATCTCCACATAATCCCCATTTATACTTATTTCCCTTATTATTCCCATCCATTTCTTATAACCCAAATATTTATAAGTGACCAAATTTTACCCAAAGATAAACTGAGACCAGGAAAAAATTTACATAATCACTTCACCCACCCACAATAACTTCCTGCTCTCACCACCTCTTATTTTCTTCTTCTCCCCTCTCCCCTCTTTTTAGTCTGGAATTCGGATTCCTAATTAGTTCTTTTATCTTTCCTTTCACCTTTATTCCCACCTATTCAGTTTTTATTTTTGTTCAATTTTTTTATTTAAATTGTTTGGAAATCTTTTTTTTAAACCTCCACCTTCCCTTTTATAAATCCTTATCCCCCCTTTCCCCCTTTTTTTTCCCCTTCCGCTCCCCCCCCCACCAACTCCTCTACCACAGACCCTCTCTCCGGGAGAAGATAAGTGAACAATAACTATCTCCTCTCTCTTTCCTACCTTTCTTTTTTCTTCCTTTCCTATTCCAACCCTCCCAGCTAAATCTAATTAATCACTTTCTTATTTGAGGAGAGGTTTTTTTTTTTGTTGTTAATTTCCCTCCCCCCCCTTCCTTTGTCTGGTATATTATCTTTTTCTTTTTTTCCACACACCCCCCTATCATATCATCAAATAACGTAAAAAAAAATCCCTTCCTCCCTCCTCCCTAATCCTTTCCCCCTCCCTTCCTTCCCTAAGACATTATCCCCCCTCTTCTCATTTTTTGTTTTCATATTTTATTAAATTCGTCTCAGAAAAGTTTATAAAAAATTTTCTTTCTCTCTTTCTTTAGGAGCCCAAAACCCCTCCCGTAAGCACCTCCTTTTTGAGGAAAAGAAGGAGGGACGTCAGAAAAATCCATTTATTTTTTTTTTTTTTTTGGTTTTTTTTTTTTTTTTATTTTTTTTTAAACCCCCCTTATTTTTTTTAAATAAAAACCACAAATTTTTTAAACACAGAAAAAACTTTAAAAAAATCCACTCTCTCAATAAAGTGAGTAAAGTATAAGAGACTCTTCCTTTGATTCTAACCGACTCACAACATATTTAATATTCCACCCATCTCATTTACTACTTTCAATTTCATGAATTGATTCTATATAAATAAAGTTGAATTGAATTAAATTAAGTTAAATATAAATATATACTTAAACAATGCTAAAAGGCAGTTTGTGCTGTCCTTTTCATACATAATCCAAACGTCAAATAAAAATAAATTGAATTATGTGATTAATATTTTCTTAATGTTCAGAGAAGCCAGCTTTTGCTTTGAAGGAAGCTCTGCACACTGAAAATCCTAGCAACCTAAAGTGTTAAAGACCTGGAAAGCTTTTCAGCCCACAGTTTGGCCATATCAAATGCTTATGATTAGACTTTTTGCATCCTGATGTGTTTAAGGCCAACCTGTTTTGGTTTGCTTAAATATAGGACAATTTAACAACTGCAGAAATGCATATTTTCTTGAGAAAGGGTAGTCCGTTATATTTATCTGACATGAAGATTAGTCAGTCCAGAGAATTTTTCAAACTTTTAAGTGTTTTTTCAATCAAATATGTCAAAATCATCAAACACTGATGAATCTGGCTTGCATGAGGACTGTCCCAAGACAGGAAGAAAGAGCCATTTCTTTAGCCAAAGATACATTTTTCAGTTACCAGCCTCAGAAATTACTACTAGACCATATGAAAGCTTCACAGGGTTCAAATGCCATAAACATCAATAGTCCTTCATAGTCTAGTTGCTGCAAATTAAACACTATGGATAGAGGCCATCTAGCTTTGGCCAAGTACAGCGAGCTGATAAAAGCTGATATGTCATTACTAAGATATACTGCACAGAATTATAGATCACAAGTTGTAAACAAATGCAGAAGTTTATAGTGACACACAGAGAAAGAGAGAGAGAGAGTCATTTAATAAATTGTAAATGGACAAATTTTTTTTATTTTACTGAGCTACTTAGTGATAACTTTGGTGTATTAATTACACCAGATTACCAGATTATGTTTAATGTGCATTCCTGCCATAGCAATGATAAAATAAGCAATTTACTTAATTATTACATAATCATCTCTTATAATAAAATAATTATATTTTAAGTCCACAAATTGAACTTTTAGCTTTCTGTCAGCTGAAATACATGGCAGCTGTATGATGTGTTAAACCATGTGGAGTCAAAGCGAATCACAGCAGAGGTTCAATATTTACCTTTTTTTTAAATCTGAATGCCTTTTTCTCTTAATGAACAGACTTTATTGCTCCATTTACTAGCAAATGTGAATGACTGGTGTCATCCAAAGATCACTGCTGCACTCATATATCTGTTGTCAGGTCTCAGAAATATATACAGTCGGTAATATATTCAGCAGAGCACAGCAAAACAACTCTACTCTCTGGAGATAGAAGAAAGTAGGGAGACAGTGTGAACAAGACAAAGTGAGGTATAGATAGAAGGAGAGAGGGAGAAAAAACACAAAGGGCTGTTTTCTGCTGGGTGGGTAAAGTGTGTCCAGGGGGCAGCTGAGTGAGCACACACACAACACAAAGCCCGTCATTAGTTCCAGCTTTCTGCAGACACAACAAACCGTGTGTGTGAGAGAGAGAGGAAAAATCAGCGATAGCGACGATGCATGCATGTGCACCACCGGACTCGCGCAAAGGTTTTGTGCATATGTGTGGAGTTTTAGACATTGACAAAAGCCTGTGTTGTTGTGCTTGTCTTCTCTGATGTACAACTCCTTCAGGATCACAGCCCTGTGCAGTCAATACTTGCTCTGGCTGCTTGTATGATTGTGTGTGTGGGATTAGGTGCAGAGTATGGATCCCCCCTTTCTCCTTTTTCCAATCTCCCCTCCCCTCTCTCCATCCTCCTCCCTGTCTCTTCCTCTGACACCGCCACACACACACTGCCTCCTGTCTACCAGCTGCCACTTTGCAACCGTTCATCAGAGCTATGATTGGTGACTAGAGGAATCTCATGTCGCTACAGCTGACTCCTTGCCCCAGCCCTGACCTTTCACCTCTGGATGCCCCCTGGCTGCAGCAGCTGCTTTTACACTGCAGTGACGCACTCCATTAAGCCTGACACCTGCTTCTACACACACTGAATCATTGTGAGATATACACACACAGACACGTGTACACAAAGCTGCAAAAGATGGCAGCAGAGACAACAGTCAGAATAGTATACTTATGCACAGGCACACACACAAACACAATGGCCCTTGCTCATGCTAATGCAGAAAGGCGGCCCTTTTATGAGATTACACAGTCATTACAGAGAGAGGGTCACAAGGGGCACCTGTAGCCGAGCAGCTCCACAGTCAATCAGGAGCCTGAGTGTGTGAAAAATGCTGACAGAATAGAATACACAGAGTGAGCGCTGTCGAATCTGAAGTATAAGCAGACCCACAGTGTTATAGAGCCAATACTAGCACCATTCAGCAGGTACTGTGCATATGTTCTGTGTGCAATAAGACTCTTTTTGTTTGAGCGTTCCTGTGTGTGCATGTGTGTGTCTGTGTGTGGGCCCCAGGCCGTCTCTGACAGCTCAGTGGTAGCCATCTGCTGGCAGTCACACCAGGAGAAAGCAACCGCAGCCAAACAATGGAGAGCAATGACAGGCCAGGATTTGTGGGTAGTTTAGCATGTGTGCATGTGTGCATGCTTGTGTGTGTATTTTAGGGAGGTGTGCGTGTTTTCCCTTCAAAGATCCAAATGAGCCCCTCTCTATGAGCATGTGCAGAGGGGCGTGGCTGTTGTTCATAGGCTGTCTCTGTTGCCAGGCGATAGATTAACAAGCCCAAATGGCCATTTGTGGAGGATAGATAGCATGGACAAGTGTGAGCTCACTTTTTGTCCTTCTGTGCGACACTTGTATGTGCTTACCCTGAGTTTATTTGTCTCTCCACCCCTTTTTTCTTTCATCTTCACAACCCTGCTGATCTCCTGCAATTGATAAGGTAAATGTTGACATGCAAGCACAGTTAAACATCAGGATTAGTGTACTTTGGCTTGTGCACACAAAGATACTGTATATTTGCTCATTTACGTTGCATGTCAAAGACTCCTTTTTGTACCTATGAAGGCATCTGACTACCCAACATTCCTGTTTTTTCAACCCCTCCCTGTTTCTTTCTTCCTCTATCTGCAGGTAGAGTGCCATCATGGATAAAGACAGATGGTCGGGTGCTGGAAGAAAGCTGGCTCTCTGGATGTGATACACCAGTCTGAGAGGAAGCGTCATCCAACTGGGTAAAGGCCCACAGTGCCTCCTAGAAAGAGCACGCCAGGTGGCTAAGAAACAGGCTGCTAGTCTCCTGCAGACACTACAAGCAAAACCCTCTTGTCACTATTCTACTGTTTTAACACCAAACACAACTGAGGGCTGCTTCTGACAAACAGATACAAATAAGTCAAGACCGCATGTCAGAAACCGAGGCAAACTAGAAGTGCGAATGGCTGATTATGAAAAGAATCTCTCTCCCTGCACTCCATTTGGCCAAGCACATTGCCTGTGTTGTGTGTTGCTTTGGCCATCCATGCCTTTGCATGGCAGCACTTCAAAGGCAGCCTTCAGTAAGTTTCCGCTCTTCCACCTCCTGCTGTTGCTCGTGTGTGTGTCTGTTTGTGAATGTGTGCATGCAGAGCTGTGCCTCCTGGAGCTGGGGGCTACGGTTGATCACCGCTACCACAGTGAGGCTGGCATGGCATGCCCACTGGCACACTAACAGGGCGCACCTATTTACACAGACCCAGACTGAATGGCAGGCATTGTCTGGGTGAGAATGCAACACTTAAGCTCCTGATTAAGGCAGAACAAAACCCTGAGGGGCAAGAGTGATGCACACAGTGAGAGTGCCAGAATGGGAGGGAGGAAGAGATGAAGGAAGGCAGGGAAGAGAGGCTCTGCAAAGGGGAATCTCATCTGCTGTTGCTGTGGCAAGGTGGAATAGAAGGGGAGAATTTGAGAGACGAGATAAAGAGGAGGAAGCAAAAAAGGCAAGAGGGCAAGAATTGGCAGTGATGTTAGCATCTTGAGAAGAGGCAAGCATAGAGAACTGAGGAGAGGAGGAGGTAGGTGGTAAGCAGAGAGGCAGGTAAGGATAAAAAAGGTAGGACAGGAACTAAGAAAGAAGTATTGAGGGAAAAGAGGGGGGGGGGGGGTGGCAGGCTTAGGAGGAGACAACAGAAAGGGAGCCAACAGTGAGGTAAGGAGAGAGAAGACGGGGGGAGCTGCTGTCGAGGTACCCTTACTGATAAGGAAGAAGTGATGCTACGCAAAAACAATTAGGTAAAGAAACAGATAGTGCCTAATAGTCCCTAGCTCTCCATCCTGCCCCCTTTTGGCCAGGGTGTTAACTGCAGGCAAGACTGAAATCAAGCAATACAATAATAATATAACTAGAGTTCTATAGTCTTGTTTATGTCAGAGATGTGCACATGTAAAATGAACTCAGCCACAAAACTGGATAACATGAGCACACAGTAACTGTTCACAATGCTACATGAAGTCCATTGTGTATGTGTATGTTAATTGTATGTGTGCAGTCTGTGGCACACTGGCATCATATGGGCGGGAACAGAACGTGTATGACAAGGGGTGAGCTACTCTGTGAATGTGTGTGTATCCTAGCAACAGGACAGACGTGGTAGCACAGCAGTGAGCAGCTGGCAGCACAGGACACAGGGGCCATGATGGATTTAACATGATGTGAATGAGTGTGCATGGGTGTGTGTGTGTTACATTCAACAGCTGTGAGAGATTTAGGTGTGTCTCTGCACACTGACATGCTGCGCATCCATGCCTGTTAAACACTTAAACACTCATCACTGTGTCAAGCTGACAGTTGCAACGATAATAAGCAAGTGACAGCCGCCACCGTCAAGTGCTTCACGGCTTTCCCGTACAGCTTCCCCGTATCTATAACAACCAACATCATTTGTTTGTATATCATCAACAGATAATATTTTGGTTGTTTGTGAAGAAAAATGTGTGGTTATATGTGTTGATCTTGAGGCTATTTGACGAGAAGCAGAACATTTGTCCATCAGTCTGTAGTAATGGAGGCAGTAAATGCACATTTGTGTATCTCCTTATGTTTTGATCAGAAATGATCAGAACTGACACTGTTTGTTGAAGCAGTGGAAACTTCCATTATACTTCATCAGACAAAGGTTTTGTTTATGCTCACACAATATTCAAACATTTGAAGAATCACTGGTGTATATTCATGTCATCACCTCTCCCTCACGCTAAATAACATAAGAGTACATACAATAAATCTAAAACATGCAATAAAAATTGGAGCACAAAAGAAAGCCTTGACTTCTCCACCTTTACTGACATGGATATTTAGGAGTCTGACAGACCCAATACAGATAAATATAAAACATATAGACACTCCAGTCTCAGTGCCAGTGATTCACCAGTCCAGCTGTGCACCAGTAATATTGAAAGTTCTCCATGGTGAGAAGGGCTGTCTTCCAAACCCCAGGCCAGTCAGAGGGCTCTGGCCTGGGCAGAACTCTGTCTCCATGGGCCTCACTGCCTGCCAGCTTCTGCTCCATGGACGAGCATTAGCCTATAGCTAATCGCCAACTCTAAACCGCTTCTGAAGTGCAGAGCCAAACCACAATAAGGATATAACACATTTCACCAACACTGCTGCAATCATCTGGCCTCATACCATATGTCCCTGTGTTCTTTTCCATCGCCGTCTTTGAATACTTTGCAGTGGGGTGAAAGAGTCAGCAAGGATCATTCAGGGAAACTTTCTCCTTTATAACATCTTCTTTAGATTTAAACATCAGGTTAAGAGAATTTGGACATAATGGTTCTTTTCCATGTAAACAATGAGATAAATCAAAATGCACAAAGTTTATAAAAGCACAGGTTGTATCTTTAAACCACAATAAAGCAAAACATTAAAAAAAATTCAGCAGATGGTTGAGTGTTTGTTTTTTATAACAATGATGATCGAGGTATAACACAATGAAAAAAGAGTAAACAAAAGGTGAACTGCTTGTGTTTGATTCTGTCTGGAACTCCGTTAGAGCCACCGCCAACACTACACTACAACTTTCTTTGCTTATCTCTTTAGGCTCTGGAAGTGTAATATATTTATAAATAGTTTTAGCGGCTTGTGTTTTTATGTAATACTCTGAAAAGCAGCTTCCCTTTCAAGCTTTGCTTACAGCTGCTCACGCGATATATTTGTCATCAGCATTGAGCATCATACTCAAAACCAAGAATGAAAAAGAGATGGGGAAAGAACGCGATTTATGTACAGTTACCTTGAATTTATCAGGACTGTTTTGAGCAGGTCAATTTCAAACCCACAAAGCTACAAAGCTACTGTGGCAAGTTTTTTAGACTGATATTCTAAATTTCTCATATTGCCTGAATTTTGGTTGTAGTACCATTACAACAATCATCTTTGAAACTCTGACAGTAGGATATGCAGCCACAGTTTTGACAGGATGTCACCATGATTCTTCCTCATTGTTTTTTGACTGTAAATGTCTTAAAACCACAGAGTACATGCTACTGACACCACTTTTCCACATCCATGACATTGTTTCCTTCCTGGTTCATGGGATTCATAATTTTGAAATAACTTTGGACCAAAAATGAATCAGTGGAAAACCTGTACAGCATCTGATGTGGTTTCATAAGAGTACAATGGTTCTGCTTTAAACTGCTGGAAAAGCAGGCTGGCTTATGATGAGACAACGGTTCCAAGAATCCTGAATGGACCTAGTTCTGTAAAAAGGGCTTCTGTAGTGAAAAACAGATTTGTGAGAGGCTCTACTGGAGCCACTGGGAGCTACAAGCTGTAGCACACATTTCTGGTAGATTACTTTGTAACAAGAGAGGTATATTACTTCTGCTTATCTTATCATGTGATTGTTGTGCAGCCTCTGTGATAATGTTAAAATCCTATTTCTGAATAGACTACTAATCTGTTCCTCTGATTGGACAAATTACATTTTAAGTCCCACTGGTAACTGAAGCTATACAATTGACAAAAAACCTGGACAGTTCTCTGATCAAAACTTCATATGTATGTATCTAAAAACCTACAGTAACGGCATCTTATAGTCTTGTTCGCTTTTTCATTAAAACGGTGCCACTCCAACATGGAAGTGCACCATATATTCTTAAAAGCACACTGCTGGCTTACATGCACATCCCAAGAGACAAATGTCACCCTCACCCCCAGTCTACTATCACCTGAAGAATATCTCAAGGATAAAAGACCTGATGTCTCAGCGTAATCTGGAAAAACGAATCCATGTGTTCATCTTTGGTCGGCTTGATTATTTTAACAGTGTCTTTACTGGTCTACCTGAAAAATCAGTTAGACAGTTAGGCAGACACAGTCAGAGGATAGACTTTTAAGTCCTGCTGCTGGTCTATAAAGCTCTGAATGGTTTAGGACCAAAATACATCAGTAACCTCTTGACCTAGTATAAACCTACAAGACTCCTCAGGTCACCTGGATCGGGTCTTTTATCAGTTCCCAGAGTCAGAACCAGACAGGGAGAAGCTGTGTTCAGCTTCTATGCTCCACATGTCTGGAACAAACTCCCCAGAAAGTCTCAGATCAGCTGAAAAACTCAGTTTATTTATATCCAGGTTAAAGACCCACCTGTTCTCAGCTGCATTTCAATAAAGTTTTATCTAGGGGTCCAAATCTGCACAGCCTTTTTATTAAGTAATTTTAAATGATGCTTTTATTCTTTTTACCTATTATGCTTCTTTTCTTCTGCACCACATAATGCTTTAAATGTTTTATGCAAAGCACTTTGAATTGTTGTATACATGAAATGTGCTGTACAAATAGACTTGCCTTGCCTCACCAAAACATCCCCCATCATGATGCTCAAACTCCTCAAGACTTCATGCATCACTGCACAACCTCCATCTCAATCCCATCACCCCTCCTCTAACACTTCACCTTCCTCTTAACACTCCCCCTCTCCCCTCTTTCTCTGCTCCAGCCCACCTGATCAGTGTCATTCTCATCTGGATCTGCTGGAGTGTGTGATGTATATTAAGGGGGCATTAAGAGCTGCTCAGTGTAGGCCCTGTGACCGCATTAAAAGACGGAACCTCCTGATAACACCTCCCAACCTGGCTGTCTCTATCTCTTTTTTTTGGTCTCTCCTCCTTCCATTCCACTTCCCTTCTCTCTTCCAGCCCTTGTGAGTGTGTCCACAGGCTTAACAAGATCGATCACCTCTAACTCCTTGTACTCCTTGCTAAATCAATGGCTCTTTGTCTCGTTAAGAACTGGAAGGAACTGTGTTCTTTGTGTGTGCGTGTGTGTGTGTGCTTGTTGAATTAAACTGAGAAAGAAAGGCAGTGGGAAAGAACAGAGGGAGAGTTTTTTCCTGTAAGGTGTGCTGAAATGTAATGGAGAATCTTGCTGCAGGCTTAACTCTGATAAAGTTGGATCATTAGAATGAGGGGTGATCCACTGTACTTCGGGGGGGGGGGGGGGGGCAAGAAGGCAAAGAGTCTCGGTTAAATGTTGTTAAAAAAGAGAGAGGTATAACAAAGAAAAGTAGTGTGTGTCTCTGTGTGCAAGACAGTGTGCAGTGTTGAGAAGCGAGAGCCAAACCTCACCGCTGACTTGGCCAGGGTCTCTGGAGCCAGGGAGAAAGCCCTGCAAACCACAAACTCCCTGTCACACACACACCCTCACTGAAAGTGTCTCAATGTGTGAATACGTCATTTCAAAACATGTGTTACTGGTCAGGACAGCAGAGGAAGCAGCTTGTGAAAAAGAGAGGGTTATAAACAGGGAAAAACAGAGAAAAACTGCAGCAGCTAAGACAAAGTGAGTGAAGAACAAAGTAGAAATTCACTCTTGTCCTGAGCAAAGCAAATAGAAACACACTCTAACTCCACTTGTGTTATCCTCTCTTACCTCCTGGCCTCACAACTCCACCACATTTAAATTCCTGTCGCTGTAGCTCATTATTTTACCCAAATGCACAAGAGTAGGTGGTAGCATCACTGCACTTTAGTCAATAGCGGGACTACAGAGCCATGAAAATGAATAAGGATAGGGGCTCTTCACACAACATCACTGCGTAAAAAGGCCTGGGAGTGCTCATCTACAGCATGGCTGCTCTTGGCCCATTTATATTTCACAGTGACACTGCATTAGCTGCCCCCGGATGAGCACACAGTCTACAAACAGAGCTCTGCCTTACTCTGTGCACAGATACATAGCAGAATGTTTTGCTGTTGCAGCGTATACCAATGAAAACGAAGATGCAACTTAAACAAGTATGCTCCGAATGCAAATACCGAACCTTCCATGGGATGCTCACAATTAAATGAACAGGTTAGAAAAAGGGCAAACAGAAGCTTACAGATCAAGAATTGATTATGTGGAAAAATGAGATGTGAATAATACCAGCCAGTACAAATTTATCTCACCTCAAATGGGTCAATCAGTCTCCTCAGAGCACTAGAGTCTGAATGCCCAGACAGCAGACAACATGCACGCACACACACCAAGTCATAATCAGACACACACCTCAGCCTGTGTCAACACAAGCCTGTGGGAAGGTTAGGAAGAGCTGCTAAAGGGAGGCGGGTGCAGTCTGTCATTGGCATGTTTGTTTTTGTTTTCCTTTTTTTTTTTATAAAGTTGAGGCAAAGCCACACAGAACAGTGTGTGGATGCGTTTGGGTGCTTGAGTCTTAGAAAGTGTGTTAGCAGGCAGGGACAAAAGGAGCATATGGCAGCAGCAGCCAAGGCTGTAAATTAAACATAGAGGAAGATTAGATAATGAATGTGCGCTCCGAGACACAGAGACAGCATTGAGCCGAGGGCGGATCAGACTGCTGCAAGACCAGATCTGTGTGTGTCCATGTGTGCATGCGTGTGGTTGTATGTGTAGTTTACCACATATTAAACACGTGGAACAAACAAATGGGGTGACTAACAGAAATTAAATCACTATAATGAAATACAGAGAGACAGAGAAGGAGAAACAAAGTGAAAGAGGTCAGTATGTATAAATCTTGACTGGTGGTGCAAAGAGATGACGGCAATCTCACCCGTTTGCATTCTTATGCATTTAACACATAACTTAAACATCTACGCAGAGGACTTGCAAATTGAACATCACTGCAAGCCTCTGTCTCTCTTTGAGCAATTTGTCACTGCCTCATTACTGGGCCACATGCAGTAAGGAGGGAGGGTTAGAGGGATGGAGATAATCCAATAATAAAAAAAAGAGTGAGAGAACAAGGAGAGACAGAAGGGCAGGGAAAAGGAGGGCCAGGTTATCCTAATTCAATAATGGGAATCAGTTGGATGCAGATGAAATTGGTGTGTACTTCACTTTAGTTACTGAGCAATTATGTTTCTTCTGAGAGCAGCAGCAGTTTGAGGAAGGATTAATCGAGGACTTTTAGGAAAATGCAAGCTGCCTTAGGGCTTTTATTTTTCTACAAATAAGGCAAAAGAACAGTACTGACATGTTTATATGCTAACATCTCATTCAAATAAGATGATCAAAAGAGCTAAGAGATCTAAGCCATCAAATATTTTAAAACAACCATTTTCATTTCACAATCCTGCTTGATGGGATGAAGAAAGTATTGACTGTGAGATTTGCACTTTGAAGGTCAAGTTGGAAACAAGCTGTGATGAAGCTGTAAGGATGACAACAGATGATTGTTTTAATGTAATCAAAGCAAGGAGAACAGGGGCCAAACTTAGGCTGGGCTGCATCTCAAAAGCCACCTTCCTCATGATGATTTCAATGGACTTCACTTTCTTTAGTCAGACAATGCCTCAGTCTGACAGTATATGGAATGACTATCTTATAATGAACATTTTTATCTATGTAGAAATGAGTGGTTGCTTTCTTTGTTTTTGTTTTTGTATTTTTATGATGGCCATGAGATACAATGAAAAACTATCCAGGGTCTAGCCTCGTCTGACTCAAAACCAACCTTTTTTTTTTTCTTTTACCAGAAAGATGGTTATTTCTGCCATAAATTTGGCATTGTTTGCAAGAATCTGTGGTTGTTGCTTGACAAAAACTAAAATATAGACTTTAAATAGTTTGCAGCTACATTTAACAAGTGCATGAATCTTACAATCGTGTGCTTCTGGCACTCTTTGATGGCACATTGACATTCTTTAAGCAAATAAACGTATGCAGCATGATAAACTTGAACTGAAAATATAAAGGCACTATGATGGATGCACAGAAAATAACCAAAGCAACACTGTCAGACAAAGCAAAGGAAAAGGGAGAATGCAGAGAACATTTTATAGCAGCAAGGCTAACATGCAAAGTTAGCCTTGTTGCTATAAAAGTGGTGTGTATTAACCAATGAGCTTGCTTGTTTTGTGTTGTATTGTGTGTGCTTGGATTGGCTCTGTTAGTAAAGTGAAAATATAGGTTTTTAATCATGAAAGGATTACAATAATTTCTTTCTTTGCTCTGCCCAACTTGCAATTTAAAGAAGATTGAAGTTGTGGTAAATATAAAAAACAATTAAAATCAATCTCACAATCAAACTCTCACATACCATTATTTCTAAGCAAATACAGCTTTGTAACATGTTTCTGTATTTCAGGCATTTATTTTCATGTTGCATGTAGGGTATGTACAGCATTACAACAGCAGCACGTTTACTGTATCTGTTATGTTACTGATGCATAATTTGACCTCATCATTATTATTCCTGTCTTACAGATTGATAAAATTAAAAGATGTAACTAAGAAAAGTGCAGGTTTCAATACAGCCCTGGTGACAAGTCAAGTCAAATTTATTCATGAAGCACATTTAAAAACATCTCACACTGACCAAAGTGCTGAACAGTCACAACAATAAAAGACAGGCAAAGACAGACAACACATTCAGTATCCAGAAAACTTCATAAGTCCCAGCATGAAATTTCTATTTGTGATGTACTTCGCTATTTTCACTTAAAAATTTCCATGTAACAATGTTATGCTCACAATGTAGAGCCTTAGCACTCAGGTTAAAACTAGAAAGATTTGTCATATAACTGTATAGGATAAATTCACCTGTGGAGTGTCAGAGTTTCAAATAACGCACATTAATTTGGGTGTTTTTTAATTTTGATCCTTAATGGTTTTAGAGAAAAAATAAAAGTAACATCTCAGTTAATCAATCCAATCAAGGCTCTCTGGAGTACACACACTATGTAAAACATGCAGATTGTTTTGCCTGCACTCACATGCTTCACCACTGCCTGTAAGGCTACGGTGGGGGGCGGGGGGGGCACACCATAATCACACACAGAGGAGGTAAAGGTGATCTCCTGGAGCCATAATGAGGGAACACTGTTGTTGTGAGCCACTCACTGCAGCTCTGATTACAACCCGGTGTACAGTTTCCATGCTTGGAGTAAACACATGAGAGCACCGCTGTTGTACCGATTTGACAGTAAGCCTGCCAACACACATACACAGGTGGGTACACTATTGAGAAGGACAAAGCAACACAGCCAGAATGTGAATGATGCAGTTCTGTCAAGTGTGTAAGTTTATAGGCGACAGCCCAACGCGCACTACTTTCCCCGCTTGCCTTCTGTCTCCTCAAAAGACAAAGCACTGGCCCTACTGCCCTCAGCTCATTAGCAGTACCAGAGAAAAAAGCAAACAACACATATGCACACACATCTGCATGCGGCTTTGTTCTTGCACTGAGATCTATTGGAAGATTTTTGCAATTTAATGGCATTCAGGAGTGGGCGACAGTACTCTGCTTGCCGATACTGAAAAGTACTCATGGAAGCGGTAATGCATATGTAACACTTCAGATTAGTTACAAAACCATTAGAGACTATATATTCAAAACATCTTCTCTGCTCTAGCAACTCGGTGTGGAAGTGTAAGGGAACTACAATATGGCTTTTTTACTGCCAGTCAGTGGTTTTAGAGCAGCTTGGCTGCCACCAGGGATTAGTCCAATTCTCCACTCAATCTCACCACTATGCACGTTATACGAGGGGATCTACGTTTGAGTGTGCAGTTGTGTGTGTGACTGTGCAAGCACATGTTTACACTGCACGTGCGTTAATGTGTGCGCACATATACACTCGGGTGATATTAGTTAATCATAGCCTTCACTCAGCATAAATAAAGACCAATTACTGTGCTTCCCTGTGGGCCCCTCACTATTAGCACACTAAAGACCCCAAAGAGTGTTGCCCCATAGCTAATACAGCCTTAGTATAATAGTCAGCCTGCTGAATCACGATGATAAGCACTACAGAGGGTACCAGAAGGACAGCATTCACACCATTATAACTGAGACCCTTTTGGTAATCTGTAAATTATTCTTATATTTTACAGTATACAGAGGAATTTGTATTGCTGGTAATAGTTAATATTGGTGTTATAGGTAACAGTGGAAAGGATATAATGCGTAATGCGGTTTTCCTGCCGAATATTTGTCACAACCTGCATGTGCACTATTTTCTTACATAATGCACTGACTTTTAGAGCAACCTTGCTCAGGAGGTCAACTGATCTTCCCTCTGGGTTTAAACATCACTAAACCAGCTTACAGTCTCATACAAACTTTAATTGTGATTAAAATCATAAATCAAGTGTGATGTACTCTGACTAATTCTGTAATAGAGTTACATTAACAGAAGTTGCACAAAGCCAAATGAATTAAAGGTATGCATACAAACATCTAGCAAAAACCATGCTGGCAGTTAAAAATGAAGCAAATTAGAATCCAAAAAATCTTTTTACAGCTGTAAAGGTGTAAATAGATGTTTGCTGTTTGTATAGGGAAAAAATGTAACTAACAGCCAGCACAACTTTATTCTAGGTTTTTTTTTTACAGCATTTTCCAAATAGCTGCATGAGAATAAACTGATGGACTTTGCAAGAGGGTGTTGCATTCTGACACACAAGTAAAACCCGGTAAAGCTTATGCTGTTTCTCTTTTTTACATTCAACTGTCAACTATTACTTGTATTCAATTAGATAAATATGTGTTAACTCTAATGTCGCACCTTCAACTTTTTCTGCCTTTTAAAGTGAAAATGTACCGCACACTTACAAACAGCGGTGACAGTTGCATACTGCACAGCATATACCAAAATACACACATTTATAGTGTACCCTTGCTGGCAGTAACTCATCATCAGAGAGGCCAACCTAATTTGGAGGACAGGCTCCTCTTTGCCTGCTGGGGAGGCAACAGGGATTATGAGCCTTTATACACACTAATCTAGTTTAGCCACCCTGGGAGTGGGAATGTGCGTGTGTGTTGTGTGTGTTGTGTGTGTTTGAAAGGGTGAGAGAGAAATCTTAAAAAAGGAACACAGATCACTGAAGTGCATAAGCATGTGTGTATGCACAATATATGTGTTCTTCACTAAGACTGCGTGTGTTTTCCTAGCAACCTAGCGTGTGTGAGGAAAGATTTGGGAAACTGGTCAGAGATGAAGCTTCTTGCCCTCTCATGTCAAATCACAGAAACAGCGCAGGAACCCTTACAGAAATATGCAAACAAACCAACAAACAAACAGGTATTACTGATCCAAAGAAGCAAGCTCTGGATGGCATGATGCAAAGAGGAAATGAATATCAGATTGGATGATAGCTCAGGGACTGGGGAAGGAAATGTGAGGGTAAAAGAGCCCTGTCGGTGTAAAAATTAAGTTTAGAAGGTCAGAAGTCAAATGGGCTGCAGCAAAACATCTGCACTCCCAGGTATGGGAGAACTGGACCAGCAGCTGGTTTAAACATACGTTGTATGTTTGCTTACTGCTGAAAAATGACAGCATCTACACAGTCTTGTGTAATTGACTCATTGGCTGGGTCAAGTCGTCCTGAGAGGCAATTACATTATGATGCCCGTGTGAATTTGTGTGTGATGCTAGTGAAGCGTGAGTATGAGACACATTCCAAACTCCAAAAACACAGGAGACAGATCTCAGGGCCAAACCAGAGCTTGGACAGCTCTGGAAATGACAGAGGAAGAGTTTAGGGAGAGCGATATTGGTAGAACTTGAGGACCACAAACTGTATAAGCTGTGTGCATGAGTGTGTGTGCACGGGTGTGCGTGTGTGTGTGGGTGTGTGTGTGTGTGTATGAAGCACTGGCCTGAGTAATTACAGACTTGCATGGTGTGTGGAGCCGAGAGTCTACCACAACACAGCCCAAGTGATGACACCATACACCACATGCATTTACGCAACACACACATATGCACACACACAACAGCAATTACCGTACAAAGCATTTAAACAGCTGCTCCATATGCCCACTCTTCAAAACCACACACATTGTACTGCACGATGTCTAAGCAGCCCAGCGGTACAGAACCACTTGAACTGTCATACAAGGAGGCTCATTTTTAAAGACACAGATGAATGTGCATATATAAACAGACACAAGCCCAGGCAATTACATTTGCTGTGCTTTAACAAATACCTGGGTCCACTCCCTTGCTGCACACCCCCTGGCGTCTCCCTTTTTTTTTTTTTAATTAATTGGACATCTCCACCTCTCTAATTGTCAAGACCCCTTCTGAGTGGAGTACTGCCACCATCTGGTGGCTGCTGATATCATTACATA
This sequence comes from Atherinomorus stipes, assembly GCA_023101725.1. Classification (NCBI taxonomy): domain Eukaryota; kingdom Metazoa; phylum Chordata; class Actinopteri; order Atheriniformes; family Atherinidae; genus Atherinomorus; species Atherinomorus stipes. The sequence continues at coordinate 88,135 of JALJCO010014322.1, read as the reverse complement.
GTCGAAACATTGCACTGTGACTGCCACTCTGCATTGTTAGAGAAACGCTGTATGTAGTTTAAAGAACGGCAAATTCTCATTAAGAATACATGGATACATGGAGAAGGAGACAGAGATGGAGAAGAGTAATAGAAAAAAATAATAGATGGTTTTCAGTAGTGATGAAGTTCAAAGCCGAATACCAAAAGCTCAAACACTGGAGAAAAACATTGATATTCAACTGTTAATTCTGTATAATGATTTTAAATGTACCAATTTTACATTTATCTGCTTTGTTAATGCACATCTATATATCTATATCTATATCTATCTATCTATATATATATGTATGTATATGTATGTATATATATACACACACACCACCAAACACCCACATATTTACACTCAATGCAACAACACTGTAGATGACACTCAGCTGACTACTTGAATGTTGATATAAGGGTTGATACACAAAAGAGGCACTGATCAGCACATAGAGACTGTGACTGTGTAAATGGAGACAGATTGATGAGTCATTGTGGGCAATTTCCACTCACTCCTTCTTACTCTCTCATGCATGTGAAGACTTTTTCTTTGAAACAGTTTTCGCCATTCTATTTGCCACTTTTTCCTTTTCCCTTGCTCCTTGTCCAACTTTGTTTTTCGACTTCTTGCCATCACTCTAAACATCATCATTCATAAATACACCCCCCCTAGTTCTCACACTTTGCTCTTCCTCACTGACTTATTGCACCCACAACTTTCTTATCTGCTCCCTGAGGAAATTGCCACAGAAAGTCATTTTCCCATGGTAAGCAGAATAACTAAATGACAAACAGACAGACACACACAGACACAGCTAAGCCTATTAATAATCATTTAGTTGCTCCATTTAGATAAAGAAATGAATGGGTGGATCTGCCAGGTGCGGGGAAAAGAAAACAAGGTGTGAGCAATATATGGCTTTTACAAGGGGATTAGTGTACAGTAGTACAGGACATGAAGACCCCCACAAGTCAACTCTGAACTTGTTAAGGTAGAACATCTGTGGAGGAGAAAGAGGAGGAGGAGGAGGAGGAGGAGGAGGAGGGAAAGCAGAAGGTCAGGGTTAAACAGAGAGAGAAATAGAGAAGAGAGAGGGAGGAAAAAGGAAAAGAAAGGATCAAGACATGAGAGCTTTGTGCTCCCTCTCTTGGCAAGACTCTTCAACTGTGTACTTGTGTGTGTCTGTGTGTGTGTGACTGTGTGCAGGCGCGCGCACACACATGCCTGTACTTCTGGCAGACTCAGACTAGGCATTAAAATTATTGGTGCCGCCAGCGTGCCGCGGCCCCTGCTGAAAAGGAGGGAGGTGAGCAGGGAGGGCAGGAGGGAGGAGGAGGGGGGGCGAGTCACCAAGTGCTAATCAGAAACATGTGTGTGTGGCCAGCGCAGCTCCGAACAGCTGTTCCCATGCTGAGGACCTGGCCACCACACACACACACACACATTTTCTTTAAAGCTAGGTATAATTAGCTTGTAGTTAACATGAACACCAGCTCTGCCTCCTTTAATATAACATATGACAAACATAAACAAATGGCTGAAAAATAAACAACGGGTATTGTGTAATGATGAAGATGCATCTGTTTTTAAATTAGTCAAAGAATTGTTTATTTTGTTTTTCATTTCATTTTTCATGCTTTCCAATCCCGCATCTTTTCCACACACACTGCTTTGGCACCACAGATGTTTATTTTCAGTGAAATATGCAGAAACCCCTGCAACCCCGAACAAGGGAAAGTGAGAAAAGTCGATTGTTGCACATAGATGAATAGAATATGAATTAAGAAGATTTAGAAGGTTACAAAAACAGAAAAAAGGAAAACAGGCAGAGACAGGGAGATTACGAGGCCCGTGGAGGTGGCATGTCCTTTCCTCGCTGCACAAGAGGGACAACAGGAAGAGCCAGAGAGCAGAAGGAGGAAGCGCTTTTATTTATTCTATCAATGGAGGGAGGAAAAGACCTCCACTTTCCAACCCACCCCATGACACACACACACACACCCACACGATCAGACATACTACCATCTACAATGAAGAGGACAACAATCTATCTTACTTTGCCTGTTTGGATTAACTGTCACAGCTGTAGTAATTGGATCTTCAGGCTGCAACAGTGCTCTCTGAAACAGGGATGAGCATATTTTAGAGAGAGGACTTCTTTGTGTGTGTGTGTGTGTGTGTGTATGTAAGAAAGCATAATTGTGATGTGCCTTGCAGAACGAGTCTCTCTGTAGTGGGCAGGGAAGTAGAGGAATGTCAGGAATGTCCCCTGAGGATGCAGAGTGTGTCCGGTTAACTATCTCTCACTATCTAGATATAATTCTCTGTCTTTCACTCACTTTCTCTAATGCTCAGGGGTATGACTTTACATGGCTGATGTTTCTGTGGTGTGTGTGCAAAGCATAAACACAGCAGCTGAGATGAGCATAAAATGATTTGGAGGCAATAAAGTTCACTAACAGCCTGGGAGCAAATAAAATAAAGCTCTTACCAGAGGCCCCGGGGCGTGTGTGCACGCGTGTTAAATGGGGGGATGAAAGAGGTGGTGGTCAAGAGCGCTAATCGCTTTACCAGGAACAGTGTATAGTGACATGACTTAGTGCTGTTCACACTGTCTGTTTGTCACTGCCCCCCTCTCATTGTCAGGGGCCATGCTCACCTCTGTGTGTGTATGTGTGTGTCTGTCAGTCCCAGGCCATAGAGCCCTCTGATCTGCAGTGCAGTGTTTAGCAATGATGTTTGTGGCATAAAATGTGCTGGCAGCCAGTTAGTGTACTGACCTCATGACAGACTTTTCACTGATTATATGTGCACGTAAGTTATAATGTAGAGCAAGCAAAAGTGTATGTATGTCAACCCATGTATATAAATAAAATGCAGATGCATTAGGTGCAGTGATCTAATTGCAGACAACTACATATGCAAAATTATTTAAAAAAGGGGGGAAAAAAAGCGTCTCAGTGGTGCCTGGTTCATCGAAAGCGCTGGTAGAATTTGAAGATGGGGAATAAGATGTGGATCACCAGTTTGGATATGACACATGAACAGATGTTGTGTTACATTGGGACAGAGCGAGTCGGTCTAAGAAAAAGTCAGACAGAGCTGATGGGTGTGGAGACTGAGCAAAACCACACATATGCTGCATCATGCACAAAAACAAAGCTTTGAAAACATACACACAAACAGAAACAGATGAAAAATAAAGCAAGATGTCCAGTGTAGCCAGAGAAATAGGAAGGGAATGACTTGTGTTTCAGAGATGAGTAAGTCCAGACTCCACCAGCAAACAGATGTTAGATCACACATGATTCTGTAAATGTAAACACTTTTGTTTTTTGGCCAAAAGAAACTAATATAGCTCATGTTCATCTGTTTAAAGACCATAATCTCTGAAAATTCCTCAGTTGTCGATTGTCACGAATTAAATTTTAATAGGCTGCCCCCACTTGATCGTGTCTCCCACTGATTTATCTTTGATCTTGTCTTTTTAAGAGGTCAGAAGACAAGAGGAAAAGAAAAGAGGTCAGGAAGAATTTTAGGGGATGTGATGTATGTTACAGAGCAAGACCTAAACACAACGTCACTTTTAAACCTTAAAAATCTGCATTTCTGACTCGTTTTGATGACACAGCAACATTCATTATGCGCATTTTCGAGCCGTCACTACCCAGAGGCTTCCCGGGGCTCAGAAATTGCAGTATGTAGATTCCCATCCGGGATGCGGCTGTGACGTTGTGGCCGACTATTGGCTACGCACCGTGTCACTTACTAGCAAACGCAAATGAACCAGATATGAACACCGCGGGTGTTTTGAACGCGCATCATGTCAGATTCGGTAAAGAAACGCAAGGAAACATTACCGGAGGAAGAGAGGAAAAGAAAGAGAGGAAGGGACAGAACAGGAATCAAGATAAGACTGTCTTTTACTGGCTGGAGTGAATCACAGTACAGATACGATGCAAGATGGATGCTAGTTTAGCTGTCGGTAGGGGGCGCATCACTGAGAAAACTGCTAAAAGTTCAGCTGTGTGTCTTTAAGGGGCCAATTAGGGTTAGAACTGAATTAGAATCTGATACTGAGGCAAGAGGGTGGGTAAAGGGTATACACAAGCAGAAAAATAGAAAAAGACTAATTTTGTATTTTGTAACAAACAGCCACCGAAACAACAAGAAAACATACTGTACTTAACAGTGTTGAACAGGCCAATGTGAATTCACACCGGAGAGAAAACGTGCACAGATGTTGGAGAGAAATACCAGGTACCGCATGAAGCCAGCCACTTCACTTTCATCTGCACCAGCTTGCTGTTGCTGGTGTTATTGATAGTTAGTCCTTTCTTGCTACACTTTTGCTGTAACGATTAATAAGGCAAAGCTTTCAAAATTATTCCAGGGTAAACTTTTACCTTTACTTTGATTTCAAATGCACATTATAGTCCTCTGTATTTTGGCAAAGCATCCATATAAAACCCTCCAAATATGGTCTCCATATCCAGTAATGGTCCATACACCATTTGGTCAAAATGTTATTGCAACTTATATTTAATACTTCCGTGGGAAATTTCTGTTGGACCCACGCAGGTAAGCTTTTTAATTTTAGGACAACTCCAACCATGATTGAGTGCTTAAGCTTGACCGCATAGTGAGTGGAGACGAAAGTGAACATTGAGTGGAACTTAAATTCAGAGTAAAAACAAAAGCAATTAAAGGCTGCAAAATAAAAGAGGTCCTGTTGTTTCAGAAACGCTTATAGGTGTTGTATCTGATGTCTGTTTGGGCTGGACAATGTTTAGGTTTAATTCCAAAAGATGTTGGGATCTGGTCCCAGTACAGTAGAAGTTGGAGTCTCGGCGCACCTACCTACAACTCTTATCTAGTAAGAAGTATGAAGCTATCATAAAAAGCCACACACACACACACACACACACTCCACTTGCAAACAGACTGGCTAGCAGCCTCAGGACGCAGCACCATCCATACTTTAAAATAACTAGCAAAGCGCTGTTTTAACAGGACCAGGTTACAGCCCCTCATAAAACAAATACACACAGGAATAATTGTATCGACACAGCAACCTAGCAGGTTTGAAAAAAAAAAAAGGAAAAGGGAAAAAAAAGCCTCTCCATGGGGGGTACCGGGACGCTACGCCAAAGAGTGGTGGTGGTGTTGAGGGGAGGTGTGTGGAAAAGGTGGGAGGGAAGAGGAAAAAGGGGGGAGGAAGAAAAACAGGTCCCACAGAGCTACCGTGCAGGCGCCAGTAAAGACAGCAAGGGTGGAAGGGAGGGGAGTGGGGGGAGAAAGACCCTGGTGAAACTCTCAACAGATGCGTGAAGCCCTTGTCAGCATTCCTGCTAGGTAACGCAAGGTCAGGAGCAAGCAGGAAGACAATATGAGGACTATTTGGGCTCCCTGAGCGCCAGATGTGTTTTAATAAGACGGCTGCCCTCCTAGCTAATAAGGTCAGCCTCTGGCTCCAGCCAGACGAGCAAACAAGTAGACTCTTGGCAGGAATTCAGCTCCAGCTTGGCACAGCCTCCCTCCCTGCTTCCTGCCTCGCTCTCTCACTCATTCGCTGATGCTCTCTCCCAAGCTCAGAGAGATCGATGGAAGCCGACTCTTTCTGTGCGGGTGTGTATGACTCATTCCGTCTCATACGGCCGCCTTTTATTAGACACTTCCCTTTTTTCTGCGAGGGGAGAGGGGGAACTACTGCCTAAAAACTGAAGCCTTTGAGAACATCTGTGCTTGGACTGTGCACTGACATGCACACACCTACCCACACACACAAGCGTGCACGCACACACACAAGAATAAACACATGATCTACACCGTATACCAGTTTGCCTACTAAGCCGGTTCACGCTGATTATCTTTTGCACTGAACATGAAACAAATGGATTTCAACAGGTAAATGTTGGAAGATAAGTAATGAAAAACTAAAATTAGTTTGAAAAATAAACATTAAACCAATAAATCTGACAATTCCAGGGGGGGAAATAAAGAAGCAGCATTGGCGCCAGAAAGATTGGCTTGCTTCACACTGTAATGCAGAAAGACAAGGCAAAGACTGAGGAGGTGGAGGAGGAGAAAGGGTTGGAGTAGAGAGCGAGAATAAAGTCAAAGAAGAAAAAAAAAAAACTAAAGACAGAGAGATCAAAAGAGTGAACAAAAGGTCCTGGCTGCTCCAACCTTTAGTTCAGCCATCAACAAAACTGAGGAAAGCAAAGTAATCAGAAAGTTCATAACACACCTGTTCTTTAAATAAAACTGTTGTTTTTTAAAACAATATGTCTTCATCATTTTGAAGCAGTGGAGAAAATCTGACAGTAGGGGTGCCACAAACAAAGTGATGGATAATTAAGCTTCACAATAAACAAACACACACTCACAATCATGATCAGCAGTTAAACTAACACCAGACAGAACGTCTGTGCAAATACACACACATAAACAGTAAACTCCTGGCCCTTTCAGTTTGTGATCTACTGAGGGAAAGCTCACTGACGTCATCCTCTGCCTCACACAAAATCCCCCCATCAAAGACAGACCCTCTCCTGATGGTGCCTGCAGTTCTCAAATATTTACCTCGGGGCTGGGCCATGCAATACCACACACACAGGACATCTGCTCCTCTATACACACAGCCCTCATGCTCAACTATAACGCCTATTGACACATGCCAGGTGTATACATGCTCAGACACACAAAAAAAGTTTGTTTACTTCATTTAATATTGGAGAGACACTTTTGTTCCAAAGTGTCATACAGCTGAGTCTTCTGAATCTTGCTCTCTGGCATTCTGACATCTTAATATCTAATCTACTCCTCAACTTGAGCTACCACAAAAAATTGCTAATTTGGTGTGACTAAGTGATTCCACAGTGTTATATCAAATTATAATACAAGTGAAATTACTCTCCATCTGGTGTAGTCTGCACAGAATCACTTCTTACAAAAACTCCTCATAAATGTGCTTCTGATTTATGATTAGAAAAAAATATTTAGACACTTTTTTAGCCTCTATTGTTATACTATTGATGCCATCAGTATAATTTTATAGGTTCCTTTTTATGCAACTATATTTTTAAGTCTGTTATTGATTTTTTTTTTTTTTTTTTTTTTCCAGTCAATTTATCTGTTCTTATCGGATGTGGTCAGGCAAACGCCATCCATCATTGTGTTAGAAAAGCTTTCTGTTCCAGAGGTTAGACCTTCCTGTTTTAATGCTCGCAGACAGGGAGCATTTGGTTGGGTGTAATTTGAGATGACCTCGTCACAGCGGGCTTGAGGTTACAAGGTCAGCAGGCCTTATCATTCAGCAGCAGGCCCTGTTTCTGCTCCACTCTGATTCACGCTATATCCCAACCCATACACACATGCATGCACATACACACATGCTTGGACACAAATATGGCTGTGTTCCCACGGTTGCAGCAGGTCTACTGGTTGATGTATAGCAGCTTGTAAAGAAGGGCTGTCAGTCAGTTTTAACAGCCTATCACAGAGATCCAACAGCACCCCGGCCACGCATGCAGCCTCAGACCACTGACCGGTTCAGCAACACTCCATAAAAGCAGCTAAGACTCCACACAAGCTGAGTCAGCCAAGAACAGGAGAAAAACAGAGAAAGATGCCTTTGATCTGCGCTGACAGATCCTCAAGAAAGCACCAGCGCTTAAAACGCTCTCACGTGTGTGGAAAGCTCATACTGTCCTTCTCACACAATCACACAACTCTGAACAACTCTGGCACCTGCAGAGCCGTACAGTGTGGGAGCTCATCCAAAGCCTGCTATCAGTTGAGCACCGCAGACACATGTTCCACATTGAGTGGAAGTCAAACAGCATCTGATCACTGTTCAGCCAGCGTCAGTCTGTCTGAGGTTCTGGGCTGCAGAAAATGTTATGCCTGCTGCTCTCTTCAGGCTAACCAGCAGGTGGACAACAACTGACTCACAAAGACTCCACCTGGTCTGGGCCCAAAAAAATTTCATGTACAAATTTACAGAGGACGTGGGTCCTGAATTAATAACGTTCCTACCAGTTATTCCTCTTTGATTTGAAGACTGGGAGCCACAACAAGGGCTGCAGAAGGGAAGTCTCTCTTCAGTATCTCAAATAACTAGGCTTGATTTTTAAGTATATGCTACTGTGCAGCATATGAAGGTAATTAGTGAACACAAGTACACTTGAAGTAATGAGTCTGGCAGAAGCACATGTGTCTCAGCTAACTGTAACCTTGACAGATAAATATTCATTAGCAGGCCGCTAAGCTACCTGACCTGTGACCCACTCACTTCCTCTCTCCCAAGGATATCAAGAAGCAGACTAGCAGGCGGATATAATTCTCTCTTCTTCACCTGTCTCCTCTCTTTATTCGTTCTGTTTGACGTGGAATGTCTGCATTTGAAGTGGCTTTCTAAAAACACATGTTGCAGGGTTGGGAGGTCAAACAGAAAAGTTCCCTATACAGAAGAAGTAATTACAAGTGTTGAACTGAGCTTGCTCTCATTACAATTAGGCAATACAATAAAATGTAGTTTCTTTAAAGTTGCAGATGGGTATCAAAAAATGAAAAAGCTTTGGTTTCTCTTTTTTTTCCCCTTTTTTTTTTTCCCAAATCAATTTACAAATCAGAGTCAGATGACTAGTTAATGACCAAACAAATCAATGGACTGTGCCTGTTGCTGATTTTGTCTTTAACAGGTCGGAACCTAATTGATGCTATTTCTTTTTAGCTCTAACCTATTGTCTGTTTGTACTCCTGCATTTCCTTTTTTGAAAAGTACAATGCATATTTTTACCATTTATTTTTCGTAATATTTGACAATGAAAAAAACACTAGTGCAAGGTCAGAACAACAATCTGTCAAAACTACTCTATACTTTGCAAAGCCACAGTGTGGTAAATGGTTACTTTAGATGCTGTCGCATTGTTTGTTAATCATCTTTGGGTCTTAAAAGGAATGTATTTATAAATCTGAACATCTCTTTGTCAATCATGCGTTCTTTGTGAGACCCACACACACTGTGTTACTCCAAAGTGAAATTAAAGAAATTCTGCCCTCCCTGGCAAAAAAGGCTTGCTATTACTGATGTTTTCGAGCATCCTTTAAGCTCCTAACAATTTTCAAGAACAAGAAAATGTTGGTAGCTTTAACAAGGTTTCTGTTCTCTTATCAACTCTCCTGCATTAGAATATCCTTTATAATAAAAAGTTAAATTTCTGCTATAATACCTAGAGCAATTAACAGCCTTCTATCATAGCTTAAAACCTCTACATATACAGTGTACATCCGATCAGTAGATGTAAAAATATTACCTTCACAGTACCTGTACAAGAAAGTTTATAAATGATTTGTATGCAGCTAATGCTTCTAGTAACTTAAACATGTCACTGATACCCTTAACAAACTCTTAGGGGGTTACACAAGACAGATGACATTGAGCTGTGCTCCTCTGGCCTGGAAGAACAAGAGATTGTAAGAATAACGAATGTTTAAAGGAAATAAGGATTTGTGCCAAAGTCCACTGGCCCTGACAGCCTCCACAATCAATCAGTCATACATACGTACGTAAACTCGTTACTCACTTGTACACATACAAGGATGTCACCTCCTTCCATAGTTTATGAGTATGTTTGATATCAGTATGTAACAGCTGCTCTTTTCATGCTGACTCACTTAACCTGTTTTGCTGCTAATCCTGGAACAGGAAAAGCTGCTGGTGACTCTAGGGACAGGTTATACACAGAGTACATAAAAATGAAATATCACAGCAAAAGTGCTGAAAATGATCAGATGAGAAGCTTTATAATTGATCTGGATAGCATTAATTTGGTTTCCAGCACTACAGTGAAGTTTCTTGGAGTCATTTTTGACCAGGATTTGTCTTTTGGCTCACATATAAAACAGTTTTCTAGAACTGCCTTCTTCCATCTACGTAATATTGCTAAAATTAGGGACATCCTCTCCCAGAACGATGCAGAAAAACTAGTCCATGCTTTTGCTACTTCCAGATTGGACGACTGTAATTCCTTATTATTGGGCTGCTCCAAATATGCCTTGAAACATTTCCAGCTGATCCAGAATGCTGCAGCAAGAACTCTGACTAGAACCAGCAGGAGAAATCATATTTCTCCAGTTCTAGCTTTTCTTCACTGTTAAATTCAGGATAGAATTTAAAGCTCTTATTCTCACGTATAAAGCTCTCCATGACCAAGCTCCATTATATATTAGAGATCTCATATTCCATATATTCCAAGCAGAGCACTTTGTTCTCAGACTGCAGGTCTTCTGGTAGTTCCAAGGGTCTAAGAGTAGAATGGGAGGCAGAGCATTTGGCTATCAGGCCCCCCTACTGCAGAACCAGCTACCAATTCAGGTTCGGGAGGCAGACACCCTCTCTACTTTTAAGATTAGACTTAAAACCTTCCTTTTTTTATAAATCTTATAGTTAGGGATGGTTAGCCGTCCCTTGATCAAGCTGCTAGATTTAGACTCCTGAGGGACGTTTCATGATGCACTGGGCTCTTCCTTTCCCACTCATCTCTGCTTCTCCATGTAGAAATTTGTGACATTATTGTATCATTAACTATGTTTCTCCTCTCTCAGCAGGTCTGGCCGGATAAAAGTTGCAGTATCTGTTGGTCTCTCTTTCTGTCTTCTCCACCCCAGCCGGTCAAGGCAGATGGCCGCCCTACCTGAGCCGGGTTCTGCCGGTGGTTTTTCCTCCCTGTTAAAAGGGTGTTTTCCTTCCTACTGTCGCCACCATTCCGTGCTTGCTCAGGATGGGGGATTTAACTGGGTCAAGTCAAGATTCGATCCAATCTGTTGGTTTCCTTAGCTAGACTATTATGAATCTGACTTGAATTTTTCTGTCTGTTAAGCGCCCTAAGGCGACATTGTCATGAATTGATGCTATACAAATAAAGCTGAATTGAATAGAACAGTATGAGAGAAACAGAGCTGGTGTACGCAAAGATGGGGGAGAGATAATGATAGAAAAGGTTAAAAAAATAAAGTGTAAAACTTGGGAAATTATTTGGTTTTCATCAACAAAATAAATGTAATTTGCAGAATGTTGCAGAACCACAAAGAAACACACACAAAGATCTCTCCAGGCTGAAGTTTCTAACACTATGTTCTGGGATATGGAAAGAAACTGGATAAAATTTTTCAATGCTCATGTGACCCCTTAGAGATGACCTTTGATTTCATCTCAATAAACTCAGAGTAAACTCCACATACTTTGACAGAACATAAAACTAAACAAAAAATTAACAGTAAAGATTAAACTTAAAATTATGTAAAAAAAAAAAAAATTCAGTTTCTACATGACAGAACGAATAGCTTGAACAACTCTGCAATCTCGAGTTGAAAACCACACGTTCACTGTCTCGTCCTCATCTCTCTGCTTCCATTGATTTAGTCAAAGTGACTTTTTTTTTGTTGCTGGACTTTGTGTCTAGAGGAGGAGTTGGAAAAAGAGAGGGAAGACAAGTAAAGGTTCTCAGAGAGATAAGAGGGAAAAGTGCAGCTGATATGTGGTGGAGGAGGTCAGGAGTTATCACTTGGGTGACCTGAAATGATGTGACAAGACCTGTCATCACCTTCAAAATCAGACAGTCTGAATCAGAGCGAAAGATGAAAAGGCAGCCAGTGGAAATCAAAACCCAACTGGACCTCATTTCATAAATCATCTCTCGTGTGCGTGCGTGTTAAACTCGTGCATGACTGTGACAGACCCATCTCTTTTCTACAGAGAAAGGCAGTGCCGGTCATATGGTTGTGTTCAGAAGACCCCCACCAGAATGAACACGTCCTCAGTCTTTAATGCCCCCTCCTGAGGTGTGAGATCATGTCTGCAGCAGGGATGTTGCCAACAGAACAGAGAAACATGCACAAACTGTTGTGTATGTGTTCATGTGCGTGTGAATGTGCATATGTATGTAAGCATGTGTGTGAAGCAGATGGGAGGAAAGAGAGAAATTAGAGAGGGGTAAAAGGAGAGTAGCGACAGAAAGTCTGCGAGAGCATGTGTGTGTCTGTGTGTGTGTTGGACTGAAGGGGCTGTGAAGGGTTAGGGGGAGGCAGAGGGGAGAAGAGAGGGGGAGCGGTGTGGTTAGGCATCCAAAGTCAGTGAACATTTTTCTGGCAAGCCTCCTCTATGCTCCTGGCTGCTTGCCCGGCTCTGAAGCAAACTTAAACAAACTCCTGTTGCAGCCATCTGCTGGGCCCGCGGGATAAATCACAGCACTGCTCCACTCTGTACTGCTCAGCCGCACCACTATCAGGTTACTGTGTTAGCGGCCTCACACACACACACACGCGCACACACACACGCACTCACTGTTAGGCATGCAGGAACACATCACAGTCCTCCCTCTCATCCGCACACACAGAGAAACACACACACACACACACTGAGCTGCGCGTCAGCCTGGAGCCAGGGCCTGCCATGGGGCTCACACCACCAGGAGAGGCCAGCAACATGTGGCCCCGCTAATACCACAGGGAGAGATGAAGAGGAGGGGGAGATGAGAGGGGGAAAGGGGGAAAAGAGGAAAAAGGAGGAGTGTAGAAAGAAAGAGAACACTGATGTGATGGGGGACAAGGGAGACAAGGAGAGATGACACAGCTGGGAGAAGAAAAAGAAAAAAATTAGACAGAAAGGGAAGAGGACCTCTGACACCTAACTTGAGCCAAGTGCTATTTTTATAGCCCCCTGAAGAAGAGAAGAACATAAAAACATCTAGAAACCCCTCTGCGTCTGCGGGCTCTCATAACAACTTAAGCATTTTATACTCCAGGATATCTTTGAGGAGGAAACACTGGGTTTCAGCTTGTCTTTCTTTGATTTGTAACACTTACAGTACAGGTTCTTCTGAAATGATCCTTCCTAATTTTATCTCACAACCAGCTACAAATTTTCCGCTGTCATACTTTACTAATAAATCTCAACACAAGCCAGTAACAGTGCAGATGGTTGGGGACCACTTGGACAGGTTAAATCTACTCTGGTGGCTTCCCACTCTGGCTCCACTTCACCAAGGCCTTGAAGCTATGCTCCGTACATTAACCGTGACGAGGACATTGGTCTGCACTGCACACAACTGCGGACCATCCAGGAAATACCACTGACCAAGCTGGCAAGTCATACCTTAGCCCTGCTAGCTTCACAACAGATTCAGCAATTAGCTCTGCTTTCAGTAACTCATACACACAACCAGCTTCATAAAATATCTATAGATAATCTTTCAGCAGTGCAGGTGGCATACTTAGGGACAGCAGTTAAAAAGAAGCAAATGAGTAATAAGAAGAGAATGTGTGGGATCTATTTATCACACGTGCAGAAACTGTATCAGGTTATTTCTGACTCGTAACATGGTCATGTCAGTGTGGGGAATATTTACTCATGGAAACTATTTACAAAGTCTCTGTAACTCCTGACTATGTGTGTCCATGCATGCGCGTGGGTTCCTGAGAACATCTATCTTTGTTTGCATGATACTCTGGCAACAAAATCAAAAAGCCAAATTGAAAATACCTAAAAATCCCAATAAGAAGTTTCTAACAACTATGCACCAGTACCTTGTGGCCGTTTCAGTCTAAATGGCTCTGGTGTAAGTGAAGAGACTACATAAAGCTAAATGTGTCTCAGTTACTGACAGTTAGTCTGCATTCTTCCAGAGGCATCACTGTCTCTAGTGTCTTGTGAGGCTCAATCCAAAACTCCCTCTCTGTCTCTGTCTTCCCAGCTGTCCTGGAGCTGGCAGGACAAGCTGAGTATGTGAGAGACCAGGTGGCTGGACGGCATGTGTGGGGGGTGCGGATGGAGGGGGTCAGGGCCAGAACTTGGAGATGCTTACAGGAGGAGGGAGTAATCCAAGAAGGGAATGTCTTCTTCAGCCAAAATAAGCTCCCAGAAGATCACCACTAATGCTCATCTTTATCTCCTCTTTGGTTGGCTGACAGAAAAAGGTGAAGCAATCTAGCAACTGGTTGGTCAGAGCAGTGGTTGTGCAGTATATTTAGTCTACCACGGAGGGGTCTTTAGCCTCTAGCTGACATCTCCAGTTGTCCTGACAGCAGGGTTGGGGTGAGTCTTTACTCATTAAAAATATAACGAGAGCAAGCAAGAGAGCGGGAGCACGATACAAGAGCAACGTGAGACAAAGCGGCAAATGAAGGAGAAGAGATTAAAACATGAAAAATCACATTCATGTAGCCCCTCAGCAACATGTTGGAGGTCTGAAAGAGCATGACTAATAAGAAGCACTTAAAAGCAATGAAAATTAAGTCGAGCGCATAAGTTACATGTTAAATATCTGGTAAGGAAATAGGTCTGCAATCGCTACTGTGCTGCCATACACCAGTTGTGTCCAGGTGCAAAATCACACATGGACACACAACACGCATACACACACGCACACAGCTGTGGCACAATGCAGCTGCATTTGCCAGCACGAGTCCAAACACCTGCCAGTGCTCTCAACCACCTGGCAGACACACATGTGCTTAAACACACATATTCACAGCTGTTTTTCATGGAAACGACGACAAAGATTACACAGTGTGTAAGTGTGTGTAAGTGCAAGCTTGTGAATGCATTCATTTATGTGACAGTGGGTAAATGTGTGTGTTATGGCCAGAGGGCAGCTGGTAGGGAGAGGGCTGAACTATAGTTACATTACACTCCATCCTCTGTAATTACCACAATAAACCCAGATTTACTACTGTAAAAGCCCAGACTCCAGGACAGTACAGCAACAGCCTGTAAGCACAACCAGGCCTTCACACTGGCCTACTGCCATGCCATGCCGAGCTTTATGTGGCAGTACAGGAGAATTTACTACAGAGCAGATGAAAGATGTCCATCTGGATTGACCTAAAACACACTTGCCAAAAAAGCCTACATTACCTGTTTATGAAAAGATGTGTGTGTTAAAATTAAATATAAACAAAAGAATAAATACATTAATCCAGCTCAGTTTTCAAAAATTCTCTGTCATGAGAAAATTCTCAGCTCCCTGCATACTTAGGTGCTGGGAAGAGCCAGTAAGTGTTGGGCAACAATCACTTTAAACGAATTACTGCAAAGATAGAGGATGTTTAAAAGTGAGCTAACATCATAAGCTGCATTACTGTATAAACGCTACAGTCTGTTACATTTTTTGTCCCACAGGGATATTATATTTAATCAAAGCAATACGCTGTGCAAATACACAACAGTGAATGAGTCAGCTTTTGTGGTCTGCATCTGTGCAACTTTGTTTCATTTCTGGAGAAGTGCACAGCACAATCCGGAAAGGAACGGCATAGACTGCGGCTTATTTGCAATACTATGCTGTAGGCTGTGTCAACCTGACATTTAAGGATAAATTGACTTAAACCCTCAATCATTGCCATCTTAATCCTCATAACAGCCAACTAGCTAACCACAGCAGTTTTTTCTAGGCACTGACATTTCTTATAGAAGGTATTTTAGTGCAGCTGGCAAAAAGTTGCAGTCAAATGATGAATGCAAACTTTCTGGTTACCACACAGCTTACTATGTTCAATTACTGACAACACTTTCTTGTATACGTTAGACATATGAGCAAACAACTGCAATTAGTAATTGATCTCATTGATAGTCTCTGGATTGCATGTTAGGAAGTCTAAACAGTTCATAGAAAATATTAAGACTGACAGACCAATGCAGCAGAGGCAACATGTCTTTTGTTTGGTAAAATTTCCCTCGTACTCTAAACATCACTTGGATGTCCACAAACTTAAAATGGCATTGCACTTGCACTCATGACTTCATTCTCACAGGAATTCCAGTGTGAGAGCCGACCAGTCGCTTACTGGCTCACTGTGTTCACATATTTTGGTGCCAAATGGGCACTCACAAACACATCGTTGAAACAACAGCACACAACAAGTGCACCACCATCTCTGTTTCCTTCATGCTGCCTGGAAACTGGTTTTGGGTATTACTTGTTTATTATAAGTATATATATAAGTATAAGTTATTGCCAAGTGACAATGAACACAGACACCTGCCATTCACTGTCCTGTTACAATATAAACTGATGTTGTAACAGGACACTGAACAAAAATACAGTCATTGATCAAGGTTTTGTTTTCCCCTGTGTCTTCCAAAATGTTTTTTAAATTTTTATTTTTTATTACACATAGGTGGAGATCTACTTTCTTTAACACAATAGAAAAAGATGCAAACTCTCGTAGAAGATGTTAACATATAACAACTTCTGCTCTAGTGGGCATACAGACATAAGGGCATACAGTAAAGTTGAATAGTAACAGCAATATCAGAGAGGTACTTTGTAATTGAAGTACAGTATATAAACAGAAGCCAGAAGAAAAAAAAAACAAAAACATGGGCAGTGGGAAATAATCTGAAACAATAATAATACAGACATTTGGTGTGAGATATTTATGGCGGTTTTCCAGGTTTTCATTTTACTTATTGAGCTGTAGTACAATTTAAATTCATTTATAAAACACAAGAGGGAGGGTTTATTGCCTCTCCATTTTTCTAAAATGTTACAGGAGTTCAAATGATTGTTTCAATACATTTTTTGTTGCTCACATGATAAGTGAAAATTATGTCAGATTTCCATGAAAATTTGTCCAAAAGCTGATTATGGCACAAATTATAAGTAATCAGACTTTGGTATCTATTCAGATCCAGATCTGGATCCAAGATAGTTTACAGAAATTTGCACGGCCTCTTCTAATTTCCTTTTTAATATCTCTCTTTGTTTTTAATTTTAAATTATGCTTTTATTTTTTGCTTTCCACTGCTTTCTTTTTTTCTGCACCCCGCTGTAATGCTTTTAATATTTTTATGTAAAACACTTTGAATTGTTGTATACAGTACATGAAATGTGCTATACAAATAAACTTGCCTTGCTTAGCCAATCAATAATCAAATTTAATAATCACAGAGTCATAGTTAATTATAAAGTCCACAAATTAACATTATTAGTGGTACCACAAGATAATAATAAGCTGGTTTGGCCTAAGTTAGAGCACACATTGCTGATAGAACAAGGCCCTGTACTAGTAATGACAAATTACATGTAGACTGATTATTTTCTCGGTAAATTGCTGTGTTTGAACATTTTGAACTGTCAAAGGGAATTTCCTGGGTCGTTTTAATCATATCACTGGAATCTGAAGAAGCAGCAACCTTCAATGTGGGCATGAAAAGCTGGAAAGTAAAACTTTCAGAGGAATTCCTATTATTAGTCTGGTAAAGTTAAATCCATATGTATAGGTATGTAATGACTTCATAGACCTTACATGAGAGTGTTCTTACTGTATGCAACTGTGCAACCAAAACCAGACAGCTCTCATAACCGGCCCTTGAAAGAGGTTTTAAACTTAATCATAAAGGAAAACATATGTGACATAATACCAGAGTGATTATTTAAACAACACGACAGGTGCATCTTTTTTTTTCTGCAGCAACATATGATGCTTGGTGACCCCGTCACTAAATGCTGTTCTAGGTCATATCCCCTCTCTGCTTGGCTTTGCAGGGTTACAGGGTCAATACTGTATGTCTTCATTTGTCAGCTGCACCCAGTCTTCCAAAAGTCTGACACTGTCAAACCCAGGTATCCCAGCTTCCTTTGGAAATTTCCCCAGTTTCTCTCAACAATATCAACAGTTTTGCTCAAATAACATGAAAAACAACCTCATAGCAGCAATATCAGGTTCTTATTCTCTCATTGTACAGTACACTCTCTATGATTCACCCTTTATAGTCAATTTGTGTGGTACCAGCACAGGATGGCATAGAACTTCTGATACCTTTTAATACAATTACTCTCCCCTTCCTCTTTGGCTTTTTACCACATCCTCTCTTCTAATGTCTGCCAGAGAATTCTTATTTAAGTACCTTTTTAATGATCCTATTTGGCATGAATTAAATCATTCATTCAGTCAGTGTACAGTGTGTGTGTGAACAGAAAGTGGAAAAGCTATGCTTTTTGTGCTAGAACTCAAGATATCTGAAGGCATGACAAATTAGATTCATAGGAACCTCCCTCTTTAATGATTCATCATCCTCAAGTTGCTCAGTTCTTTTGTGACTCTCATAGAAAACTATTACCATATGGCTCTCTGTCTGTCTGAATTTTCTTTTTTGACATCAAACCATATAAAAGGTCTGTTGTGTGAATAAAGAAAAATGATGCAATTCATTGCATACCTGATTAGCAAATAAAATGAAATGCAGATACTTATTAATGAAGTTATTTCAACCATGTAAACACAGTAAATACCTGACACATTTATGTACTGAAGCCAAATGTGCTGGTGGTCTGTCCCAGTAGCTAACCAAAAAACAATGAAAAGCAATTCACTAACAGAGCACTATTTCTGAATAAAGAAACACAACTGTTGGCAGCAGTTAGGAAGGTTTTACTAAACTCTTTTAATTCATGAAGGATTTACATTCCCAAAACATCCTCATTTTTAGGTGTCTCATGAAATGATTAGGAAGAACCCAAAGCAAAAACTGAAACAAAAAAAGTTTTAACTAAACCCTGAGTGGGATAGCTACTTTTTTAAGGATAGCTTTGCAGCCAACAGTCATACAAACCAAGCACAGTGCTTTGTACTCTGTATAGCCACATTAACAATAACAAGCACAGTCTTCTGGAACTTTCTATATTTTTTTTTTCCTACACGACACTATCGCTCCTAAGCGGTGTCTCTACTGACATCTTAAATGTACATTTGCAAAAATGTTCCTAAAGCAAAGTCAAGCTATATTGCTGCACCTTGCATGATTTTAATCTGAGTGACTGACAAAGGTCCAGGAAAGCTGTCGCTCATGTGCAGCAGCAGCCCAGGTACCACACAGAAAAACTTTGCAAGTTTGTGAGCTTGTTTACAAGGTACACACACTATTACACACTTGAGAATAATTTCCAGAAATTTAAAAATGGCAACATCAGTATGCTAAAGTTGCACTGTAAATTGCATTTTGGCATTTTTGTTGTGTCAATGTATTATTTTATGTAAAATTAACAACCTTCTGGTTTGTTGTTGTTATAAAATGAAATACTTAATCAAACACATCTTAAACACACAAAAGATTTTAAGGCAGCCCTTTAACTCATATTTTTAAAAACATATTTATAAAAATATGTTGACTAGAAAACAAACAGCACAGCACAAGTTTAGACTAAATGCAACTTTGATTTTAAAGGACTGATGACATCTCTGAATCCTCCACTGAGTTAACTTAATGCACTTGCAGTTTAACGCATTTGCATTGTGAGCATGTGTTTATCAATCACATCCAAGCAGTAAAAGGCGGCTATAGGTGATCAAAGGTTTCTCTCTTCTTGTATGACCAATGCTGTGTTGTGGACAGTTCAAACATCACTTTTGGCACAAAAGGTATGAAGGCTAGAACCTGCATCAACAGACATAGAGAGGAAGGTTTGTACAGTAGGGTCATCTTCAGATTCAGACATAAAAGGGAATACTGGAACTCCCCCCATCTCAACTATGCCATGCATGATCTGATCTCTTCATTCAGATATGGACAAGAATGCAGCACTGAGTAAGGCTAGCGGGAAGAGAATGATTAAAGCTTTCAGGGCTAATCAAAACCCACCTCCAGCAGCTTTGAAATTAAGCCTTCCAAATACCAGAGGATTCCCTCTGAAACGCTAGGCTGTCTGTCAGCCTGCACTCCAGGGAGAAGAGCAGAGCACAGCTGTAGAAACTTTATGCAGTACATGCTATATAAATGGTTTTGCTGTAACGAGTTTGCCAAAGACAGCCCTCACCATGTGTTCGAGCCACAACAAACAATACGCTTTAACTTGATTATTTTAAAACAATACTTTTTCTGGATACAACACACTGACTGATAGTGTGTCATAATACTTATTTTATGATTAAAAGATAGAAATAAGAGTCTCTCTAGCTCTCTTTTCTGTTATCTTCTAGCTGGAATTTAAGTCCTATTAACCCTGCCTTCTTTCCACCTCCCACTCTTCTTTTCTCTTCTTTCACCCTGAGTAATTCCCTCTTCTCCTTTTCCAATATCCCATCTGTAGTTTCATTGACATGGAGTCAAGATGAATGTTGAGCTGTGTCTATTTCTCTGCACAGCGGCAACAACACAGGGAGAAATCTTGGAACAACCACACTAATTCGGCACACACAGATCAACTTAGTATTACTGTAGCTTGCAAGAGATATAAACCAGGTATAGAAGCACTCTGAACAGCACAGTTGTCTACATCCCCTTTCTGAGTTGCAATCTTTAACTATGAGTCATAAAAAAGAAACATTGGATTAATAGTTTATGAACATGTCAATGTAACTGTTTGCTATAAAAGTATAGTAATGGGGTTGGTCTTAAACTCCAAAGTGGAGTGACTGCTAGGATGTATTGTTATTACACATTCCCACACTCAAAAAATACATCCATACATACAGATTCACAAATGCTTTCTTTTCAATTTTGGTGCTATAAATTTGCAATTTGAAATTCAACCATATTTAACGGGAAGATTTTCTTGTGTCTTGATTTGTTTCTGAAATCAATGTTGCCACTTCTTTCATCTTTGGTGTTGAAGGAAGGACTGTAAAAGTCCACCTGGACGAAAACCTTTGGCCAGGTAAAGCCAGGATCTTATCATACCATACCATACCATACCATACCATACCATACCATACCATACCATACCATACCATACCATACCATGCCATATCATACCATACCATACCATAATGTACCATAGCATACCATACCATACCATACCATACCATACCATACCTTACCATACCATACCATACCATACTCATTTCTAAAGCACTCTAAAAGCAACAAAGCAGCTGACCAAAGTGCTTTACAATGCATGCATAAGATACAACACAAAGCAATACAATAAAAGTATAAAAAAAACAACAAAAAAAACCCATTAAAGAGATTAAAACATAGATGACAACTCAGACTTGAGGAAAGCAAGGAATAAAAGTGCGTTTTTAATAAAACAAGAGTAGGAGCCTGTCTAACATGCAGAGGGAGCTCATTCCACACTTTAGGAGCTAAAACTGAAAAGGTTCTGTCTCCTCTGGAATTATAAAATGTTTTTGGGAGCATCTGGTCAGCTGATCTAAGAGCACGAGATGGCACATAGGGGAGTAAGAGCTCAGATAGATAAAAAGGAGAGAGACCATTGAGGGACTTAAAAACAAATAAAAGAATCTTAAAAAGGATTCGTAGATAAATGGGAAGCCAATGAAGGGATGCTAAAACTGGAGTTATGTGCTCTTGTTTCTTTGTACCAATTAAGAATTGTGCAGCAACGTCTAGTACCAGCTATACAGCGCAAGAGGCAAGCCTGGCTAATCCCAATTAAAAGAGAGTTGCAATAATCCAGGCAGGACGTAATAAAAGCATGAATTACTGTCTCTAGGTGGCGTCTAGACAGGAGGGGCTTGATTTTAGACAGCCGCCTCAACTGAAAAAAACAGTACTTTACGACAGAGTTTACTTGCAAGTCAAGTTTCAGGATGGGGTCCATTTTTACACCATTATTAGTGACGCAAGATTTTTCATGAGGTGCCAGGGAGAAAAAAAATCAAATGAAGGTACCAGCTGGAGCCACTGGATTTAAAGAACATGACTTCAGTCTTTTTATCATTAAAATGGAGAAAATTAAGTGCCATCCATGCCCTAATGTCATTAAGGCAGTCGAGGAGCGGCTGGACAGAGCCATTTCTTTTTAAAGGAAAATAAACTTGGCAGTCATCTGCATACAAATGAAAGGGCACACCGTGTTTTCTAAAAATCGCACCAAGCAGCGGCAGATAAAGAGTAAATAAGAGAGGACCAAGAATAGAGCCCTGTGTTACCCCCCAGGGGAGGGCACCAAAGGCAGAGGTAAAATCATCCATCATGACACAGATACTCCTGTCAGAGAGATAGGACCTGAACCATTGCAGGGCTGAGCCAGTGATGCCCTCCAACTGCTCCAGCCTGGACAGAAGAATGTCATGGTCCACTGTATCAAAAGCAGCCATTAAATCAAAAAGCACAAGTAAAAACACAGTTTCCAGAATCCAAAGCTAAAAATATATCATTGTCTTGGGGCAAGATGTTCAACACGTTCACTTCCTCACCTCCCCCCCTTCCCCCTTCCCCCTGCCACTAGACTCATCCCTCATTCCACTCTTCCCTATTCCTATCTCCTAATCTTATACTTTCACTCTTATATTTTATGAATTATAGTTATTGATATATATGTTTCATTTTATATAATAAAAAATATAATATTTTTCTCTTTCTCCACACTCACTCACCCTCACCCCTTCAACACCCCTTTCTCTTTCCCCCCCCCTACACCCTCACTCCTCCCACCTTCCCATTTCATTTTTTATTCCCTTATGCTTCTATATTATCAAATATTCTGTACTCTCCCAATTTACTCACCTCCACCCAACTACAACCCAATCCAAAAATCCAAACAAAAACCCCCACCCCCCCACCCCAGCCCCCATCCTCATCGCATCCCAGAGGGATGCCTTACCCAATCTTCTCGCTTATAGAACTGATTGAAGTGCGCTATAGTGGCCATTGCTTAATACAAAATTAAATGAAATTTATTAAATTATTTTTTGTTAATTTTTATATATATTTTTAACTATATATTTATTTATACTCTTTCCATCTTTCTATCCCCATCTTAATACTAGTTTTCATCCTTTATTATACCTAACCATTCAACATCCCACTCACACCACCGCCCAAGTGCTTTCACATCGCTTGCTCCAATTTCCCTACCCGTTATTTCCTCTCTCTGTATCACTCTACCTCTACCATCATGTCCGCCAATTGCCACCATCAAGCCCACCCCCCGAAATACACACCACCCACCCCACCCCAAACCTCATGCCACCTGACACAGAATATATTATATCATACCTTTCATGATTTTTTTTTTCCCCCCTTATCCCCTCCTCCATCATCCTTTTAACTTATAAAAAGCACTTCTTAATTCATAATAAGCTTTTCTGAACCTATTTAATCTTTTTCAATTATCTTCAATTTTTCATCCATATCCCTCTATATATCATCAATTTTCCAGAATTACACACCACACTTAGAGTTAGAATTATTCTGCATGATTCACTTTCATCTCTCAGAATCACTCTCCATCTCCTCCATCCTCTGGGTTTCACCCCTCTCTTCTCCCTGTGACCTTTTTTATTTTTTCTTTCCTCTCTCTCTCTTTACACTTCTTCTCTATTTTCCCCCCTCCCTCCTCCTTCTTTTCCTATAGACTCTTAATCTCCCCCCCCCTACCTGGCTCCCCCCGTTCCGTCCTTTCCCTCATACCCTACATTCTATACATTCTATATTTAATACTTATTATAATTATTTATTGAATCTTTTCTTCTTTCCTTCTCTTTCTTCTTTTTTTTTTATTATTTTTATTTTGTACTAATTTGACTACCATCAAATTACTATAAAAAATATTTTTTTATATTTATTTTTAAATATGATTTTAATTATATTTTTAATTATTTAAATATTAATTAAATTTAAATTTATATATATTTATTTTAAGTTTTTTGAGTGAATTTATATATATTAAAAATATTATTAAAATATTTTTATTTATTTGTTATATTTTTTCTTTTATTTTCAATCAAAAATATACATGACTGTTATTTTTTATTTTTTTCTTTGCTAAGCATAAGGATGTTTCTATTGTATTTATATTTTGTTTATTTCTACAAAAATATAATAACATTCATCTCCATTATATTGGCTCATACTGGAGACCCTCCCTTTCCCCCCCTCTCTGCTCTCATCCTTTATCTCTTATTTCCTCCCCTCTTTTTTCCTTTTTTTAAAAATTTATATATAATTTATATTTTATTTTTTCTTTATTTTCCCTCAATAGACAACCCACTCATTCTCACCCTACTTCCTTCTAACTAATAACTATCCACTCACTCCCCCCCTTCTCTTCCTCTGATCTCCCTCTATCTTATTCCTATCTTCTATATGATTTAAATTTTATCTTTTCTTTTTCCTTTAATCTAAATTTAAATTTTATTTTTTCTTTATTCATTTAATAATTCATCATCCATTCAACCTACCATCCAAACTAAAACCTCCCCCCCTCTTCCTTGCTTCTCATATATATTTTATTTTTAGTTTTTTATTTATTTTATAAATTCATTTTTTCATTTTTATCTTTTTTATTATTTTATTTATTTCATAATTATATTTCTTCCTTCTATCAAATTTTTTTTTTATTTCTTTTTTTTTTCTTATCTTATCATCTTCCTACTTTTCAAAATTATTTTCCTTTTTTTTCAAATACTTCACATTCTCTATCCTTATCTACCGATTCTCCCTCCCCCATCCCCCCACCCTCCCCTTCCCTGCCTAACTCCCCATTTTCTCTCTTTATCTGTTTTTCTAATTTTTTCAAGTTTTCATTTCACTTTAAAAAAATTTTATTTTCATTTTTAATTTTTTATTATTAAATCTCCCCCCAAATTTATCACCCTTAAATCATTTTTATTATTTTTTTATTTTTTAATTTAATTTTTTTTTTTTCTTTCTTTTTTTTTTTTTAATTTAACTTTTTTTCTAATTTTAACCAACTTTATTTAATTTTACCTTATTTTTCTAAACAAAGTCCCCGATTATTCCCCAAACCCGTCTCCCCTTTTTTATGTTTTCCTTTTAATTCACCAAAGTTACATGTCATAGCCTGTTTTCTTTATGCGACTCCATAAGTTCTCACTTGCTTCACCTGGTTTTTGATACATGGGGCTGATATTGTTCCCTGGCTCTGGCTTTAGCCGCCTTATTACTGTGTGCAGCAGCAATGAACACCTTCAGACTTACACCAGTTGGCTGCTACTTTTCAGTCAAAGACAAAAGTCTGGGTTTTTTGTTGTGTTTGTTTTTTTGTGAGCATGGTACATAGCCCATTTACTTTTAGCCATGTCTTCCTGTCCCAACTGAAAACTATGAAGTGTTTTCATTCCCAAAACAACTCATCCTACTTCAGACACCATGAACTGTAACTGACATGGAGTCAAGATGAACTCTGAGCTGCATGTTGTCTTGCCTTTTCCCATTTCAGTATTTTCGAGGAGTGATGACACACACAACACGGCAAGATGGCAACGGTGGGAAATGCCCAGCTGGCTTCACTTTCTCTTCTTCAGACGTGACCTGATACGTTCTTTTTTTTTTTTTTTACAGTTTTTGGCTGCGGTTACAGTCTTTGCCAGTAGAGAGTGAAATTGCCCCCAACAACTAACAGAAAGCTAAATCCGAACTCACAGGACAATAGTACTCGTTCGTTCATTTATTCGTCTTAAAGTATGGTGAAATTAAAGAGTTTTGCTGCAGATAACGCCTTATGTAGAGGCCCATTCATTCTGCACTGTTCACTCCCATCATATGGATATACGCAGATGGCGACTAATCCAAATATCGTCCGAAGTCAGAGTGATACAGAAATATATTAAATGCACGTACTGTAGGCTATAAATTCCTAGAAATAGGTCCAGATTGAAGAAAACGAAAGTTGTCCTTTAAGTCAAATATGGAAATACAACAGTCAAACAAGAAAAAAGCACAACAGTCTACCACCTGAGTTCAGTGTGTAATTTTCTTTCACTTCTTCTGAGACTCAACTATTAGTCTTCTTGGCAACACTGTGAAGAGACCAGCATGCTTTTCTTGTGACAACAAATACCTCCTTTAAAGGATACAAGCTGGACAGTGAGAACACACACATTCCTTTACATCAAGCACATGAACACACAATATGCAATCATTCACACACTGATAGGGACAAATATCCAAACAGTGAATACATCAGTACTGAACTCATGCTGATATACAAACAAATAAGGGACTGAACTTTATTCACTATGCCACATACAAAATCATCAGGAAACTATTATACATGTAGATACACACCAACACGTCTGGTACTTATATACTATCATGCAGATTTTATCACAACGAAGAGACAAGAACATGATTGTTTGATTAACAGGTTCTAGCAAAGCCACCAGGCCAAATCTTACAAAACTGGGTGGAAAGTTGGAGCAGAGGCAGGAAAAAAGCACCTCAAATTCTGGTGAGGATCATGATCACTTTTGTTAAAATTCCTCAATAAGCTGTTGGGGAGGCCATGGTTGAGCAAGTAGAACTGTCATCACCAGTCAAGGCAGTGAGTCACCTTCAAGTGTTCTAGGACAAAACAATGGACCCAATATTACCCTAATATGTTTATCAGTGTGATGGTAATGATGATGATGATGATGATGATGATGTGCACGAGCAAATTTGACAGTGTATATCCAACACTTTAGGAGTATATTGTACACCAATTTCAGTGTTTATTTGGGTCCAAGGAGTCAGTGTACATTTTACACTGTTCTCAGAGTTTTAAGTCAACACTAATCTAGAGTTAAATGCCTAACACTATAAGAGTAAAAATGAACTCTTAGGGTTGCTCTCAAGTATTAAAATGAAAATAGGCCTGCTTTGAGGTAATGGAGGTGAATTCTAAAGGATTTTGAATTATGTTCAATATTAACACATTATTTCCCATCATGCATTGACCCAAAATTGCTGTCCTGAATACCAGCACAGAAATTTGGGACAGTTGTGAAGTTTAGTTGGTACTTTGACAGTTACCAAGCATGTACTGATAGTCAGCACAAACTACCAAATTCAACAACATGTTTTAATTTATAAACTGAGCGGGTCAAGGAGACCCAAAGGGATCACATACAGTTTACACTTAACTCACGGTGCAGGACCATACAGGGGAGTCACAAAGCATGATGGGAAATATTCAAGCCAAAGAAGGCGGAGTCTTCCCGGGTGCACTTAGTTACACTTCATAGAGTTAATTAAACACTGAAAGAGGAAACTCTGAAAATTTTCACCGGCACTGGTAGTTATTTTACTCTCAATGGTGTTAGAATTACTCTGAAAGAGTAAATATGACTTAACAACTCAAATTTAACACTGGGGATTTCACTGTGTGTATGTGAGTGAATGAGGTGTGCACTTTACAGCACTTTGCAGAATCTGAACTAGGCACAAAAGCACTGTAGTGGAGACCATTTACTATTTACTATCAATTTACTGTTTATATCCTGTATGCATTGTTACAAACAGAGGACAGACTGTTGACTATAGAGAGACTGATTAGTTTTAATCCTTAATCTCTTGAGTCAATGTTGCTTAAAAAGGACATTATTCTTCCTTTACTAAACTCTGGGGGTTTTTTGGGGGGGGTTTTTTTGTTTGTTTGTTTGTTTTTTTAATAAGTCTAGTAGCACATCTGGGCTAATATTTGTGGACTCATAGAGACCTTTCTGATAACAATTTGAAAGAGAAAAGAATCTTGAAGCACTAAAAGACACACATATATCTGCAGTACTGATCAATTCCAGTTCTTATACCAGGGGTCTCATTTATAAACGTTGCGTACGCACAAAACGGGGCCTGAAACTGGCGTATGCCAGTTTTCACGCAAAAGTTGTGATTTATAAAAAGCAAACTTGACGGGAAAATGTGCTGTCTCTCACGTTAACTCTGACCCATCCGTACGCAGGTTTTGGAGACTGGTGAAATGGTGACACAGATGGTGAGGTGGGGAACTGAAACCACACTGTATCATGATTCCCCTGCTGGCAGTGCGGGATCCTGTCACTTGTATCTAACAGATATTGTGCCCTGGCTGCTTGACTGTCAACTGGTCCTTCAGCAGAGTGGTTAGTGCACATGACTTTTACACAGGAGACTTGAGATCGATCCTTGTCCAGGTTCTCCTTTTTGTCCTGTCCCACTCAAACGTTTATTTACCCCATCATATCAAATTTCAATGGTATTGGCTTTATAGGATTCAAACCAGCAGCATTATTTATGCTGCAGGTGAGCTGAAACTATAAGAACCTTTCAAATAAATAAAAAGGTCCATAAGCAAACTTATATGTTAAATCAACTTTTCATCAAAGTTTCCTCACCATCATCTTCATGATCATCATGGTGATACTGTATATTTACCACATTGATACATAGATTCTGACAAGGTGCCCTGCAGTCAGACTGATTGATGTATAAACATATTAATACCATGGGGACACTAATGCTGCACATCGGTGCTGCTGGAGGACCTACAGATGGGAAAATTAGAAGGGACTGGCTGATGACATTTACTTTTGCAGCACTTTTGTCTATGAACTGGACCCAGATAGACCGACCACCGAAACCGTGCCTACCCCAACGCATCAGCGGCCGCTGACCACAGTGCGCTCCGTCGTGGAAAGACCAGCGGAGGTGTTTGCAGACGAGGGGAGGGCACGGGAGGGGGGAATCGCGCTGCACCACACCACACAAAGTCGCTCTGACACGGCGTCTCCTCCACAGCGACTTCTGAAACAGACCTCTGTTGCATCTAATTACCGCCACAACAACCTGCTGTCACTCAGCAGACTTTCCTTCATCTGTGTTTCCTGTGACGTCCAAATAAAATGATTTTGTGAGGCTCCACTTCACCAACAAGCACCTCCACTTCAGTCTCTGCGAAATTGCGTTTTATTGTCTTTTCCGTCGCCACAGTTCAGTTGTAAATGCCTCAGATCATCTGGCTCATTTATATGCAGAAACATCCATGAGGTGCTTTGCATTGACCATTTATGGTAGAATGTGGGCGTGTAGGGGGCGGCATATGAGCCAAATTCACCTGCGCAAACTTCCAGGAAGAGTGTGATTTAAAAAGGGGAAATTGCTTGAATCTGTGCTTACGCACGGTTTTATAAATCTAAATATTTTTTGGCGTACACAAACTTTTGGTTTTGGGCGTACGTACACTTTTCGTAAGAATCCTACGCACAGTTTTATAAATGAGACCCCAGAACATTTATTGGTGCTCATATCAGATTTAGAAACATAGCCTACTTGAGTGCAGCTGGAGAACACTTGGTAACTGAAGACATTCAGTGCAAAGGGTTACATCACCTCCTCTATCCTGTACTTGCACTATTAAGGAAGTTGTGACAGCAATTACAATTTTTTAGCATAATAAATCTAAATATTGACATTTCAAAGACAGGACACAGTTAACTGCTCTATGATAATTGCTCTATGAGTGTCAAAAGCAAATGGTTTATAGAGCAATGCATGAGTTGGGTAACACATATCTGCAGCTGCAGATATGTGTCAAAAAAGTACATCAAAAAGACTCCATAAAACTGACAAAAAAAAACACCCCATGCTCAAGGCCTCATGCTCCTCATGCCTGACATATCCATGTTCAACCCACTGCCCTCAACTGTATTTCATGTCATGAAAGAAGACACCGTGAAATAAAAAGCACCTTACCTATGCCGTCAATACTTTAACATCTGCAAAAAGAAAAAAAAAAAAAAAGGCTACAAGAAACCCCAGGAAAACTCTCAATTTAGTCGATTTTTTGAAGTTCAAATAAGCAAATGTAACCATTTCAGCAAACAGACATTTTTCTTTTTCATATGTCCGCCTTTTAAGAAAACTGGAATCCCCTCATAACTTTAACTCCACCCTAACATAACTTTCAAACCGTATAAATTCCAAAAAACAACTCTCTTTTCCCACCCCCACAGTTACAGCTCCCTCCACACACACAATACATAACCGATACAAAAGATAAATAAATCAAAAAACAAACAAAAAAAGTCTTAAGTGTTTCCAGCTACAACAATCAAATGTCAAGTGTCAAGCATAGCACACAGTATAATCATTTGCCGACTCTAAGACTTGTCTGTCTGTCTCATTTGTCTTGTTCACTGTCTTTTTTGTACTGTGTGTGGTGTTCTATTAGCCCCCTCATTTTGAAAGTATCTCCTATACATCATATGTCTGTTAAAATACAATATCACATGGACATGGATCACATGTCTACCATGGCCACTTTTGTAAGTGGCCATGGTAGCTAGATACTACCTCAGAAGAAATAAAATAAATAAAAGCTCACAATAAGTCGTTAGCTTATAAACAGCCTCTAATGCATCTGCGGTTTGCTGTAGAGAACTTCATGGGTTGGGATTTTTGATCCTGCTCCCGCCTGCTCTTGTGGGACTCCCTTCACCTGACCCCTGAGGGATCCCCACGGGTCCCAAGCTTTTTTGTGAATGCAAATTCTGAGGATGATCTTCACATTTCAACTTTTCAGGGAAAGTTTCAGAGCACACCGCAATGATTGAGGCTGGCAACCCTGTGTCAGGTGATATGTGCTACTAACAGTGAACACAGCGCAGAAGTTCAAAATGACGGCCATGGCGTTAATAACAAGTTTTCTAGGATTTACAACGCATTTTACAACGGCATGCATTAATTAGCTACTGGATTATTACATAGTGCTGATGTTTAAGATCATATGAATGAAAACTTTGAGCCTAAAATTATAGGACTGTCCTATAGGATATAGATGTTTTTGACCAGAAAAAATAAGTCAATGAATTTATAAGTCGTTTATTCATCTTCTATTTATCCACTGTATTTACATTAATTTATTTGCAAAATAAAATGATTAAATCAGTTTATCTTGACGAGCATCATTTCCCCCCTCTTGTGTCAAATAATAGGCTACAAACTGATAATTGCTGGACTGAACAAAATGTTGCAAATTAAATTTACAGAACTAACAGCCAACCAATAATAACTTTGCATCAGACCCAACATCTGATTACAAACTTATCAAAACCAAGCAACTTTCATTTGTTCAGACTGCTTAGCAATTACTTATCATCTCAGGTGCCAAATTAGTACGTCTCTCCTCCAGGATGCAGCCACAGACACTATTGGCCTTTCAGATGGCACACTGGAAGCAGACACACACAGATTATGATGTGGGCAAACTTTGAGAGGATAGGGAAGTGCTTGCTGCTAAGCCGCCACCACTGGAGCACATCATTGGCGTTCAGGTAATCTGGGAGTCGGCTGACAGATTTTAAATCAGAGGCCGTTCCGATGGAGTCATCTTCCCAGTGTGTGAAGCGGGATGCTCCACCTGTGCTCGGCCTTTTTGCTGGTAGGGCAGCGGAGGTGGAAGGGGCTTCATCGTCTGATTCTGTGGGCAGCGTTGTGTAGTTTCATTTTCTGGATAATTTCTTTTGCACCTTTGGATGACAAAAGAATATTTAACTAAGGTTATTGTAAATTTGCCTCATTTAGTTTTATACAGTAAGCCTACAAGTTGCTTGTGGCCTACAATATTCATTCATGCATTTTTATTTAACCTATTAAATGCACTGCACATACATGTGATTACTTGCTCTCTCCCATTTGGATTCTGCATTCGTAGTTGTCGTAGTTTAGGGGTGAGTAATGTGGCAATTCGGTAAATCATGTGAAGAGACTTTTCAGAGGAGTGTGTAGTACCCATCAACTCCTGCAATCATGAAACGCACACCTTGGCTACTTCTGATAGAAGAGGGTCTCCAACAGCCGCCTGGGAGAGTTCCATCAATGTTATAGACCAAGGGAGCACAAGTGACACGCTGGTAGCATTGTTAGACTCCAGATGGTTTGTGGCATCTTTGAGTACTTTGAGAAATGCCACCAGTTTATTCAAATGATCCACACGGATCTGCGCGATCCTTTCCCACATGGCCAGTGTCCATCAGTATTGTTGAGACTGCGTTCGTGTTGTGAAAGAATGGACTCCAACATCTCGTAAATTGATTCCATTGTGTCTCCACTGATTAAGTTATTTTTCCAGTCTGTTTTGCAAGCCCGAATGTTTAAAGTACTTAACTAGTTTTTTTGCACTGGTCAGCAGATCAGCCAGCTCCGGTGACTTCTCTGAGACTTTTTTTTTAGATTCTCGGCTGTTTTACGCACATTGGCCCTCATTTATCAAACGATCGTACGACGAAAATCTGTGCGTACGACCATTTCCACGCAAGACTCGGCATTTATCAATTTGAACGTGATCGTAGGATACGATCAAATCTCACGACAGCTCTGAATTCGTGTACGCAAGTTTAGCAGTGGGTTTGCAGCGCACAACATGAGATTTATTACCAAACCGCAAACACATTAAACAAACCATATCAGCCAAGAGAACCCATTTCGAAAAGGAAAAAGAATGAGAATGATTCCCAAAATACAAAAACGGCTGAATTTAATTTCTCCATTTATCCAACAAATAAAAAACCAATTCAGACAAGGCTTTCACCTCGTCTCCCCACCCCCTGAAAACCCACGGGGAAGAGGCACAGACCACACCGCGCGGTGCCGGTGGAGGCCTCGGGCCGGAGGGCAGGTGGGTGTCGGACGGCCGCTCCCCGCGGACCTCTAGACTCGGAGAACACAAACAAATGCGCAGGAGAAGATGCGCCCAGGAGCCGCTCTCACCCCACTGGAAGGAGGAGCCGGAGCGACCATTTTAAAAGAACAAACTTAAAGGCCAGCGGGGAGGAAGCTAATTACACATTCCCTTTAACCCTTTTTTCATAATATTCATAAGGAAACAAGCGAAAAAGACCGAAGACGCAATTCGGTCAACCAGACGAACGCTAAAACTCTTTCTCAGACCGTCCCTTACTTTCAAATGCAAATCTTTTTCTTCCCCATCTGGTCGGCCAGATCTACCGGCATCCACCTCACTTTTCAACTTCGACTTCGTTTTTAACTCCAAACACCTCTTTAACTTTCTCCCTCACAAATAACTCTTATCCCCCAAAAGTTCTTTTCAACCTCCTCTCCTTTTTACCTCCTGGACCTCATCAATATGCATTTTAAGGCGAACCGTGGGCGTGACATTTAAATCGAGATTTCAGCTTGGAATTTATCAAACTCTTTTTTCGTACGACGAGATTGACCGACGAACTTTTAATAAACACCTGCAATCGTACGACCATTTTACATCAGATGTGCGACCATTTCTACGATCTTTATAAATGGGCCACTTTGATATTCCTCAGTCCAAATATCCATTTGAATGCATAGCCCCATCTTCAATTACGCATTTCTCTTAATTTTCTTGCCAGCCTCATCTTTTATATGTCTGACACTTGGATGGATGTGGGAGCACTTTTCTCACCTCAAACTCTTTATTTGTGCTCAATGTCCATAATGTATTCAACAAATTCAATAAACCTTTCCCTCAACTACATCAAAGGGACGGATGCCTTTGCAGCAGAACTCCACACATTTTTCAGTGATGCCTTCTTAATCTAAGAGGTAATGATGGAGTCATTTCTGCACGACTAAAGCTCTTTGCGTTGACCAGTAGAAATATTAGTACATACAGATCTGGGCATAAAAGTTCCCCTTTCAGCCGACCGTCAGCCACTTACCAGCCACTTACCAGCCACTTACCAGCGACTTTCTCTAATTCAATCCACAAAAACGCCTGTGTGCCCAGGGAAACGATTCAGAGCAAAATAATCCCAAACAAGAGTTTCCACATGCCAAGTTAGGACACTGTACGTGATGGCGTATTTGTGGGACAAATCGTTCTCCAGTGAAGTGCAGTAATGGTGCACTATTAGTGCACCACTTCTGGCAGAAAAAGAAGGAACTTTTTCATGCCCAGATCTGTACATGCCGTCTAATGTGCCAGTTTTGCCAGTGTAAACCAGGACTTTCTGACAGTTTTTGCAGCTAGTGTAGTCCAGCGGTTTGCCGTCTTGATCCACAACAATTTGGAAGTGATTTCAAACATCTGACCTGCCCCTTTTGTAGCCTTCCAGTTTGTATGTGCCATCTCTGATTTTACTTTCTACTGACTTAACCAACTCTTTAGCACACATTGTTTAGTTCTCTTTGTCCCACACACTATAGTCTGAGTCATTAAGGACGTTTTTTTTTTTTTGTTTGTTTGTGTTTTTTTGGCCCACCATTTTTTTAAAGGATGTTTGAGTGACGGGGCCCAACACGATTTGCTCTGACACTCTTGCGCACCAAAGTGTAAATCCTGCCCAATACCGCAAGATTTGTGAGGGGTCCCGTGGGAAATCCTGCCCATTGCAGGTCTCTAGCTTGCAGTATTTTAGCAATGCATCGTCATAATTTTACATATTTAATCCTGAATTACATGTCCGAAACTGTATGTGGGGGTACCGCAGCTCCAGTAGGTGGGAGGGAGGGAGAAAGGAAAAAAAAGTCTGCTCCGACCACCACCAACGTTTTGAAAAGTATCCCAGGGACATGATACGGGCCACATATATTTTCTATCCTCGTGTAATGAAGCATCTTCTAATTTAAAAAAATGTAAACTCAAAGCCACCACCGCTCACACTGAAGAGTATTTTCCTGACAGCATGGCGGCGTTAACACCATGAGTCATGTGACATCCAGTATCGGGTGCTGTCAGGAGCGAGTATTTCACGAGTACTAGTACAGAAAATAGGCCAGTATGGGAGCGAGTACCGATACTGGCATCGGTATCGGGACATCCCTAGTTAGTATAGTATGCGGTGATACTGTATCTAATGACAACAATTTCGAATTACAGCCAACTCAAAGGTGCATACAAAAATCGGTGCCCATAAAATATATGGAACATGTCACTTCTAAGTATATTTATATTTACATAACACTAGAAAAAAATAATTCTAGACTTATTCTAACAAAAAGCAGGCTTTAAAGATGCATGTAAACATGTAAGTCTGGATGAAATTGAACAAAATCAAACCTCTCAACACCGAACTAACACATTAAAATCTTGCAATTGTGGAACAAATCATTCCTGCATGTATATGCAAGATTGAAATGGGTCTAGCCATGCTGCACAAGCTCCAAAGCTGAATCTTTTTTTATGACTTTACACAAATAAAAACATTGATTTTGGTTCAGGATGTTCTTTTCTTTTTTCTCTCTCTCTTTGCATTCATGTCAATGTACAATGTAGGTCTGCAGTTCACAGATTACATCAGTGGTAATCTTTTCTCAGTTCAAATGAAATATCAGCTGATCAGACTCAGTCTCTGTCCCCAGTCTCTGTCTACTAGTCTATACTTACACCACTGACAATGGCCGTGTCGTCCAACATACTAATCAAGCACACAGTTACACAACAGAGAACACAAAAAAACCTATCACTATCACTTATGTTGTGTCTACGTCTGTGTGTTACTTTAACAGCTGCAAGTGTCATGTGCTAGATCTCATTTCATGTACTAATCATTTCTAACCAAGCAGGGAAGCCAGACATCACATTATCATCAACAAAACAAGATGGATTACAACCAGAGCAATGAGAAAAGACTGGCCTCAGAGATTTATTCGTTTTCATCTTCGTCATAATTATGTTTTTGAATTCTCAAAATGAAATGAATCCTAAGAGCTTTGCCTCCTGCAGTTTTATAGTTAGGGAAACATGCCGGTGCTCACACTACTGAAAGGAACTAGATTGGCACTCCCCCTGACATCTCAAACCCAGCGATGACAGACCCTCTCAAGTATAAAGCATGGCACTAAAGGACAAAGCACCTGTTCCCCTGCAGCTCTTTTTTGCACCACCCCTTCCCCTCACCTCTGGCACTTTCTCAGCTATGAGGTCACTGGC
This sequence comes from Atherinomorus stipes, assembly GCA_023101725.1. Taxonomy (NCBI): domain Eukaryota; kingdom Metazoa; phylum Chordata; class Actinopteri; order Atheriniformes; family Atherinidae; genus Atherinomorus; species Atherinomorus stipes. Next base: position 52,514 of record JALJCO010014322.1, on the reverse strand, counting down.
TCAAGCCAAGACAGACGATGTACCACTACTAAAGTTCCAGTCCAAAACGATCACCCGAACACCCATACGCCTTCTCCCATCATGATCCCCCATGCATGGTTGGAAAAAAAGATGAATCCTTCTAACAATCCTGTTTGTAAATGATCAGAGGCTTAGGTTTGGAGATCGCAAATGCGATACTAAACTCCAAACAGTTTTAAAGGACATAGAGGGAGTTAGGTGGACAGCTCCAGACAGCTGGTGTGAGTGTGCAAAACACTGAGAGTGTAGAGTGTGAATGGCATCCACAGATGTTCTTCACATGTCCTGCGTGGCCGGACAGTCGGTTTGTTTGCATGAGATATCTGCTCATAGGGCCAGCTGGCTGTCTAAATACTCCTCAGCTTTTCATTTATAAATCACCATCCTCAATTGCCCTGAGCTGTGTCTGTGTTTAGCCTCACAGACTACAACTTTGTTAACAATCATCTGGAAAACCAGCGCTCTGCAATCAACTTCACTTTCTGTTTTGATGAAAGAAAAAACTGGGAACAAAAAAAAGAAAAAAGGACATAAAATGAAGAGGGAATGATCTGTCCTTACAGGAAGTGCATAGATGTACTCTTCACTGAGCCAGCCCATCTGGACTACTTATGCAAACATCCTAACTCATCAAAATGACTTATTACTGTAGTTTGTTGTGAATATGAATGGAAACCAGCATAAAAGCTAAACGCACCGCACAACTGTTTCAATGTAATGGAAAGCTAATAAACACACACATTAGCTAAACAAGGCCAACATTGCCATCGCCTGACTGAATATGAGGCAGGTGGGAGTATCAGTGTCTAATTACCTCTCACTTAAGGAAAGATCTGCATCACTTGATGCGAGTTGCTGCAATTCTGCTTTGGTGGGCTTGAATTTCTTATGATGCACAGAATGTTGCAACCACTGTAGGCATTTATATATATGTGAACTGTTGTAGCAGCTCCAGTTATGATTTAATTAGGTAATGACAGAAAAGTGACATTTACCTAAACATGTTTTAAGATTCTCGGAGCAGGTGAGAAAAGTATTTTTGCATCTCTGACAGAAGAATTGTGAAAGGAAATAAAGTAAAGATTTGCTTTTAAGAAACCTTCTTGAAAGCACTTCTCATGTCGCTCAAAGCTAAACAAACTGTTCGACAGCAGGTGACACCTACTTAGTCATGCTTGCTCAAATAAACACGTGAACACAGCAAACTCTGGGCTGGCCTTGGCCTTCAGAGCTCTGTAGATTTCTCTGTAAATATTGCACTCTTTTCAGTCTGCTGACACACACACATACAAGCATGATAACTATAATGCTTGTGTCCAAAGCAGAATAAAATATTGTACTGAACAGTAAACAACCAGATGATGCTAATTCAGTGAAATGTGATTATTTCACTTCATTTATATCACCCTTTGTTATTAGACATTAAGATTACATCTGGGTAAACAGAGTCAGCACTGCTCTGTGGCGTGGAGTGGAGTGGGGTTAACAAATGACAGGAAACTGTGATTCTAAACAAGCTTGTGAATTCACTCAGTGGAATTAAAAAAAAACATCAGGCTGCTTGTTTTTCTCATTTTTTTCTTACCTTGTGTCTTGCATGTGGTGAGCCTGCTTCTGCATCTCTCCTCTCCCGAACTGAACCTCCAGGCTCCATCCTTGTCCCATCCTGCTGCATGCTCTGTCCCAGCTGCACCATTGCCTTGCACTCCGCACATGAGCCAATCACCAGCCTCCTACCATCATCCACCAGGAGCGTGCGAGGGCTGCGGGGTGCGTACAAAAACACAGGTAGCCGAGCCACAGTGACAGCGCAGAGCCTACCTTGCCTGCGCTGTTCCTGCCTGCAGAAAAAACACACGAAAGACTCACAGCTGTACTGGCGGGCCCAGGGCGAGCTCAGTGGCTGGGGGTTGGCATTGGATAAGTTAGAGGTAGCAGCAGCGGAGGGACCCAGACCCTTGCTTTCATGCTGTGCCCACTGGGCATGTAGGTCATGGTAGCAAAGATTACAAGCTGACACCAGGCCTGTGGCATCAACTGGCTTGGCCCGCGGTGCAGGAGGATGGACTGTGAGAAAAGGAAAGAAAGGCTCCCTTTCCCCACAACGACCAGGTGGGTTGACATGCAGCTGGTATTCTCCTGCTCTAAGCTCGGCTCCACACAGGTAACACACTGACATGGAGCTGCTGGGGTGTGAGGCCAACCCGGTCTGAGAGTGGGCCGTTCCAGGTCCATCAAGGGACATAGAAACATGGTACCTGACAAGGAAGGAGCTGACAGATGAAATGAGGTCTTCACTGAGGCTGAGGCGATATGCACTCCAGATATCCTCCAAAATAGAATGGCAGTTTGGGCAGCAGTGCACACGACCATTCCTCACCCCCTGAGCGTTGGGTGGGCAGGGCAACATGTTGATGAAAGGAAAGTACATCACACTGCGGGATTTGCCAACACCAGCTTGTGCATACACAACTCTTGTGTCTCCTCTACACTCCAGACCACAGAGGAAACAAGCCTCATGGGAAGCTTTAGGTTCACTATTACAGTCTGTGGACCCTGATGTTTTTCCATCTTGTAGAATGGGCTTGGAGGGATGAATAGCACCACAGGTCTGGTTGAGGGGGACTACATACAGGCGCTGGAGGACAGGTACATCAGCCAGCTGGAAGCTCTGCCACTGCTGCATGAGAGAGGTGTGACAGCTGCCACACACAAGGGTTGTGCCCTCTGGGCTGATGGGGACTGCACCTCGTGGAGCAGAGTGAAGCCAAAGAAAGGGAAAGAAGGGCTCTCCCTGAGCCCTCTCTTGTTTCTGAACACTAACTTTATAATGGCCATCATGTCTGAGCTCAGTGCCACAGATATAGCACACACACTCCTCTGGATTTGAGTTTGCATTGTGATGTGTTTGAGCACTCTTTCTGCCTGACAGGTCTGTGGCAGGTCTCAGCTGAGCTGTTGGGCCAGTTTTGTGGACATACGTGTCTCTGTCATCATCGCTTGTGATGTTAATCTCATCATCATCATCGGAGTTGTCAGAGTTATTCTCCCTGGAAACAACAATGTTACATTTAGGGATGACAACAGCCGTGTCAACAGAGGACAGCGTGGAGTTATCCTCGCTTCTCCCTCGGTGCAGCACCGATGGATGTCTGGACGGAGCGCAGCTGCTGTCGGCAACACGCTGGATCTGACGCGGCTCTACATGTCTAACATTCTCCTCCTCCAGCCAGCGCCTGTTGCGCATAATGACCCCGTTGTCTTGCACAGGTGTGTCAGAGAAAGGATTGTCATAGCATCGCTGAGGGAATCTCTCCTGGGACTTTGCCAAAGATTCTGATGATTGACAGACATTATTCATAATTTTAGCACCGCGCCTCGCCGGCTGAACACTGTCTGCTTTGGGCGATCCCTGCGCCCCATAAACACCCACCGGGTACCGCACTGCACGTTGTGAATCTGGGCTGTTTTTAATACTGATGACATTGTTTCTCCTGCTAATGTCTCTTGGAGATTTGCCAGATGCTCTTGGACACTTGTCTTTCCCCACACTGGCTCTGTCAACAAAATCCATCTCCTGATCTGATATGTTCTCGTTTTCAGAAAAAGAAGAGAAATCGGACTCTGCGCCTCCGTCGTAGTTCTGGCTGCTGACACTGATTCTCCTCTCCAGGTCGTAAGAAATGTTCCACTCCTGTGGGACCCGCCGCGAGTCGCACTGGTAGGGTCGTTTCAGCCAGTACATGCGCTTTTCAATGGGTGTCCTGCTCCGCTCGAAGGAGTTCCACTGCTCCGTCAGAAAGCAGTGGCACACGGCGCACACCAGCGCATGTCCATCCGGGCTCAGTTCACACGCGCCCGGGGCTGGCTCCTGGTTTTGAAGAAACGGGAAAAACGGAAACCTCTCTTTCTGATATGTCACTTGTAACTTTAATTCCTTTCCCGGTGTCACTCCGCTTCCACATATAAAACAATGAACAAGACCCCCCAATCCGTTCCGTTCAGTCCTGGACGCGTTACGGGGCAATGGACTGTCTTCACCGGGCATTGCTGCGGCCATGAGTCGGTGTTTCCGAGGTAAGGGTGCCAGCTCCTGGTCACGGGGGGAGTTCATTGTTTTAAAACACCCAAGACTAGGCTACATGACATAACGTCAACTGCTATGTCATACTCGTGACAAAGATCTGTATCCAACCATGCAATGAATTTTTGTCCAACTTACAGAAAGATAAGACAGGCGACAGTCCATTGAAACAGCAGCGTGCAGCGAAGCCAGCAAACCGTTAGGTGATACTTTGCAAGAACAGGAGAAATTCAGTGATAACATCCAGACAGCAGAACGGAAGTCCTTGTTACTTGAAGTCTGTGCTCCGCATGTTTGTACCGGACCTCCACATGACAGAACTTGAGATCACTGGTCGTTTATCCAGCGAACTTTCCTGCCTGCGCTGTGCAACTTTGGCTGCTAACTCGCTCACACTGTACACAGCGCCATCCCCAATTCATGGGACCCGCTTTGACACCCCAAAGACAACCTCCACCCCCTGCCAGCCCCCCAGTAATAGTTTTGCACAGATTATAAGCACACACTCCTGCTGCAGCTGCGCTACGCTTCAAATAAGTGCACATGTAGAAGTACATCCAAATAAGTGTATATTTAAACAGAATCCTCTCCTGCAGGCTGCACTCACAGCAATCAGTAGTAATAACTTTGGGTTACTGGTTGTATTTTATTCTGATTATTGTCTCGGGAAAAAAGATTTCTAAAGGGATTCAAAGTTTAGTTTGAACTTACAAATAACTCATTACGTGTCTGCATTGCACTAAACAGCATCACTACAACTGTCCCTGTATAAAGAATGTCACCAAGTTGCTTTGTTAAGACAACAGTAAAGAAAAACAACAAAGGCAACTTAGTTAAAAGTCAAACTGACTGATGCTGTCTGAAACAGTCTTCTAAAGGACAAGTCCATGTCACTGTGAAACAATATGATGAGTGAACAACCCCTTCGAAGGCACATTTTTAAAGAAACCATGCAAGTGAGGTTTAAATGTGCATCAGAAACAACACAAAAAACTGTAACACTAAATATCATTTGTAAGCCAAATGCCATGTCAACAGCACTGACTTTCCAACCACTGAGCATGAAGGTGGCAGGAAAATCAGAGGATGCAAAGCTGTAATTGGCTCTGAAATAATCACCATATAAGCCAAACTTTGCATAAACTCTTCATTATTGGCTTATTTGCAGATTGTTGGATGTTGGAACTTGTTAGATTTATGTTTTAGCAAGACTACAAATCTACTCAACTTTGACTATCCATCCATCCATCTATCTATCTATCTATCTATCTATCTATCTATCTATCTATCTATCTATCTATCTATCTATCTATCTATCTATCTATCTATCTATCTATCTATCTATCTATCTATCTATCTATCTATCTATCTATCTATCTATCTATCTATCTATCTATCTATCTATCTATCTATCTATCTATCTATCTCATACTTAACAGAATAGAATTTAGCAGAACTTAAGCATTTGTAGCAAATGTGAAGCAGAAAGCAAAGTAATCTGACCTTAAACAAGTCACATACATAATCTAACAATGACACAGTTAAACTAATGACTGTCCATGTTACACTGATTTTGACCTTGTCTGTCCAGTACAGATGTCAGAGACTCAGGGATATCTCCTCCTGCCTCAGCACATCCTCACTATCGTCTTCTCTTTGTCATCATTCTTTGCCTTCCAACATGGAAGAATAGGAAACTTTAATGAACACCCAAAGCTTTTAATGACTTCCAAATTTTTCAGCTGGCTTTTCCATTTTTATGAAAATCTTAAAAGTGGGCATGGAGTTCCTGAGTTCCTGATGCTGGCCTCCTGACAGTTCACCTGGAAAAGAGAAAGAAGGAAAGACAAGAAAAAGAAATTGAGTTTTCCTATTGTTTGATGCGTAAATGTATTAATGATTCATACTCAAATTTCTTTGTTTTCAACTGAAGTTCTTACAATGAATCACTGAGGATGTGCCATCCATGGAGATTTACAATACTGCCTTGCACTGACAAATCTTGGTACTGCATCAACTGGGAAATTCCAGGTAAATCACAGCAGAGAGGACAAATTAAGAAGTCAACAGAAAATCAGTGGTGGAAAATATTAATTAAGCAAGAAAATAAGTAGATAAATATAAACAAACTAAGGAAGAAAGAATTACCTTTGCAAAAATGTAAAAAAATAATTATGCATAAAATACTACTGTAATTTCAGGGAAATGCTGGCCGTTTCAGGTCTGTTAAAAATAATTCATACTAATAATCAAAAATCTTCCCAACTTTTGCTCTGTTTGTGGTGAACAATGTGTGCGTTATGATCAGGACAGTCAGAGGAGAAGAGGATCTCACTTTACAAGATATTTTTTAAAAAAAAAGCTTGTTAAGTGTGCAGGGCTTCCAGGAGGTTTGCTGGGGTGGGGATGATGACAGAGGCAGGAGGAAATCATGGATGAGATAATCCTGTACACACGTGCACACTTCTGCATTTCTTTGATGCGCCATACCGTCTTCATCCACTTATCTGGGATCGGGTCCCGGGGCAGCTGCTTAAGCAGGGAAGCCCAGACTTCCCTCTCCCTGGCCACAGCTACCAGCTTGTCTGGGGGAATCCCGTGGTGTTCCCAGGCCAGCCCAGAGACATAGTCCCTCCAATGTGGGTCTACCCTGGGGCCTTGTCCCGCTGGGGCATGCCCGGAACACCTCACCAGGGAGGCGTCCAGTGGGCATCCTAACCAGGTGCCTGGCTCCCCTTGATGCAGAAGAGTAGCAGCTCTACTCTGGACACCTCCTGGATTTGTATCAAATTACTTTGATGCAAAGTAATTAATAACGTCATCACATGACAGCTTCTTTGCCAATTCAGGGTTTATGCAGCTGGCCAGCACACTTAACTGTTCTTGTGCCATTGGTGGGTGGGGAGTTGAGATGGTACCTTATGTACTCACCTTTACAACTTGGGGATTTTGTGTTAATATGAAATACATAATTAATTCACAATTGTTTGTGTATGTTTGTTTGCAGACATTTCTGCGGGGTTCTGTATGTGGCAGGGCTCTTTTGGTCGTATGTGAGGCGTTATTTTACATCCACACCACAGGACTACAGACCTCACCATAGACAACTCCTGGTGAGGAAAATATTACGAACAGACACCATGAATATTTTACTAATTTAGGAAAAAAAAAAAGGTGTGTATCAAGTTTTAACACTACAAAAAAGTCTCCTTAAACTATTAAAGCATTTGCAGAGGAGGTAGAGCAGAGACAGTACCTATGGACTACCTTTACTGTGGAGGTTTCGAGTGGTTACAACACAGCAGTAGCTGTAACTGATGTGTCAGCCTTGAAGTATATTTAACAGGAGCGTTAAAACTTAAACATGTACAACTGAGATTAATCGTGCTTTTAAGGTGGTCTGTAAAAGTGCTCAACAAAATCCTGATGCGAAATAGAAAATTCTGTCCAAAAGCAGGCCGGTTCCAGAAGCTTTCTTTATAGGCATAACTGACAGGTTATGATGTTTTAGGTTTAAAAGCCTCAAATATGCAACCAGTTTTTTATTTCAACAATGCTACAAAATGTGTTTTTAGTGGCCTTAATTTCAATTATATCTATGTAAGATCCTTTCCGCCTTACTTTAACCACCTGTAAAATCCTTTTACTCTTCACATATTGATTTACTTACATTGCAGTTTCTGTCAAAGTTTATTCCTCCAGCTCAAACTGTCACAGCTGAAACTACTGTTTTCTCTTTACTGTATTTTGACTGACTTGACTTTTCCCTTAAGACTGAGCAGACCTGACCAGGCCAAGGCTGACAGACAGCTCTAATTCTTCTGTAACCTTTTGCTACACAACCCCTTCTTATTTCCTTCCTCTTTCTGTCATTTCATTTCCCAACTTATGTTATTCATGAAAATCTCAAGTTGTTTCAGGTATTGTTTAATGGCTATAACCATTCTCTACACCAATGGCCATTAGCCTAAGGGAAAGCTAAAAATTGTGATGTCATGGAAGTTGCTGCTCACTATACTATAACACACAATGAAGCAGCTTCATCTGCTGTGAAATTCACCAAGACAGTGATGGCACCTCAGCTCAGGTCACATGTTAACAAAAACAGGGTGAACTGATACTAAAGAAAACCTTGTGATTGCACTGTTGCAGTAAAATATTCACTCTTTCATTCGTGGTGACGTGGCCCATTATTTAGTGTCAAGCATAGATGACATTTTAGAGCCTTAATATGCTTACAGTATTTCCACGTATATTGTTTCACTTTATCACACAATGCAGTCAAATGGCAAAATGTGACATAGTCACCTTGTTTTATATACTGGTTAGTGTTCATTTACACAATTTCTGCTGCTTCTGCATACAAAATAACCCCAAAAAGTAAGACATTGTCAGAGCAGAAGAATGTAGTCTCATGTTATAGAGGTAAAAATGTGACATACATTGTGAAGACTATATCTCTGTTTTTAATCAATACTTTAAGTAAGTTAATTTTATTTGTTATTTTTCGTTGTGTTGCTATTTCTTAGCGCATTGCTGTTATTTGAATCATTATGTAGCAGTAGTTAGAGATTAAAACATAGATAGTCTAGGTTAGGTATTAAAAATGATATGGATATTATGGATAGGAATTACAATGTTATTAGGGAGATATAGAAGAGGAAAATGACTAACCCTACACATTTCTCATATTCTTTAAATTTCGAGATTCCCCTTAATAAATAAAACGCCACTCACACAACTCATTCTATTTCATTTATATCCATAAATCCTAATATTAAATAAATAATATTGACCCCCTCCCCAAGACCTTACCCCCCACCACCCTGTAATTGGCAGCCCACTACTCTCTGTTTATTTTACATATAGATTAGAAGCAGAGCCAAATTTCTTAATCAGGATTGATAAAGTAAAATTATTATTATTATTATTATTATTTTTTTTGTTGTTGTTGTTATTAATATTGTTATTATTAGTATTATTATAAAGTCATATAGGATGTCATGGAAAATGATACCCTTTGGATGTGTCAACATTATGATTTTCACTGAGAAGAGGCTTGAATTTGTCAACAAGTCCTCCTACTGAAACTACATATCTGTCATACGACCTGCAACAGCATCCTATAATGTGCCACCCAAACAAGGGGCAGAAGGATAATGTAACTCACATGAGCATTTCTAAATTAGAGCAGTCATTTTGATAAGCTTCTGCAATGTCACAAGATTTATTTCCAGCCAGTGTTGCATTAAATTCTTACCAAAATCTTGTATTTGTGATGGGAGAGTCAAACCACGGTGCAAAGCCCTCTCCAGCACATCCCATAGATTCTCCGTGAGGTTCAGGTCTGGACTCTGGGGTGGCCAATCCATGAGTGAAAATGATGTCCCATACTCCCTGAACCAGTCTTTGATAAAACTGAGCCAGATGAATCCTGGCATCTGCGAGTATGCCTGTGCCATCAGGGAAGAAAAAATAATCCATTGATGGAAGAACCCACTCATTCAGTATATTCAGGTATTCAGCTGACCTCATTCTTTAGCCACATAATGTTACTGAACCTAGACCTGATCCTAGACCTGAACCTAGACCTGATCCTAGACCTGAACCTAGACCTGAACCTAGACCTGACCACCTGCAGCAGCCCCAGACTGTCCCCACAGGCTTGTTGGCCCTAAGGATTATGACCGCATCACTTCATTTGCCTCTCTTCTTACCCTTATGCTCCCATCGCTCAGGAACGGAACAGAATGGACTCATCAGACCACACGACCTTCCATTGCTCCAGGGTCCAATCTTTATGCTCTCTAGCAAAATATAGCCTTTTTCTCTGGTTAGCCTCACTGATTAGTGGTTTTCTTATGGCTACACAGCTGTTCAGTCTCAGTCCCATCAGTTCTCTTCACATTGCTCACCTGGAAATGTTCTTTATTTCACTATTAAACATATCCAGGAGTTCTACTGCAGTTTTTCTTTGATTTGATTTCACTAAATGTTAAATGTCACCACCATTCACAATTGTTTTTTCCGACCAAACTTTTTCATCAAAGACAATGCTTCCTCAATATTATTCCAGTTTTTAATAATACATTGGACTGTTCATAACTCAAGTTTAGTAGTTTCTGCAATCTCCTTAGATGTTTTCTCTTGATGCAGATTACTAATATCATTTCCACAACCATAGTATGTCTTTCAACATGGTTATTTAAGAAATGAGAAGCTACTCATTGCATTAACTGGGATTGAATAGTAGAGATGTAACCATATGAAAATTTCATATCACTGTTATTGTGACCAAAATGATCACGGTTATCATTTTTATCGCAGTATTATAGAAATAACCCCCAGCATCTTTAAAATATCCAAAATAGGTCTGAATGTCCTTTCTAAAGGGGGCAAATCTGAAGAGAACTGTCTATGTGGGAGCCTTCGTTGCCTTTCACCATGTTTTCATAAATTAAACATTGCAAACTGTGACTACTACTGCTCTTCCAGCCAATGAGCAGCATCACTAGGAATTTTTCAAAGTGCTATAATCAGTCACGGTTTTAACGATAATTACAATTTGAAACGGTTTTACTAATCGTTGGTAATTTTATCACGATTAACCATTATACCGGTTATCGTTACATCCCTATTGAATAGTTGCCAGTTAAAAGATGCAGTAATTATCCAATAGGAGCCTGGCAGGTCAGGTTCACTGTGAGAAAACATCCACTGCTGAGTCCTTACTGTCTACGTAAACGTCATTTGTTTATTAATGTTTTAAAGCGGCAGATACCTTTTGATGCCAGAAATAACAATCGTGTTTAGCTGCCAGCTACAGCTCTGTATCCTGCCAGGCGGGAAGTCAGGGTGTACATGCCATTACAGGGAGGTAACACAGGACGTAAATCAAGCAGCTCAGTTCTTTGATGGAAAGTCATCATTACACACCGTACATACTGTTAAATAAAGAAGTGAGCACAATAACCTTCCAGGTTAACAAAGCAACAGGGCTGAGTTTCCCTGAAGTCTATCACACATGCAGATTGAATCAGGATGCATCCCAAAAGGTTAAAGAAAAGAGTTTCAGCTTCTAATTTTATCAGCAGTGACGCATGTCAGACAGACAGAGGAGAGAGAGAGATCATGCAATGTCTGGGGAAAAGTCTGGACTTTCTCCTTAAAATTTATTTCTTCATTTATTTCTGTGAGATCTCGTCCTTTACTCCAAGGTCAGAGGTGCAACTAAAGAATGCATTTCCTCTGTACCAGAAAAAACCCATACAGTGTAGACCGAGCCACTACTACTGCAGCTTCCAGTTCAGCAAACTCCTAAAGTTAAGGAAGATACTTGGACTGGTTGTGGCTTCTAGTTTTAAGGCACCTTTTTTTAAGTACAGGTATATATTCATTCTTTCTTGCTCCGTAAAACCTAGCATCTGTTCTCCCTTAATTTTCTTGAGGTAAGCAAGTGCGCTGTCCACATGAAGTTGAACTTAATGTAGAAAACTGTAGATTCTAATATGGATTAACTAGTATGTGATGACACCATGTGACGTTTAGGTCAGGAAGTCTCTACTTTCCCTTTTAGTGAACCCCATCACAGCTGTAATTGACCTTTCCCTTCTTTCCCACAGAGGCATAGCCTGGCTGGAGCCTGTGTATGTTTGTGTACATGTGTGCATGAGTGTGTGTGCCCTCATTGACACAAGGACGACCCAAACCACTTTCACCTGTACTTGTCAGTCAGTCATGAGGTCCCTCCCAGGCCTGAGGCTCCTGACCCCTCCCAGTGGAGACTTTGAAAAGGCATGACATACTTCTGATGAACATTCCTCCCCTCTCAGGTCACCGAGACCCAGCAGAGGAAGACTCCACAGAGGAAGGACAAAGGGAACATTTGAGTAGGGGATAGGAAGTAATGAGCAAAGCAAAGCCAGAGAGGAGAGACATGGGAAGAGTGGATGGGTTGAGAAGGAGAGGTGTTAAGTGAACCCCAGTGGAGTTTTGTTGTGATGGAACTGAAGATCCTTGGACACCTGTTCTCTGTAGTCAATTTAAAATTTACTGTAACATTAAGTTAAACTACTGACAAAGATTTGAATAACTTTTATCTCACTTGGCTTTGTATAAGCTTGTAGCAGATGTTATTAAATTGTGCTTGGATGTATTAGAACTGGAAGGAACATTCAAAGTAACACACACACATACACACACACATGCAGCCTTTAGCAGCAGAAGCCCTTTGCCGCTGGCCCCCTCTGTTCTCATTCTCTCTGGCACATCTCCACCGTTTGCCTGAGCAGCAGCAGCTAATAACCAAAAAATAATGACAAGGATGAAAACACAGGACATGAGGGGCAAGAGGAAAGGCCAGCCGAATCCGGGGATGGTGCTGCTCGTAAAGAGACGCCTGGAATAATGGGAAAGGAATGCAATGTAACGACTCCCCTGGGACCGGTCCAGCCGAAGGCCCTCTGGCTCGCGAACAACAAACGAGAACGCCTGAGGAGAGCAGGGTGCGCACATAAGGGCTTTAACAGCACCCCCCACCACCACCACACAGACATCCTCACAGATCCACACACTCACCCCTCCTCCCCCTTCCTGTGCCGACCTACTGGAGTCGGCTGTTGTTGTTGGCTGCCTGCCGCCTTCGGAAGAAGCGCACCCTCCTTTCCCTCTCTTCACTCCCTCTTTCTTTCTCTCTCTCTCTCTCTCTCTCTCTCTCTCTCTGCCAGGGAAATGCTGATGACATGACATCTTCAGAGAGATCCTTGGAAAAAGTGATGACCGCCCACCCTGGTTCCTATCAAATAATCCTGTCTACTAACCTGCTTTAAAATTCATTCAGTGCTCAACAGCCACCCCATCAACTTTCTTCACCTTTCTGTCTGCACATGTGTGAATGTGTGTGTTTGTGTGTGTTAAAGTGTAGCTGTGCATGCATGTCTTTCTCTTGATATCTGCGGTCTGAATACTAATATTTTGCCCCAGAGAATAATCTTTGACCTCAACTTCTGGCAAACACATTTGCACACGTACAGTTCCTTTTGTCAAAAGTAACTGTTTTCTTTTCAGGTTCTGCCCTTTAACCCATATAATCATGTGTGTGTGTGTGTGTGTGTCTCTCCATGCTATGTGAGCCAGGTAGGAAAGCCCCTTGTCTCCTGTTCATTTTGCTCCAGTGAGCAGAGGTGCTGTCTGATACATGAGGTGCCTGACATACACACAGCTTGTATAAGGACTCTATAATTCCCTGCACACACACACACACACACGCATGCACACAGTCACCCACGTGTACACACTGACACAGAATCTCCTCTCATGGCTTGTGTGGATTCCTGGGGTGTGTTGGTCACGCGAGGAGCTGTGTAAGTGCTGAGTGTGAGCCAGTAGTCAGAGGAGGGGGGAAAAGTTCAGAGGGGACGGAGGCAAGCTGGGCTGCTGTGCTTGGTTCAGAGCCATCTTTACATTCAGCTCTTAGACTCGTGGCTTGCTACCCTTAGCCAAAAGTGCTTCCACTGTGAATTTGAAACTTCCAGCGGTTTCTTATAGGACAATGAGGCATCAACTGGCCATCCTATTTGCCATTTTGTTTGGTGGGCCAACTTTAACAGATCAACAGGCAATAATGTTGAAAACAAATAACTGTGCGGCCCATCTCGTCACCCTGAGTCTTTAAATGTTCTGTTTTAGCTCCTGTCTCGTTAAAGCCTTAAACCATAAAGACTTAATGTACTTCAGCTGGTTAGTTGTTTGGTCAAAAATGGTTAAGTGCAATATAACTGTTGCTTCTTTGATTAAAGCATGCCAAATGAACCATGAGGCAGACATTCTGCAAATGCTTTCATGGTGATGAAGATAAGCGAGAGGAGAAAGCCTGAACTACAAATGAGGCATTTCACACAGTTCGAGACCAGTCTTCTTTAGGAGAGAATAACTCCTACTGTGGACTTTGACTTCCGTAAACTTGCAAATATTTTTGGGTGAACAAAAAGCTATAGAGCACACTAATAACTCCAAAAGCATACAGTAGTAGGACACATTTGAAAAGTTTTCTCTTTTTTCATTGCACAGTTGTCAAGGATCACCTTTCACCTTGCATATTTGTCTCCAGGAGTAACAATCAGCAAGCTGGCCAGCTGCTTTAGTCCATGTACAAGTATCTTGATGACCACTAGATGAATTGTCATTAATGCCCCCGATTTTTAATCCAGTGGTAAACAGTTTTATTTAATCTTATATCTGACTGAGTGTTTTGAGCTTAATTGCTTATAAATAACAGTTTTAAGTCCGCTGCTTGATCGACTCTTTTCTACTTATAAGCAGCATCTTTTCCCTCAGTGCACTGATACCACATAATCCAGGCATCACTTAAAGGAATTAACAGACTGCTGCAGAGAGAGATGGGGGGCTGTGCTGCATATCAAACCCTAATCAGCACAATCTTCTGAAAAGATTTGTTCAATAATCTTGACTGGACCACAGGAGTTAGGCCGACAGTGTGGGCTACCAACTGCCAGCTGCCTTGAAAATAGGTAACATGAAGAAAAGACACCTCCTCTAATCCACTGTTTGGTGCTCCTGTCCATCACAGTGCTAGCCTCGTGAGACCATCCTGATCTCGCGAGCTTCAGGTTTTCACTCGCAGATCAGTCTGGCTACTTTCCGTTGAAGAGAATTTGGAGCAGTTCACCAAACGAACGTCCAATCAACGTTGGCTTTGAGGCGGCTTAAGGTGTGACGCAACAAGAAGTGACAGTTCAGTCTAAACAACATGGCGGCTTCAGCGGATGAAACTAGCGTAAGCATGGCTATCGCTCAAGTTTTATCGGAATTACAGAGTATTTCTTCACTAAAAAGAGAGCAAAACACTGCTCTGGAGGCTTTTCTCAAAGGAAAATATGTTTTTGCTTCGTCGTTGCTTTGTTAGTAGGTCGTATGCTTCGTTGATCTGATTGGTTGATTTGGCCTGTCTATCACCAACATAGGTGGTGGTAGACAGATGCCTTATCCAATCAGCTAACCAGTATTTTTGCCCCTTCCCAAAACTACTCTAACGGATGGTTCCCAGATGGATATGCGGAGCAAATCCATCTGGTGGAGTCGGGTTATCACAGTGCTTCCACTCAGTAAATGTGAGTTTTAAAAAACATTTTGTGAGATGTGCTGAATGTTGTAGCTCAAAGGACAGCACTCTCTGCTAAAATGATCATGCAACCACCTGAATGTCACTTTTAAACTACCATCAACAATAGCTGGAGGCTATGATCATACAGATTACTGCAGTCATTTAATACAGGACTCAACTTGAATTATATGCTCCACTTTAAAGGCAAACCCCAGATGTCACAGTTTTATTGTGATTGTGGGTTTTTTCTTCATCTTTTTCCTTTTATTTTCCTTTGGTTCAGTGTGTAAGATGCTAAAGATGATGAACATAGTTACAGTAACATCATACCTCCCAAACATCGGCTCATTAGCCCTGTCATTGTGGTTACTGGTGCTACTGAAACAAACTTGGAAATTCTGCATTGCAGCTGTTGCCGAGTGCTTTACCTAAACACACTCGTATGCAACATATTTATTATACTTTTAATGTCTGGTCTTTCAAATTGTCCTTCCTTCTCTTCTCTTTTTTGTTTTTATTTCCAGCAAAAACAAAACAAAACAAAAAGGAGAGCAAATTTTCCCATCTCCTTTCTCTTTCCTCCTGCTCTCCACCATGACAACCGCTTTCACAATCCCCTCTCTGGAGCCATACCGGGCAAAGGGCCAGAGTCGTGAGAGCAAAAGGCTCTATTTTCTGCTTTCTTTTACTCAGACAAGACATTTACATCACATTGAAAATGTGCTGTTTAGTATTTATAGATCTTCTCTTTGCTCAGGACACTCTTTGTTGGTAAGTTCCCACCGTTTGCTTTAGACAGTAGAGCAAAGATTGGTTGTGAGAACAAAGAAGCACAGGGACAAGCATGTCATTCTCTTAATACAGTACTACATACGGCAACACAGTCAATTATAGGTTAAATCCAGTTTCACTCTAAATTTCAATTTAGAGAGAATAATAACCCCCACCACCACCCTCCGCTACCCTGCTTTTTTTTCCATTGGGTCTTTGCTATGCAAACATGTTGTATCACAAAACTGCTTTTAAACTTAATGAACACTTGTTTACAAATCGCACTAAATCACTCTGGGCAGGGCTACAGCTGTGTTTAACAGAAAAGAACATTTTAAAATTGCAGTAGGAATTTGGCAAAGGAAAAAAAAACTTTGGTGAAGTATTTGGTCTAAAACAACATACAAGCCTACACATCAACAGGAAACTAGCCTGATTATATTTGGAAAATGACAACAAAAGCGTTCATTTTCACACTTTAAGCACAAAGTAGAACCCCAAAGTCAGTCTTGCACTTAAGATGTTGTGCCAATAAACTTAACGCAGCTTTAACTGTCACTATATCTATGTTCCTTCCTGCCTACATGCAGACATCAGATAAGCAACAAATAAAACACATTGAAAAGCTCTACAATTAAAGTGAAGATTATTTTTAAAATGCAAAGTCTGACTTTATAATATTTAATAAACATCCCTTTTTAGGAAAAAAAATTGTGTTGAACTTTTTGTCTTGCAAGTACACCCCACCACCTTTAGGCAGTGCTGCAGGCCCCTCAGACTCTTACTTCTAGCATCCTTGTTGAAGAATTACAAAAAATGCAAAAAAGTTATCTTAAAGGAAATCTTAGTTGACTCATATTCCAGGATTTTTCCAAGTTGGAGACTCTAAGTTTCCAAATGTCATCCATATAAGCATAACACTACAGGATTTGTGACCTCAGAGATGATATCACGTTATTGCCTCATAATGGCATGACTCGAAAAAGGGAATCAAGGATGATAATTTACCTTGAAGCTTGATGGTGTGACAGCTGGCACTAACTCAGCAAAAGAAGACTCTGCTCATTTGCACCACTAGATGTCTCTTAATCCTGCCAAGTAATATATTTTGTATTGGACAGTGTTGTCGAAAGAGGTGATCATTAATCTTTTCAGATGAATCTAATGGTCCATGATGACTAAAGTCTGCTGTGCTGTAAATGATCCAGAGTAGTTTGTCATATTGCAGCGTCCTGAGTCATCTGGGATTTGCTTGTGTGAGCTAAATCGAGGAATCTTCTGTTGTGTTTGTCTGAGCGTCTGTTAGTATTTCTGTGGAGTGAATCATATCTTTGATTGTGCATAATGTCTGAGTGTGCATCTCTTTGAGTAAGCATGGGGAAGTGTGTGTGCATTCATATGTGGGTGGCTCATGCCCAGATGTACAGAGCAGGTGGTCACATTACTCTCCTGTGAGTTAAACTACAAGCAGGGGAGGTCACTCACAACAACTCACTCACATGTTCTCATGTATCATAATCTACAAGCACAGAAAGAGAACTAATTCAAAACCCAGTCTCTTCATGCTTTAGGTTCACTTCATATATGCATGTCTGTCTGCAGGCTCTCATAAGTGTGCGTGATTGAGCACATGTGTGTTTATCATGATGCCTCACCTCAGCTCTCCCACAGCTTCCCAGCAGCTTCCCGAGGATGAAAGCGAGTGAAACCCCAGACTAGTGGGGCTCCACAGCCAATTAGGATTGTTTATTTAGCCAGCCACGGCCGCCTAACAGAACAGGAGCACACAGCCAGCCACACAGGCCTGCGGGGGAAATCTCTCCTCTCTTGCTTTCCCTCTTTTTCCACCTCTTCAAACTCCACTGGCTCCGTCTCCTCTCTTGCCTCTCTCCACTCTTTCTCCATTTATCTGCATCTAGGATCCAGTTAGATGCAGCATCTTCATTGTAACCATGTTCCAGAGGTCATTAGTTGGCGATAATGATCAGGTTTGATTGTTTTTGTTTGGGATGTAATTGTTGCTACTTGAGTTGCTGTGAATATCCACCCTAATACAGCACATGCACATGTTCTCAGAGACTGGATCATTGGTTTGGGTTTTTTTTCTCTCTACATCTAAGATATTCTTCTTTTGGTAAAATAATAGCCTAGTTGTGGCAAGGCCTGTCATACATTGTTGCATATCCCAGCAGTCCAGCATCTGCATTTAGCCAGTTTTTAGGGTTATTTAGACTCAGAACATGTCAGTACTGTGGTTTCTCCCTGTCTGAGTTTTACTGGTTTCTGACTCGTGTGACTCCTCCAGCCTTTTGTCTGATGTTTTTCGTACATCAAACCAAAATGGTGAGTTATAGCTGTGCAGAACTTCTCATGCATATTACTGCCAACCATTTCGTTTTTAGAAGGAAAAAAACTGAATGAAACTCGCAAGAGTTTCACACGCACAGACACATCTTTGCATCTTATCTTCCACCACTAACATCTCACTCGGGTTTGTGATGTCCCTGCACACCAGCTATCCGATATGCAAGATTGTCCTGTTTAAGAGGGACTTAAAGAGAAGAGGCCAGCTATCAACCAGTATCGCCTCCCTTATCCATCACGATGCCCAGAGAGTTCTACCTTCTTTC
This sequence comes from Atherinomorus stipes, assembly GCA_023101725.1. Classification (NCBI taxonomy): domain Eukaryota; kingdom Metazoa; phylum Chordata; class Actinopteri; order Atheriniformes; family Atherinidae; genus Atherinomorus; species Atherinomorus stipes. The sequence goes on along the minus strand of JALJCO010014322.1, from coordinate 33,886 downwards.
CTTCCCTTCTTCTCTGCCTCTAACCCCGTGTCTGTCCTTTTCTCCTTCTCTCAGCTACTCTTTATTTTCTGCTCTCCCCATCAGCACAAATGTCAAGTGATGGATTGGCTCACTGACTGATGCGGGGGGGCTGCTGTGGTGTTGTGTGTGCACCAGAGTGTGTGTGCGTGTTTGGGTGCGTGTGTGTGTGGGTGCGTGCGTGTGTGTGTGTGTGTAAGGGGGGGGGGGTTAGAGTAGCAAGGCACTGTGCACCAAGCATAGAGATGGCTGGAACTGGCATTATTGTATCTCAACACAACACATTTTTCATGTCTTGGCTAGCTTCGAGGGAAACACGCGTCTTTAATGAACTAACTACTGCAAGCACACCTCATGCATTTTTAAACATGTTGTACTCTCAAACAGATTGGATTGAATAGTAAGAAGTGTTTTCCTGCAGAAAATCAAGAGAGATTATGAATGTAGAGTGCACACTAACTTCCCCCGTACTCGGAACAAGTTTCGGTCTACATAAAAAAAAGACATTTGCACGGTAAGACACACATATACATACTAGCATAAACACACATAAACCATGCCTGGGGCTCGTGCTTCCAGGGAAGTGGAAAATGTAAAAGGATCTTTGTGTACCTCTGCACACATTGGCTGTGCCAGAGCTCCTGAATAGCAGGGGAAGTACCTGTTTACTTCAACACACACAGTCAGTAACCCAATCGGTGTGTCCGACAAGTACCAAAGGGCAAAATGGCCAGTATGTTCCTTTACTGGCAAGCAGCCACCTTTAGAGTTCCCTCTGAGGTCAGAGTGCAGACAAACAAAAAGTCTCAGGTAGGAAGGCTGCAGTGCAAAAGCGCTTTAATGAAGCACATGAAGTGAATCACTAAGAGGTTGGAACAAGCGTTGGAGTAAATTGATGAATAAAAACAAGTGACACAAAGTTTGAGAGAGTTTGACTGAGTTACTTTATTCACAGAGTAGCTCAGAGTTGGAATAAAGGTCTGTTCACTGACTCGTTTCACATGGGTGCCTGTGGTTTAGGCCTGTCGTGACCACAGTGCGTGTGGGTGTGCGTGTGTGTGTGTGTGTGTGTGCATTTACCCTTCCTCAAACCTTCACTCAACAACATGGACATTGCTGTGGAGAACCAAAGATCATGGAAACCAAAAGCTGCATGATATCATTTTACAAGACCTGACAGCACTTTGATGAGCAAACCTGGGCGGCTGAGAACCAGCACATGACAGCATTGACTAATTTCTGTGCATTCTTCATGTGTGTGTTCTGTGACTACCTGAAGCCTGCACTTGTTGGGTTGAAAATAAATCTTCAAGTGTTTTACGGGTGCTTAATTGTGCCTTCTTTTGAAATGTTTTAGATTTAATGGAGTTGGTTTTGGCACAAAATAATACAATGTGTGTAAAGCAAGAGGAGGAAGCCTAATTACTTACTTTTGCCACTGTAATCATGTGTTATGGAACAGCATCAAAACTGGGAGTGTAATGCTACGTAGCAGAAAAATATGTCGGTTGAGCAGATTTATTTGACAAGTTTCTTTTTTCTTTGAAAACCTATTTATTGATAGAGAAACTGTAAGATTTTAGTTAGCATTAAAAAGTTTCAGTTAACTGTTTTTCACTCCGAACATTTTATTTTTGTTGATCAACAAAGACACCTTTCACATGTTTAGGAAAGTACATGACAGCAGAGATGAAATATTTATTTAAAGTATTTTAGCCCAGTAGATGTTACTGGTCAGTGTTGGTCTAAATTTAATTCCTGCACTGCCCCCAAATCATCAGTTTAACATCAGTTTCAGCAAAAGTCTAAAATGATAAACTGAGATATCCTACAGCAGCTACTGTTTCTAAACTGTGGAGGAAGTGTGCACATCCAAAGTTTAGAACATGTCTCCCCCATACTGATGTCCTCAATGAGTTTGGCTGTTTAAGGACTTTGCAGAGTATTTCAGCTCTTCCTATAACAGCAGAATATAGCAGGTCAACTCTTCCATTCTGGGAGACACAGACCCTAATACTCCTCATAACACTAAAACAACGTTAAGCTTCACATTCCACATCTGCTCCAGTTGTTCCCTCAGCCGCTGGTATTTCTCAGCCTTTTCATGCTCCTTCATCCGGATGTTGCTGTCAGCAGGGATTAGTGCATTTATCACAACTGTACTTTTCTGCACCTTGTCCACTCGCAGGCTCTTAGCACTGTTGTGTTCAACCACTTCTAATGTTGTGTACCAGTGGGACTTGGGGATCTCTATTTCTATTCTTAGCATAGATGTTTCTGGGCAGCATCCTAGCCATCGCTTATGCGTATCAGCATATCTTTGCTTGCATCTTAAAGTCTAAATCTTGTGTCTTGTTTGTTGTAGTAGAGCTACTTCTAGCCACTGGTAGGGTTTCATGATATCAGTCATTTCTTCATCCCATGCAGTATGAGGGGCTTGGGTTTCCAAATGATTTCTCTTTCCTCTTTATCAGCCTCTCTCCTCTTCTGTCTGTGCTTCTCTTTCATCAGTTAATCCTGGGGAGGAATCTTCCTGATATATTTATGCTTCATTCTAGATATTGCTTCAGTGTTATGAATGGGTCTGTCCACACAGGGATTATTCCGCTGATGTCTTTTTCTGTGGCCAGGTTACTTTTCAAGTCAGATAGATAGACATTATGAAAGAGGCAGAGATTGAAATAGAGATGGAGATGGAAGTAAATAGAGTGATGGGAAAAGAAGAAATAGAGAAAGAGACTGAGACGGAGATTAGTTTCTCCTAAGTTTCGTGACATAAAATAAAGGAAATGGCTTTCAGTGACGTGATGAATCGTTTAACAGTTCATACGTAATCAGTCTCCCTTATTCACCCACAGTGGAAACATATCTAAGTGAAAATTTTACCTGGAATGTGCTTGGTGCTTCGGTCTTTCTTTCACAGTCTCTCTGACTTACTGTCAGGTTGGCAGAACTGCTGCTGCTTTGCAGACTGGCAGGGCTATTGTTTTCATTTCCTTCCATTAAACACAGCCTTAGGAGAAAAAAAAAGAGGGAAAACAGAGAAGAGTATGGAGAGGAGAGGTGGGGAACCATCTCGGGAGGGTCTGTTGCTACTAGACAGCGTGTTTATCATAACAGCTGCTGTCCACAGGGGAAACTTGGCTGGACACATCAAAGGCTCATTCACAGCCCACCTCTAGCATCTGACACACAACCATGCGAACAGGAACACTCACATTCACATGCTATCCTCTTGTCCTTACATTTAATGTACAAAATACACTGAAAGTAAAAAGCCTATAAAAGACACACTCCCAGGTTAGAGGAAGTTATGTTCCAGCCCTGATTACCTAAGCTGTTAGCTCTCAACAGTGAGGTCTGTTTTTACGATTGTTCTGGTTTTTGTGTAAATGAATTAAAGTTCCATTTGAGTGGCGCCCCTTGTATATGCCAACACATTCTTCAGATCGAGAGCTGAGCTGGCCTCGCTTCAATACATCTCTCTCACAGACTCTTTAATAGGCAGCAGCCCTTACAGTCCCTCCCCAAAAGACAGAGAAAGAGGGGGATGAGGGGAGCCAATAAGAGCATTTTTATGCAGCACTTTTACCAGACCCCTCAAAGGCTCAGAGGATGAGGTTACTATTTATTTTCCTGTTAAAGTCTACCCATGATCTGGGGAAGGAACCCAAACATGCGGCTTTGCTGCCATCGTGAGGCAAAAATCAAGAACTACCAGCTTGTTATAAATAGAGAAACACATTTGCACTCATCTAGATACAAGAGAATAACACATCACTTCACTACTTGAATCCAACCACAATGTCAGGCCTTTTACTGTTTGGTACTAATGTGTGTCCCTGCTCCTTTTTTTATATGCATCAGCAAACTTGCCTGTAACAGAAAACATATTATCAGCTACTTTCAACTGATTCATACAAAAAATCCTACAAACTTTTCATCATTCTGGTTTCACTGAATGAAGTCTGTAGTAATAAAAGGTTGTGGAAGCAGCTGAATGCAAACAATAACGGGAGCTGATGGAGAGCTGCTCTGACCCTACAGTACACTTTGCATTGATCATAAGTTGCAGCTGTTGTGTTTGTGTGTTACACAAACAAGGGGGAAACTACATTTACTGTTCAGTGTTTGCACTCTATTTTCTTGCAAAATTTGTATTGTTAAGGGTGTGGGTGTGTTCTTGAGTCTGCCTGGTGTGCGTGTGCATGCGTGTAGGTGTGTGGGCGCATGTGTGGCTTGAAATGTTCTTTCTCTCCTGTCCCTGAGGCTGCCCAGCTGAAACAACACAAAGCAGAGGACAGTTAAGAACCCTGATCTACTATCTCTGCCAAAATCTTGAGCCCTCCACTTATCTCCTGCCAAAACCCTTCATCATGGCACGGAAGTGTCAGCTGTGTTTGACTGCTGCTGTGATGAATTAGCCGAGCACTTCACTGTGTCAGTTAATATCTGTACTGTACAAGCAAAAAGGGACAGAGTAAGACTGGTGATGGCAGACATTAGCAGCTAATCACCCCACCAGATCGGGGTCTCACCTTTGATGATGGATCAGCAGATCACCATGGCGATGATGTAATCCTTGGAGAGCTGAAAGCAAAAGAGGAGGAAGGGTTGGAAAGCATAATCACATGTGGTGAATGAATGACAGTGTTTTGTTGTGGGTGTGTGATATTGTTCTACACATGAAGAGGAAATTTAAATGAGCAAAGTCCTGACTGGCTGAATGAGGTCTGCCTGCACAGGTCACAGTGATAACGGTCATGCAATACACAAAAACGTCCAGATATGAAGATAGAAGGGACCAGATGGGGTGTGAGGGGATGAGAGAGGAGAGAACGTAGGCCTTGAGTGATTCAGACAGATTGAGGACGTGATGTTTCTCATCACTGACAGGGACAGAGACAGAGACAGCCGCCTTTGTCACTCCTGCCAGCAGCATCATATTCTGGGTTTTGCTCTCTTTGATCTTCTAACCTGTGGCTCATCCAGACAAATAAAACACTTTTTGAGACTGTGATCAAGAAGGCATAAAGCCTTACAAACAAAGCCTTATTCATTAACCTGCCTTGCACTGAGGATTTATATCATTTTAAAAGGATTAGACTGTGTGTGCTACTGGCAGGCAGTGCTGAGTAGCAGATGTGGTTCAGCAAACCAGGATTAAAGAGTTGCTCACTGGCTTTGACTAAGCAATTCTTATGTATTTGTGTGGAAGCAGACTATGAATCATTTCCCAAAACAGTCACACAGAATGGATGGTGGACCAGCACAAAAATATGGGGAGAAACTTAGTTGATCAAATGTTAATACTGATGTGATGACAAATGCTACTGGGGTGAAATTCATTTCACAAAAATTTGCAAGGGATTTATTTCCCTGTCATTGCTCATAATACTTGGTAATGTTTTATTTTATGATTGTAATTCAGATTTTTTTTATTTGCCTATAGGAGCATCTACTTTAGCTACTTTAATATAGATTGAAAATGCAGATGGACAATGACTTCAGTGTCTTGAAACATAATGTTGGTCATGTTGCAGCAAAGCTTGTACATATCTACATTACCGATGTCTGTACAGATGTCAGAGTTATCTGTGCACCCCTGAATTACAATAACAGATTCTGACTTTTAAAGTGATGTAACCAGTTAGATGGTCCTCTTCTTCTTCACTTAGGAAGACAGTGTTTAACAAAAAGAATGAAACATTATTGTCAGACCACAGGGAAGCTTTATATTTATCCTCATTATATTTTAAATAAATGTGGGTTCAGAAAATGTGGCCATTTTTTGACTCGTGTTACAAAACTCATGTCCATTACAGACATGCATCCTAAATGAAGATTAATGATCTTTCATTACTGCTTTCCAGCCTTTTCCCTCAAAATATAGATTTCTTCAAATTATTGAAGCCTATTAATGATAAGATATGAAAATTTGATATTAAGAAAATTCTTTGCAACTCTACTTTGAGCAATGTTCTCATAACATGTTTGCACAGGAGAGGGCAGCAGAGAGTGTATTTTCGTCCTCAGGAGTAAGAGACACCATATGCTGTCTCAGTGCACACATGCATGAAGATATCAGTTTGGCTGATCACACACAAATAGTTTCTTCTACACGTGTGAACATGCTAAAAATATTTTTGTTCAAAGAAAAAAATCTTTCACACATAACAACAATGGAGCCTGATGCAACACAGTCATTTCTAGATTAACTTTAAAGAGACAGTCCAGTCAGCAGACTAAAGTCTTATTTACTGTTGATTCTTTGTCTTAGTACATAATGAGGCCACAAATACAAAAGGTAGAAATTGGTTTTGTTTAAGAATGAAACTGGTTTATCTGGTTTTTACTGTAGTAGATTAAACTACACTTCCTTGTACTGATGCTAGATTACACCCAGAAAAACATATTTCTACACATATGTTGAAGTCATGTCAAGTTTAAATGACCAACTGAGTAAAGGGTCAGCAGCAGAAGGAGAATTATAATTTTTTTTCAAATTATTGCAGATAATTGCAGATTATGTGTTTTCTTTCTTACTCTTCTTCACTTTTGCACATTTCATGACTGTCTGCACAGCCCTGCATTAAGGAATATCCCAAAAGTAACCACTGCACGCAAGTCCTCCCGCGTTAGAGACTGCAGCACATTCAGTCACACATTTCCTCCATGTGACCTCCCATGTCTCTAGGAGGGATTCAGAGAACTGTAAGAGAGTGCTCTGGGATGGAAACCAGACAAACAGAGAAGAGTGTGAGTGCAACAACATAATTATTTTATGAGACCTGTTGTGAGCTCTGTGCACCCAAAGGCAACAGGGCCTACAGAGGTGCAGCATCTAGGGTGAAAATGATATGATTCAGGTTACCAAAGGCAGACACATGGAGAGAGGACAGCCTAAATATACACATAGCACTCTCTCACAGAGAGACATGCATACATAGACTCTGTATTTTCATATTCATGCATGGCTGATGCTTCATGCTGGATGCATCTCCAGTACCCATCTGTGAGGAGGGATGGCTGCTAACAAATATCTGTAGAGACAGCGGTCACGTTTTGCTGAATCACTCACGCGTCGAGTCCTGCTCCCGAACAGCAGACAGGGTATGTATTGGAAGTGAGGTTGGGGGTAACAGCGACTGACATCATCGCCTGTGACAAAGTGCCCATGGTAGCCCCACGGGATTGACAATGGTATGACGGCAGAGATGAACTGTTAAAGTCACCCTACAGAGCACATATACAGTGACACATAACTAGAGTCATGTCTTTGACTGTTGTTACAGACACACTGCAGGGATACAGGAATAATTCCTTTCAAGCTTTGTTGAGTATTATTAACCTTTTCCATATGCTGGTCAGTCTATCCTCTTTCTTTTTTCATATCTTAAGTGGGGATCTCAGGGGTCTTTTTAAAAAACTGCACTGAAGTCTCTCAATTTCAGGGAGAGATCAGGCTGCTGCTAAATATAACTGTTTTAGATGATAGCATTAGCATTTAGCATTTTTTTTTTCATTATTCATTTTCTTTTTTTAGATTGGTAGAAATTCATGGTCTGACCTCTAACATATCCGACACCTTTGGGACAAACTGGACCACGAGTTGTAGCTAAACTAGACCTTATCAGATCATCAGCATGATTAATGCTGTTTCCCATGAGGAAAACCTCCCCACAACAATTATATAGCAGCATATTACAGAGGAATGACTAAAGCTGTGAGGCATTGTATTTTTCAATAAGACATCTTTTACTCCTGGTAGTGTAATTTGTATCATCATCTACTTTAGCTATGTATAATGCAGTTTCAGACCAAAATGTGAAATAGTGCCGTTGATTTACAGAGCAAAATGCAGCCATTTAACAGAAACATCTGAAAAATATTGAAATAACTCTACTTGGGCTATAAGGTCTTATGTGGCTAGGTCTGTATTCTAAAAATCGCATGTCTACATTTGTTTTATGTGAAACTGTTAAGCATGCTACAAATATTGTAATTTACTGCCTTTTTAAGACTCCATAAATGCAACATATCTACATTTTTCCTTTGCAGTCATAAAAAGCTTGGTACTTGGATTTTACCTTGTTTTTCTTGTTACATTTAGCTTTTGAACGGTACCTCAACAGTAGCAGTAGCTCTAGTCACATTGTGTCTGTCTGTGTCTCGTTGGAATTTTCCACTGAACTTCTTTTTTGGGAGAACACTAAGTTTTCCAAAGATAGATTTTCCCACACCGGACTGGATGCTATGCTGCTCAGAGATTTCTGGTGGTCCTTCTAGCAGTTTTTAATATCTGTTATAATGCACCACAGCAATGGGAAAGTTCTTCTTTTCTTTGTGGTTTCCTAAGTTTAAGTAATGCCAGAAATGAAATCCCAAATCCAGACAAGTTGAAGAAGTAACATCAAAGGGGTAAAGCAGGTGCAACCTGAGAGAAAAGAGAAGGAAGTTTAAATAATTTATTTTCTTGATTGTAATGGTTGAATGAGGTTGCTGGTAAATAGTTGTCAGGAATACCAGAGATGCAGTGTTATGTTTTTCTTACAGATAGCTGCTGGGATGGAAACATCCCAGATTTCAACATATATAGTTAAAGAATTTGCACGGTTTCAGGATGCGTGGATATTGTCCTCTTGTTGGCCCATTTAACCCCAGCCAAATCAATGATGACCCCACTGATAACCAGTATAAAGACCTGGTCAAGTCTCAGTAGTCTTGGGCTAGTGTGATTAATTCGTCCAAGATTTTTCTTCTGACCAGCTGGACTTGGTCTTATGGGGCATAGCTAAGTCAATTTGTCAACATAGCTGCTTGATCGGCAAACTATTCATTGACCAACGTCACAGTAGATACATGGTGTGTTTTTGCAAGTCACCAAGGCATCTCTAACTCATCACTGATAAACCTTCGTCACAAAATTTGGCTGGAAAGAAAATCTTTGCTGTTTGTCTCCAGCTTATCTTTGTGTGATAGAAAGGACATTCAGAGAGAAGAAACAGCAGACCTGTCAGCGTTGAACTAATGATATTTAACAGTCAATTGATTATCTCATCAAAACACATGGCCCTATATGATTGTGTTCTCAAGCTGTTCATCAATGTGATGCTCTCAATTATTTCTGTTTGCTTATCTTAATTTTGACATGCTCTTGAGAGGTGAAAATAGTCTGGATGAGTCGATTATTTATGAGACTGCCTCTGGCCAAGAGTTCTTCACTGGTGCCAGTGCTTGAAATTTACTATGCCTGCAGTAGTCTGAACGCTCATCCTGCTGTTTGAAAAGCAGAAGACACAGAAGGACAGTGGAGAAGGTGAGATTTAAAAAGGACAGGCAGAGGGGAGAAAAAAAAAAGGAGTGTAGAAAAATGCAAATTAAGAAGCATCTCAGCTAATGGCAAATGTTGGCAATGAGAAGCAGCTTCTGTGTGAAGATGAAACATGAAATCACTCACCGCTAGAAATGAAAACTATGAAGGGGGAAGGAAAAAGAAATGAACCAAGATGTAAAATTGATGAAGGAAAAGTGATGTTGCACCTTTTGTTTTATTCAGAGTTATAGTCCCTGGTGCAATAACTTCTACGGTTCACATATGAGATGGAACTTGGGTGGTTTTATTATATAAGGTCTGGAGGCTCTCCGGGGTCTAGCAGATCAGCAGCATACTAAAGAGCCGTTATACAGCTCTGTGGAGTCGCATCGTTCACTCAAATGACACAAAATATTTTAGTTATTCAGATTCAGACATTTTACATCTCCTTCATACACACAAGCACTATAATCTAATATCCATTTTCCATATCCATATTACAGCATAGCTTGCCCAGTGTAGCCTATAACATGAGCGCTCCTGCAGTTTAAAGATCCGCATATCTATTTGTTCTTGCAGTGGACTTACACACAACTGGAAAAATAAAACAAAAGACAAACATAAAAACAAAAGTACTGCTTTCATCTCCCCTTAGGTAAGTGACTTTCATTTTATTGAGTAAAGTGTGAAGGAGTAAAGCAGAAGTGGTATTGCAGGAGTCTGCAGTTCTCAGGTATTTCGGCAACATTAAGAAAGACGAGTATTCAAATCCCGTAAGTTTTGTTTTAAACATGGCTCAGTTGCTTTCTCTGTGGAGGCAGCTGTTTTATAAATCAAGTTAATCTGAAGTGTGGTATGCAGCTTTGGCACAAGGCCATTGTTTTGCCAAAAAAGTATTTCCTTTAAAACCTCGCTATCTAAGGTCTTACACTAAGTCTAAATATGGCACAGAGAAACAGGACATCTTTCTTTCTCATAAACAAACTTTTTTTTTTTTTTTTTTTTTTTTGGTTTAATCAGAGGGAACGGGGAAAAAAAGATTAGGGAGGGAAGAGGTGGTGGGAAGCAGTCAGTCTGATTAAGATTGGATCAGACTCCTGTCACACCTGCTTTTTATCTCCTTGTAACCAAAATAATCTTCGTGTATTTGCATGTTGTGACATCTGAGTCATTTTTCAGGTCTCATGGAAACCATAATGAATTTTCCATAGCTGTCAAAGATCATTTACCGAATCAATTATTCAGATCCAGAGCTCACAGACGAGGTTGCAGCTCGATCCCTGGCTGCTGCTGCTGAATCAGCATCTCATGGTTCAGCATTTGTCTGAATGGCAAACATAAATTATTTAAACGGAAACCATGAAACTAATTTGTCACATTGACATGTTACTGGAACTCAAGGACACTTTGGATGGAGCGAGAGAAGCTACAGAGGCGAGATAAAAATGGCTACTGGTCTGTGGTGGAGGTGTAATGCCAAAGGCCTGAGGGAGAGAACAATCAGAACAGCATCATCATCACAAGAACACAGTGTTATGTAAGCAGCTGTTGTTCCACAGGCCAGACAATGCCGGCTGATTACCTCAGCCTGACAACTGCACAGACATCTGTGCCCTTTGCTGTTACACAAACTGAGCTCTTTTTAAAAATTGTTCCTACATTTGACTGCGAACACATCCAACATGCCAAAAGTTGTCATTGCTGCTCGATGACTGCCTGATATTCAGTATATTTAATGTATCTTCCAGACAGTCGAATCAGACAAGAGACAGAGATCAATGAGCCACAATACAATTAAATCAAACGGTGCATGCCTTAATTTCTTGCTTGACTTCTCACTGACACCAAATTAATCTTTTTTTAATCTGTATTCTGTGGATTTGTAGGATTTTCCATACGGAGCAACCTGCTGAGTAGCTCTAATCATAGAATTAAATCAGAGTCTCGCAGCAGGTTTTCATTGACTGGGCATATGGAATTACATTGACTGGTTACAGAAAGCATTACGCAGTTACACAGCATGATTACTAACTGCCAGGAAGCCTTCAACACAACTGTAAGGTAAACAAAGTTTGACTCAGCTGAGTGTAGGTCAACACAGCTCAATAACTGAACACTGAGGGTTAAAATGCAGATTACAGGATTGTGATCTTAAGCTGACACCAACAACCCCAAACACACAACCCACGCAACATACTTCCTGCATGATGAACATTACACATGATATGTGCATCTTAGAGTTAGGGTTCAGAGAGAAAGCTGGTGTTGATTTTAGAGGTAAATAAAAAAGGCTGTCAATTGATTGTATTTTGTTATTCGGTAAATATACTTTACAAGTGCATCAAGTGCAAAGGAGGTGATTGATGGAATAAGTTGCTTGCATGGTTTGTGAGGCTGAGATGTGCAGATGTTTTACAATTGCATTTACATTTCACATTACATTTCTTTTTCTTGTACGTTGTCCTGTCCATCATCATAACAGCAGAATTCACAATGCATTCTTAACAAGCTTCATTCTTCCCTCTGCTAAACGCCCATAACAAGCATCACTATAAAAACCAGCCATCAACACTGTGACAGATCATTTCTGATTGGAATCCTGTGAAGCACCACATACAGCCTCAGAAAGGTGAGGTCAGACTGTATGTTATATAGAACACTGGAGGAACCAGTCCCGTCTGCTCATTGGTCAGATAACTGCAGAAGGAGAAGCTAGCAAACTGTTTAGTTAGCATGAGCTATAAGTGGGGGAACTACATGGCGTGTCTTTTGTTCTTGTTGCAAAGATGTTCTGAGTGGATTTAAAATTTGATGCTTAATGAAAGATGTTCACCTTCCAGTTGATTAGGATTATTTGAGACATAAAAAAAAAATTAAAGACACAAGTCTGCATTTTGAGGATGGCCATCAGCTACACGCATAGACAGAAAAGTTATTCATGGAGACTGATGCAGTTCCAACCATTTACCAGGAGCTCACGGTGGGTTCAAGCAGACCAAGTCAGTTCACTTTTTTTCACCCTGTAACAGGAGCAGATTCAAGCAGACTCCAGCAGAGGTGCCAGTTTAAGAGACCGAAGCTGCTGGGCTCATCACTATTGAGATGGACACCAACTTGCTGACTCCCATGGTGTTATTCCATTTCAACTCAGGGCAGAGGTCTGCCCTGGTGGCTTGAGTGCAGGAATTACCTAATGAGAGCAGGACAGAGAGATAACGCATTACAAAAATAAACTTACCAGTTGACTAACATGCCTGCACGTACAAGCAGATAAATGATTGAAACGACATTCATCCTCATTGCTGGTAAAATCGGTCAGACTCCCTGGTCTCCCAAACTCTGCCTTGAGCAGAGGTTGCTTTGCCCTTGTCAATGAGACTGGCAGCTCTGCAAGCACCTCACTCAAGATGTAGTCAATACGCACACGTCACTATGAAAAGTCCATTAGTCTCATACTTAGTGAGAACTCGCAGCTCTGATCATTTTATTCCCCTTTGTTCTCTTCAATACTAGTTTTGCAGAACTAGTCAGATCAAATTTTCTGCTGAGTAGGTGTGTGTGTATGTGTGTGTGTGTGTGTGTGGGGGGGGGGGGGGGGGGGGGGGTATTAGCATATTTTCTTGGGGCATGGCATTGGAGATCATGTTCGTGCAATTTTATGGTCATATGACCTTTTTTTTTCATGGTACAATTCAAAACATAGATGAGTTTCGGGGGGATTAGTAACTGCTGGAGTGGGATTTGAAAACAACCAGTCTGGATATTCATCACTGTTGTCTGCTGCTTAGTCATCTGCATAGAGGTACAAAAAAGAATTAGCCCCAGCTAATTAAAGAGAAAAGCAGCATGCATCTGTATTAACTCTAGAGGTGAAGAGGAGCAATTTACAAAGACATGTTTACAAAAGAAATGTAATACACTTCACGTTTCATTTGCTCTTTTATGTTTTATGTCTTATTTTGCCTTTACTCTGAGATTGCAGCACCTTTTCCTGCCTCATGCTTCAACCCCCTCTCTGTAAACAGACGAAGAATGGTCTCAGGCAGCAATCAATTCAAGGGCATGTCATGAGGCAGGTCTACAATGGCGCTGGCTACAGCACACTGCAGTGAGCTGCTTTATGTGGACCAACAGATGCTTGACCGACCACGTAGCACAACACCTTGGGAATGCACACGTGCACAGCGCTGCAGCCACACGGCACAAATGTCACAGTAACATTAAATAACTGTTTGGTTCGGAGATCACCTTTGGTGACTGCGTGCTTAAGAAACAAAATGATTGATTTCCATCACAGATATTTTTATTAGGCATTGTTTTAACAAAATACAGGTTACATCAAAGGCTAAAGATAAAGGTATGTTTCAAGTGTACGTGCAAATGTGGTTAAAATTCACAGCAAAAACACATAATGGACATCTCACAGTGCAGATGTTACAGAACAAAAGAAAGGTTGCATAGGAATTTCAGAACAATTTGAACAAGAAAGCAAAAACAAGGGAAAAAAACACATCTGTGCCACTGAATGATTACAACACAGACAGATTAGCTTTCCATACTGAGACACAAGAGGAGTACAAAAGGCCAAAGACTGGAAAACATATTGTTCAGAAGCTTGTTGACACCTCTTTCCTTCCTCTCTCTGCATTAGACCTGCTCTAACAGAGTCTGCTCAGTATCAGCTACAATCATAAGTCGCTCATGCAAAAAGTTATCAAACACCAAAGTTCATCACATCCCCGGTATGTCCCTTAACATTATCCAGAGTTCACATATTCTACAATCACATAATTCCTCAATAAACAAGCACTTGCCATCTCCCACTTTTCTTACATGTTTCCAGTGAATTTACAGTTTAGTGAGGCTGTGTACATCAGCAAATGCCCATGATGGCTCTAGTATTGGCACATTAAAAGAAAAAAATGAGCATATTTTTTGTTAAAGAAAACACTTCAAGACTATATTTAGCTTGTAGTATTTCTAATCCTAACATTAGTCGCATGACATTCCGAAGACTTTTAGTAACTTGACAAGGTCATTAGATGACAAATGAACCAACTGCATCTTTCAGTACTGCTTTAAATGCTTCAAAATACTCACACAGAACAGTAACAGGAAGACATTCAATATGAATCACTGACACATTTACACACAGATCTATTTATTAGGGAGTTCTGAAGCTAACTGTTATCAATACACTGAAGTGAAAATCTGATGGGAGCGCAGGCCCTTTGTCTTTATGGTTGGGATGCACAGATAACAACAGCACTGTGGGAAACACCAGGCTAAGACTTAGTTGTAGTATAAAACCTCATCTCCTAGAAAATACATTTGTCATTTCTAAGTCACAGTTTGGTGACAGATATGATGAGGCTGTAGTCATTAAAAATGTTCACAACTTTTAAATACTGAAATAAATTGACGATTTCAAAAGAAAGATGGCGTCTGAAAAGTCATTTTTGTCTAGAAAATAACATTGTTGTTGTCTAAGCATTTGGTAGCCAAATGCTCAAACTAAAAATCCAAGTTTTTATGGGCAGAGATGAGTTGGTATTGAATGTATCCCTCTATGACACATCACTCACCTCATCTTTTATAACGATAATAATGCTGTACCGTATTACACAGCATGGATACGCGAAGTTTACACAGAAGTGGACAATATGTGAACAGTCACTTATATAACGACATAACATACAGTAAGCTGTACCGTGGCCTGACCTTTAGTCACAATTTCTGAATAAGCAGATGAGACAAATGCTGTCCTGTTCATAGTAAAGCTATGCTGTGTTGCAGCAAATATCTTCAAATCACCTCTCAGTTTATCAAAACTTTAGCCTTGTGGTCCTGACACGTGTCATATTTGAAGACAAACAGTGCTGATGGACTCACAGTGGAACTGCTCCAAAAACTAAGTGCTAACAGAAATGGTCTCCAGATCTGCCTCATTAAATGGAAAGCTTCCCTCTGAGGCTATGGTGATGTAAACAAAGGCCAAGGAGATGTTCAGCTTACAGTCTGTTGGTCTTCTGGGGTCTCAACTTTTGTCTTGTGCACGAACATTGATATTATCAAGTGAGCTGAAAAAACAAGATAACTATCTGCATTTAAGTGAATGAAAAAGCTCTTTTTCTGGCCAAACACAAATGTAACACAAGCTGTTGATCAGAAAAGAATTGAGTATGTCTAACATCAATCAGTGGCCAAAATGTGAAAATGAAACACTGAGACAGTTTGAAATAAATCTAAAAAAAGAAGTCATTGTAGCCAGTGTGGTGGCTCCAATCTTTTTGGTCATTTGTGTGGAGTATAAGGAGCAGCACTATATTTGCACAGTGAAGACTATCAAGTACCTTTGCAGCAGTGAAAGCCAGTTGAACACAGTAATCTGTAACAGCTACTTAGTCTACTGAGAGGAGTGCTCTGCAGAAAACACAGAGTAACACAGTGCAGTCGAGAACCTTAGATATCGAATAACCGTTGTTTTAAATCTGTGCATGTAAAATAAAACACTTGTTAACATGTAAAAAATAATCACTGAGTAAATACCATCTGCTATAAACCTGGAGACGAGAAAGTCCACAGTGTGAGGTAAACGAAACTTTTAAAGAGCCTGGTTTTTCCATGTGGGAACAACAGAAACTCGTTCAGTAGAAACCACAAAGCCCAGCGCAGATTAGAAGTAATGAATCTCTTTTAATTTGGGGGCATATGAACAATGGTATTATTCTTTTTATATTTAAAGTCATTTCTGGATGTATAAATAAATCTTCTGTTGACTTTGGTCACACTGTGCTAAATTTCAAATATTCATAAGAAAATACTTAATCATTTCTATATTTATGCAGCTGAAAATGTGCAGTGGTTGTGGAATCGCTGCAAATTTATGGCATAAAGATGTTTTTTTGACTAAGTATGCCGTCCCTGGATCATTTTAAAAATGTAAGCTTATTGATAACCATCCCATGCGTTAGTTCTGTTCTAACAGAGAATATTGCACAGCACTTTATATACAACTTCCTACATCATGGCTTAGAATAAGGCATTTTTAAATGGAATGACAGTGAGAAACACTGGCTTGGTATATAAATAATCTGCATATTCATGTTCTCTGTCTCAGTGTGTGTTTTTCTCCCAGACTGAAAAAGTAGGCCTATGCGTTTTCTTTCTCATTAACTCAATATGTTTGCACACATGCAAAATAAAGTGACTGTTTTCGAAACAACATGCCATAAAATAAATTGTACAGCCTTTCCTGAAAATGAATAGCGAGCCTGAAGCTGGCATTGCCCGACACGTTCTCCGTGGCACATTACATAACGTGAGGAAGCCCTCCCACAGGGCACGACGCTGCACCGAGCATCAAGGCAGAATATCAAACAATTTCCCATCTTTTGGGACTTATCAGGCTCATATAGTCTGTGTATTATCACAAGAGGGTAACCGTTTTAATATACGACGGGGCCATATTTTCTGTCACGGCGTGTGTGCAGCTGTCAATGGCAGAAATAATCCAAATATTTAAAAGGCTGCAGTCATAAGTAAGGTACCCGGGGTCGATTGTGCGCAAATTACGCACGGAATGGGGCACTGCAGACACCAGCGCTCAGATAAAGTGAATCCAACCATTTTCCCATTCACGAGGTGGGGACATCTTCAACCGATGACGTCGCACTTTGTAGTTCTTCCCATTATTGTTATCCCAGAACTCATGCCCACCGACACAATATTTAATAGCAAATTGCAACGTGCCGCCGTTGTCCAGGTATGTAGGCATGACAATCTTGAAGCAGAATTTATCAGTGACTCCGTCGCTTGAGTTGGGAACATAAGTGGCCAAACTGTCCATGAATGTTATCCAGTTGTTTAGAGAATACCTCAAGGAGACGCTCTTTTCGAAAGCCAGATTCAGAACACGCACAAACCCGGAGAGGTTGAATTCATCTGCCTCTACGCTCTCCAGCAGGACTGTCACCTCCCTGACTTTCTGCTCGAAGCCGGGTAGTGAGCCTGGGTTTGTGAACTGCAGCTCCATGAACACAGACTGTGAAGGAGCACGGGGGAATTTTGTGTCCAAATGATGAAGGGTTCCTTTTGGTAATTTCGCCAGTATGCGCTCCGGCACCTCTGGGTCATCTGCTTCATCGAAATGCTTCACAGAGATCAGCTCCAGCCCCAGGGAGTCAGCGAACCTGACTTTTTTCTGACTGCTTGGACTTCTGCTGCGGACGATCTCCAACTTTCCTCTTTCTGTCGGTGTTGGCAGCGATTTGCACCTCCGGCGAAGATTGGGGCTCTGTGGTTGCTTCAGGAAAATCTCTCTACCCCGCGGCCTTTCGTCCACCACTGGACTCTCAATGGGTTCACACGTTCCGTTCATCATGTCAAAATCTTCTGCATCTTCTAGCCTCGGGTTCGCCGCGGCCAGGCTCCCGAACAGCCCGGCTATGCAGCTGTAGTTCCTCGGCAGGCAGTTCTTAGGGGGCAGCATGACCGCGACAGGGTGCACAGCGTCGGTTTCCATAAAATGCCACAGTGCCTGCACTGCAGAGCCCAAGTGGTCGTGATGGAAAAGACCCTGCGAGTCCAGAGATGAAGCCGTCAGGTGGTAGTGTCCCTCTCGCGGATAGGTGCTCCTGCTGCGTCAGAAGCTGACTCTCTGCGGCTCCAGACCAATAAACCAAGGCGTTCTTCGGCAACACCGAAAAACTTTGTTCCTGCAGATGAGACACGTAAAACACGTTGTCTAAAGAAAGAAAAAAAAAAAAGCCGGTCACCTACATGATCATTGGTATTAAAGAACTGAACGCGCACAGCTCTCCTCTCGGATGTGTGGCTGAGAGCAGCCTACGTGCAGAAGTTAACGTAGCAACTAACCAAAATGGTTTCCTCCTTCACAAGTGATAAACTGGTTAACTTCCACTTCCCATCTGTTACCTTATGCAAGACCCTCGAAATCTTTTAGATTATATTTAAATGCATTTTAAAGCACTGCAATTACATTTTAGGGTTTTCTGTGGTAAAGAAATCAAACTGTTTCTTCTCTGCTTTCAAATAGCTGTAGTGCATGCAGTTTATGCGTAAGCCTCTCCTCTCTCTCTTTCTCTCCCACTTTTTTAAAAGTTTACATGATGTAATCTTTGCGTCATTCACGTGCCATTGGGGGAAACCGTATAATTTCATATTCAGTGCATGAATATGTCATGTTCTCGTGCAGTCTCGTGCCTACAGCCGCAGAAACCCGTGCAGCCCTCCCACTTTTCTCTACGTCACATCTCCCCTGTGCAACGCTTAGTTACCATGACGACGGCGTTGCAGCTTGTCTGTGAAGGCATTCACAACTTCCTCCACCTCTGTTGATTATAAACACGCAGCAGAAAGAAACTCATAATGGCAGATGTTTCCGTTCGCGTCAGTTTTCGATAGGAAAAAAAAGCTTACAGAGGCACAAAAACATTGCAGGGTTTTACTGGTCTGGTTCTGGTAGGTGAGGACTTGTTACCTTTCTCGTTTTTGAAGCAAAGTGTTTGGGCGACTTGACCTAAAAAAAAAGAAGTAATTGTTGAATATATTTCATGGGCTTTCTAAGTTCTCACAAACAACGTGATGGAGCAGCAGGAAGATGATCAGTCACCTGTAAACAGAGAGGACTGGGAACTCTCGGCCCAGGAGGACGCACATGGGGCGCAGCTTTGCAAGACACCAGAGAGGGGACACGTTGATGCCCTGCTGGATATCTGTGAGGACACCTTTAGGAAGGAACTGGAGCCATATGACTATCATTGTTACTCTAGTTGGGAAGATGCTGTAAGTGAATCTTCTCACTTCAAGTCTTTTCCTATTTTTCCTTTATTTGGGTTGGTGGCATAGGGTTGTTCCCACGGAAAGAGAAGATATTTGAAACCCTGGCTTAGTTGTACACTGTGCTAAGAGTGGTAAGAGTTGACACTGCAACTCAGATCTTCACACTAACTCCTCCCTGACCTCCACTTACCAGAAATATCAGCAAAACACTTGTTCTCTGCTTTCTTTTTCTGTCACTTTCTGTCTTGCTCTCTCAGATGAAACAGATGAAATTAATGCAGACAAATCAGACAAAATGTTCAATTATACCGGAGTGACAAACATTTGGAAATGTCTCCTTGTATTTTGTGTGATGTGGCCTCTTCAAAACATTTATTTCAGTTTTCTGTAACAATGCTCTGGTAGATCTAATTCAGGGATATTGTTTTGTTTCATTTTCCACATTCTCCACAACTTATTTCCAGCTGACCTCTGGCTTTTCCAAGTAATCACAAAAAATAGCTTTCTACTTGCAGTCATTCATTGTTCTGGTGGGAATGAGCTCTAAATTTAGTGGAGAGAGCCTTCAAGTTGCTTAAAAGTTACTTTTAGCTCCTTTGTGAAGTTGCGGACTATAAAACTCCTTGCTCTTGGTCGGCCACTCTGGGGAGGGTAATGTCGGTGTTGAGTTTCTTCCCCTGTTCACATTCAGTGACCAAGGCTGAGCAGCATTCAGATTCTTCATGTTGCGTAAATGAGATTTTGAGCTTTGAATATAAAATCTCATCAAGTTAATATATGATTCTGAAACTTCATATTGATATGAACTGCTATTTACATAGTTCATATGCTATTTTTGCTACAAAAGGGGTTCATTTTCCTTAATGAATAAATGGAAAGGGGTAGTATTTATCTAATTTGTTTTCTTGTATCATATAAGTCATGTCAGTATCTTTGCTATAAGGATTTATGTGAAAATGTGCCAATATTTTAGGTCAGATTTAAAGAAAAACAGAAAATATACAATCTTCTAAGTTTGCATATTAATTTGTTGTGCGTTTAAATTTAAATCCAGTGAAAAGTGTTGTTATGCTGAACTGTACATTTGTTTTTGCAACAGGTTTGCGGATGGGCCAGAGTTGCTCCTCTGAGCTGCATACTAATGGCTCAAAACATCCCCAGGAAGCCAAAGCAAAAGGAGGCCAACAGTCTGACCCCTTTGTCTGTTAACCCAACACCCTCCAACACAGACAGCTCAGCCAGGATTGCTGAGCAGCACTGGAAGCCTCATGCAGGCCTGCATAAGAAATGTCCATCACTGAACCAGCAAACAGGATCTTGGGGTCAAACAGAATTTGCTGTTCCGTACACCCCACAGAAAAACATGACACGGCTTTTCCTTCAAAAACAGACAGATGAGGATGGACTGCTCAGAGAGACCCCTTTGCCGTCCCCAAAGTACTTTGTGTTGGAGAGCAGGCCCAGTAAGCCTCAGAAGCTCGACAGTAACGTGATTCCCATTAGAAACTTCACATTTTTACCTCCTATCAAATCACAGCAGCTGGCTCCTAAATTGGGTGGTCATGTCTGCAGAGGCAGAAAGGTTCCAGAAGCAGAAACCTTGGAAAAAAACGTTTTCACTTTTGATAAAAGGAGTGGAAGAAGAACAAGAGTGGGAACTGTGGCTAACTCAGGTTTTCACTCTACCTCTGGCTCCCTGAATTCTGCATACCAGGAATACCAGCAAACCCCATATTTTACTTCTGCTCTACATGTTTCTGTCCCCAAGAGGTATCATGTACCCGTGTCTTCCAAACCTGATGGAGTGCACCCCATGATGGGCAAGAGCTTCTCACAAGCAGTGCAACAACCCCATATGCAACCCGGTTTCTTATTCTCCTGAGGAACAAGACTGGATGTGTTGTCTAGCTCTGTGAAGCCTATAAAACATGTTTGACCAAACAAAAACGCTCAATAAATTCATATCTCACTAAGTTGTCAAAATGAAATATGCAGTCAAATGAAAAGGAACCGTGTCAGGTTATACCCCATCACTGCTTTCCCTTCCTTTATAACAGATCCTCACTTTACAGTTGGTTATAAGTGATGCCATTAATACCATAATATTCTATACTCCATAAAGTGTTATGTGCAATCAGATAACATCCAGGCGTCAGAGTGCTGCCTCTCCATGTTTACTTATAAAAGCCTACTGTTCTCTAAATGAGTGCTGTAGTCTGCATATAGTTGCCTGCAAAAAGTTACTGTTAATGGTGAAAAGAGTCAACAGTAAACTGTAAGAACTGTGATAATCACTGATATGCACTCTTGAGTACTTACAGAAAAATTTCTGTATCAGTTCAGTCTTGCCCAGCTTAAGAATGTCAAAGAAAAGTTTTAGGAATACTAAAGAATACAAGCTTTCAGATAACTTTTCCCAAAGTCCCTGGCCTTGATGTGCTACGTTAGATTATAATTTATTTGATCTCCTTCTTAAACTTAGTCCCAATAATCTGGTCTTCTTTGTTCCTGTTACGTGTGCAGCCCACTTCTCTCTGGTTAATCCAGAGATGGGTAAAAATGCAGTTACTGAATTTCCCAATTGGGATCAATTTAACAAAAAACGAAAAAGGAAAAAAAAAAAAAAAAAAGAAAGGTTACATTAAGGTCTGAAGAACCGCAATTAAGAGAAAATTGCCTGTAACATTTACCAGAAGGAAATATCAGTAATGTTGTTTAATTAGACCTTCAGGAGGGTTTTATAAACTGGATTAGTTTTGCATTGTTTAAATATGCTGTAACACCAGCACAAATACAACCCTCACTGAAGAGTTACCTGAAAACAAACCCTCCTTCCTCATCATCACACAATTCACTATTATAAGCTTTAAGGTCAGAGCTATAAATTTTTCATCAAAGCAATTTTTCAAAAGTATTACATCCACAGAATGTCTAGGAGTGCCGGATATTTTCTCAAAAACAGTAACAGCATATAAATAGTCGTTTTATTAATTTTTGTCAGGTCCACAAATATTAAAATATTTATAAACATATTTTTAATGAACATGTAAAGAGGTTTTATGGCAATTCATGTGTAAATGAGAGAAGGTATTTTATACAAAAAGTGGAGCACACAGGGATGGTTCCACCATGGATAACTGTGCTGCAGTTGTGGATGGAACATTTTACCAGCTGGGAGTTACTTGGAAGAATAAACTGCATCTGTGAGGGATCGCCATAAAAATAAGTAACCACTAAGTTCAGTTGTGGAGCATCACCTTAACAGTTTCAACAGCCAAGAGGACAGGACATTCAAATGTTGAGGTATCCATCATTTGGACAGACCTTCAGTTTGTTTCAACCTCTTTCCACAAGTGCCTTTGCAGCTTTTCCTGTTACCTAGCAACAATGCCCTTACCATAAAAGACAGTGCTACCCAATTCAGTCCTATGGGGGCTGCAATCCAGCAGGTTTTCCATGTCTCTGTGCTCCAAAACAAGTTAATGAGTCATTGTGCAGAGCTTGATTGGCTTTTGGGATCTAATTTAAGTCAGGTGTGTTAAAGCAGGGAAAGAAGGAAAACCTGCTGGACTGTGGCCCTCGTAAAACCCAATTAAGTAAGACCATTTCGCTGCAGTTACCTTCGTATATGTAAATATGGCTGTTGGGGGTTCAATACTTCATCTTATGCATACAACCTTTTTTTTTTTTTTTAATATGAGTGGCTACATATCTCCTGGAAATTGTGAATGGGGTCACGAAGGGATCAATGGAAATCTGAACTTGTGTAGTCAGTTTTGTCTACCAAAGCCAACCAGTTAGTACATTATTTAATCTGGGAGGATCCAACTTAAATCTCTGGTGGGGGGGTGGGGGGTTACCAAGAGCAACAGCAATAATCTAGTAAAACTTGTCCATAATGAGAATGTCCATTACTTTTTATATAAATTGTAAAGAGATGCAATAACTGAGATGTGCAACATCCATCAAACTTCAGTTTTTTACCCTTTTAGCACAAAAGAACTTGTTTAACCCAAAAGAGGGCATCCTGTGTGTTCATCTAATTTTCTACCCTATGCTGAACTCGAGTCCTAAAATAAACTGTCTTTTTCTTCTAGACATGTTTTTTCTTTAATAAGTGACCAAGAGCATAATATTCACATTACAGCAATTTATTAACAACATCTGTAATGCAACTTCAAGAAAACAATCAAGGCAGCCATTAATTCTACACAGAGGCGACAGAAACTCAAATTCTGCTCAAACAGATACTTAGCTCTGAAGAATGACATGCATGCACTCCCTGACTGGGAGAAAGTAAAGCACTGGTTATGACGACGCTTCTACAAAGTTCTGTTAGAAGCAAGGCATTTCTCTGTTCCACTAAACCTGCGGGAAGCAGCAATGCCACATCTGGATTCAAGAGTCACAAACTACAAATACAGCTCTCTTAAAATGTAAAAAAAGGGGAGAAAAAATAAAGATGTGCCGAAACCTAAACATACAAGAATTTTAGATTAAACAGTTGAACAAGCTGAGAAAAAAGAGAAAAAGACAACACAAACAAAAGAAATCGAGCACATTATACCTGGGCACAGTGTCATTTTCTGGACATTCTTCAGTTTCTACAATTTTAAATCTGAACAACGTAAACAAAATCTCCATGAAAATAATGAAATGGAACCAAAAGAAATCTAATACAATGCTGCATAGCAATATTTTCTTGTGACAGAACAAATCTCTCCACAGAAGATACAGAGAAGAGTTTGGGATTTTCTGTTTCATGCAACAATGATTAAAACACTAGTAAAGAATGGATTAATCATGCAGTGTAAAGACCAAAAGGATTCTGACGTTTATCCATTTCAAAAACATCCATCTATCCATCCTGAATAAATAGTATTATTTCAAAGCAGCAAATGATGTGTAGTGAAACTAAAGTTAATACTTGGGATTAAGGCACCAACAAAACCAAATTGAGCAAATTAACAAGGCCTAAAGCTGTTTCCTTGGAGAACATAGCCTGTATGTGGCGCCTGCAAGGTAACTGACTCAAACAGTAGAAAAAAACAACAAAAAAAAAACACAAAATAATCGAGCCATTAAGAGGAAAAAAAAACAAACCACTGTATTAAATCACATTTAAACACTGTGAACAAGCAAAATCTGATATTTAACAGGACTGCCTTCAGTCAGTATCAGGTGGTGAGTACATACAGTAACTGTGCTAATCCCAGCTCTAATCCACCGTGATGCTGCAGAGTAACATTGCTGCTGTATTCACTTACACCCAGCTAATGAATAAGTCAAAGACGACGACAGTCTAGCCCGCTTACTGATTTGGACTGCTTAGCTACGGACCCACTGACAAAAAACATGTCACAATACCAAACTTCACAATCACATTTCAATTCAAGATGTGCAACAACTGACAAGACATCAATGTTTCATTTTATTTGTGCCACATTTCAACATGTAACCGTATATTTCAGAGATGCACCTTAACAGGTCATTGCTGAAAACTATTAAGTATTTAAACAATTAGCTTTAAAAAAACAAAGCTGCACATTTTCCGCAAAACTGAATTCTGAATTTACACTTTTGTTGAAGCTGACAAGGTATCAGTGAAGAGGCTGCCATCTGATGTACGAGGCCAGACACTACGTTTCTGTGCTGCTGATCTCACTGAGGCTTCATGCAAATTTTCTGTGGAAATTTCATGTACATTATTGCATTTTGCACAGCTGAAACAAGATTGTTTTAGAAAAGCTGTCAAAACCCCCACATTACCAGCCTTTCCTTGACAGCTACTTACAGCAAAGAATGCCATCTCATACAGGTGCAAATAGAACATTTGTGAAATTTTAAGTCACTTCTTAAGTGCCAGTAAGACCAAGCAGCACAAACCAGTCACAGTGGTTTTACACTGCACTATACATGTTGGGTGGCATTTCAGACAAGACACATACAATATCTTACTTAATGTGCAAATAAATATGTAAACCATCACAGAGCTGATAAATCATGCCCATTGATCTAATAAAGTGCCACAGAGCTGTCAGGATCTATACATGGAAAGGACATGAAGGCCCAAAGGAATGTTCAAAAACATGTGTGCAGACTTCTTACTGCTAAGACTGTCAGTGGATAACATGGACCGTTTCCTCTCACAGGAAAAGGTTACATTTTACAAATCCATACTGCAAAAGCTTAGAAAGTTTCCTAAGAGGGTTTCAGCTGTTGGGTTTCTCAGGGTGCTGCAAGAGAGCACAAAGCTCCTCGCAAGTTTGGGTTTCCACAGAGCTGAAATGGGACTCCATATTCCATGCCAGGTCTGCTGTCAGGAAGTCATCCATAACAGTCTGTGTTTCATTGCTGGTCAGGAAAAGGTGTCCCAGGCCTTCTGCCTGGCTGGTCACAGTCTGAGTCTCGGTGCTGTTCAGTAACCTTGCTTGTTCACCCTGGCCAACATGGGTGTGTGAGGAGGGAGTGGCTAATGAAGGGAGGTCAGTCTGTGTTTCAGTGTCTGAGGACTCGGTGCTTATAGAAAAGCTTGAATGTCGCAGGATGCTGCTCAGGTGCATGTTGCTTCCAGCATTTAGAAGGAAATTAAGGTCAGTCTGAGTCTGAGTATCAAACAGCTCCAGGTCACTAGTTTGGGTTCGACTTGGTCCCTCGTTTTGATCCAGTTCATCCATAAGGAGAAAGTCAGTCTGAGTTTGAATGTCCAGAGACTCCAGGGGTGTGTCACCGCCCAGTACACCTAACTCAGTCTCCCTCAGTCTGTGTCTGAATATGCACAGCACTGAGGAACTCCTCAAAGTCAAAGTCTATTCCATTGTGTTGGTCCTGAACCGCACTGAGACCTGACCCACAGCCAGCAGAGGCCTCTGTGAGCACCTGGTGGCCTGACATGCTGCCAGACAGAATGTTTTCTAGGTCATTTAACAGAGTCATTGTTTGCGTCTGGTTATCTGCCATGTTGTTTGTACTGAGCTCGTGTGTTTGCACCCCAAAACACATACTACTTGCTGACTTTGAATCCTCATAAATATTACTTCCTGCAGCACCAAGGGTGTCTATGTCCAGGGCTGTTTGGGTAGAAACACTGAGGGCCTCATTATCAAATAGGTCCGAACACATGATGGCCTGGTCCTGTGCTTTTTCCTCTAACTGAGGCATGGCAGAGTACGTCTGCGTTTGACTGGTTTTGTATGGGAGCAGGGATGAGGATGAGAAAGGAATTTGGCTCACGCTCTGGCTGTCTGTCTGAGCTCCGATAGATGATGTGGATTTGGCTCGAGAGAAGAATGTCTGGGTTTCAACGCTGACTGGCAGGAGGACTTGGGCACTAACGCTGATGTCCGTTTGGGAGCAGGATGAAACCGAGGACTCGGCCATAGAACACAAACCTATTCCCTCCCCAGTCCCAACTCCTGAGGGCATTTTTGACAAGAACGATTTGTCAGTCTGAATGTTGGTAGAAGTGCTCCTTCCTCGTTGTCCTGCTGCACTACTGGGTGAGTCGTCTGGACTCATGGAATCCAGACTGACCTGCACTCCAGTGCTAACTGGCCCCTGGTTAGAGCGGGAAGTGGGCATGCAATCCTTGAAAGCCAAATTTTTTGCATCAAGTTGGGGTACTACTGCTCCAGTAGTTTGTGGTAGGAGCTGAAGAGTGCTGACAGAGCCCTGACTGTCTACTGCAAGAACAACAGACCTCAGAGTCCCACTTTCTGTGGATGGAAGGAGGACAGGTAAATGGGCCAGCTGCATCACCGGAACACTGACCAAAGCCATCTTAGGCTTTGGTAGGAGCAACTTCTGAAGGCTCCTATGAGGGTTGGAGTTCTGGTTCGCCAGGTCTGTGGTGTATATAGTTGAATCAGAAGGCAGAGCAGACTCTGTAATCTCTTTAGAAGCAGGCATGATCTGAATAGTTGAATCATTAATCTTAACCTTTTCAGAATCACTTAGTTTTTCCATCTTTCGCTTTTTTACAGGAGGAACTCTGCGAGGAGAAAAAGCAGAAAAAGAAAAGTCAACTATTTTTCCATCATCAACAAAATAAAACATATCAAGACATCCGTTGAAATCTATGTATTTACATACCTGTGTTCTGTAGGAATTTCATGACCTGTCCTGTAGATATGGGACAGTAAAGCAGCCCTGCTAGCATAGGGGCAGCCACATGTACACTGGTATGTCTTCCCACAGTCTTCTATGTGTCTCTTCAGGTCCCATTCTGTGCTGTATCCATTGTTGCACTTGGAACACTTATGTTTTTTCTCTGCATGCATCTTCATGTAGTGCTACAATGACAGATCGAAGGGCGAAAAATACATGGCTCAGCCAAAACATGACAAGTATTGAAAAGCAAGGTGGAAAAACAATCAGTAAATTACAAAGCAATGCTCTATAGGAAGCCTTGAGTCCAGGTTTTCATTTGGATTCCACCCACCTACATATTGTTGCAGATCAAGTACACTCCCCCCAGGCAATCCCTCACAGCAGCCTCCCCCTAGTGGGCAATGCGCTGTGCCACAATGCCAAAACTGCTCAGAAACTGTTTGAACACCACAATAAACAACTGAAGTCAGAGACTCTGTTCAGACCTCTGAGATTCCAGCTCACTCACACACATATAGGATGTGCAGCAACAACACAATGTCATGAAAAGTCATGAAATTCATACGTTGGTCCACTGAAAAAGATGGAAAGAAAACAGCAGGATCAGCTACATTTTCTTACCTCATTTCTCTGTGGCTATAAAGCTCTCATCGCACTGCAATGAAAATTCTGAAATGTGCAAGGTAATAATGCCAACAGTTGCCACTATTGACAAGGACAAAAAGCTGTAGCCTACTGGGAGAATAATGGGAACACATTTAGCCCCCAAACGATCATCAGTTCGAAACCTTAATATCTACTTCACAACTACCCATTAATGGTTCGGGGCAGATTTAGGGTTGGGAAACTAAAAAAAAATGTTCAAATGCTGATTGGCGGCAGTTTGTGTTATGTGATACAATGCTGCTCATTACAAAATAGGCACCTCTCAAAATGTCAACTCACAATTTTAAAGCCTGGATTATGATACTAGATGTGAGGATAAACATTCCTAACTCACAATTTTTGATTAAACTTGGCTGGTGGTAGCAAACCTGTTATACCAAGACACCAACCTGCAACCAAAGGACCCACTGCAAACATCCCAGTATTAATCATCCAAAAGCACGAGAGGACCAGAGTCTTTGCCCCAGTTGGTACTGGGGAAGTGAAGAAAACCTGTACAATATTAGGTGGGTGCTACAAAGTTTCAAAACTCACGAATAAAGACCAAGGACTCAATATAGTAGGTTGATTTAAGCAAAATTACATTCATTATTGTTTGTGCTCATATTTTTTTTCCTCTTTTATATATATATATATATATATATATATATATATATACACACACACACACACACACACACACACACACACACACACACACATACATGTGTATGTTTTAAATTGTGTCTCTCAATCATATATTCTATCATTTAAGGAGGGATATGTGCAGAAAGAGTACAACTAGCTGCAAACCAAACACATTTTACCAAACTGTCCATTTTTTTTTTTTTTTTTTTTAGTGTTCTGAGGTTTTGATTCCTTCTCTATGAAAATGCACTAAAGTCTTGTGTCTTAATTTTTTTCATGGTACCCTAGCTTTGCACAAGGGGTTATATCAGGGATGCACAATAATTATTGGGCTGATAACAGGAAATTATGATGTCATTCTAATAAGTCCGATATCATGACAACTTACCCTGATAACTTATGTCCCATAAAGTTTGTCCTGGGGATTGTTAAAGATGTTAATATTAAAATAAGAGTAAAAAATACCAATACAAGTAGTCATGTCTTGTATTAGTTTGTCCTCTTGTTGGCATAATGCTCATAAGGATATTCGAGTTATGTGTTAATTTAAGAACAAATTTTCAAAAGTCATTTTGGAGCAATTTGACAGCCCTATTGGACATACATATTGCGACTGGGGAAAGAAAGCTGCAGCTTCACAGGGGAGCCCAAGCCGCTTTCAAACCACTTTCCCGATCTCATTTTAGACACTAGCTACCCCATAAAGTTGGAATTTTTAAGATCGGACATGCAGAAGTTGAAAATTCCACTTTTATGCTTTTCTAGCTGAGATATTGCAATTGGGGAAAGAAACCTGCTGCTTCATAGGGGAGGCCCCAAGCTGCTTCCGAACCACTTTCTCCATCTTATTTTAGACATGAACTACCCCATACAGTTGAAATTTTTGATTTGGTGTAATATGTATGTGTGTTATTGGTATTGGTCTTTAGGAGCTGAAATATATCAGTTATCTGTATCGGTTTTTAAAAAAAGGTTATCATGCATCCCTAAGTTATACACACACCGGCCACTTCATTAGGTACACGTCCAACTGCTCATTAACACAAATTTCTAATCAGTCAATCAAATGGCAGCAACTCAATGCATTTAGGCATGTAGACATGGTCAAGACGATCTGCTGCAGTTCAAACCGAGCATCAGAATGGGGAAGAAAGGTGATTTAAGTGACTTTGAACGTGGCATGGTTGTTGGTGCCAGACGGGCTGGTCTGAGTATTTCAGAAACTGCTGATTGACTGGGATTTTGATGCACAACCATGTCTAGGGTTTACAGAGAAAAAAGAGAAAATATCCAGTGAAAATTTACAGTTCTTTGGGCGCAAATGACTTGTTGATGCCAGAGGTCAGAGGAGAATAGTCAGACTGGTTCGAGCCGATAGAAAGGAACAGTAAGTCAAATAACCACTTGACACAACCATAGTATGCAGAAGAGCATCTCTGAACGCACAACGCATTGAACTTTGAGGCGGATGGGCTACAGCAGCAGAAGACCACACCGGGTGCCACTCCTGTCAGCTAAGAACAGGAAACTGAGACTACAATTCGTACAGACTCACCAAAACTGGACAATACATGATGGAAAAATGTTGCCTTGTCTGATGAGTCTCAATTTCTGCTGTGACATGGTAGGGTCAGAATTTGGTGTCAACATCATGAAAGCATGGATCCATCCTGCCTTGTATCAACGGTTCAGACTGGTGGTGGTGGTGTAATGGTGTGGGAGATATTTTCTTGGAACACTTTGGGCCCCTTAGTACCAATGTGGCATGGTTTAACCACCGCAGCCTACTTGAGTATTGTTGCTGACCATGTCCATCCCTTTATGACCACAGTAGCATCTTCTGATGGCTACTTCCAGCAGGATAACGCACCATGTCATAAAGCGTGAATAATCTCTGACTGGTTTTTAGAACATGACAATGAGTTCATTGTACTTAAATGGCCTCCACAGTCACCAGATCTCAATCCAATAGAGCAGCTTTGGGATGTGGTGGAATGGGAGATTTGCATCATGGATGTGCAGCCGACAAATCTGCAGCAACTGTGTGATGCTGTCATGTCAATATGGAGCAAAATCTCTGAAGAATGTTTCCAGTACTTTGTTGAATCTATGCCACGAAGGATTAAGGCAGTTCTGAAGGCAAAAGGGTACTAGCAAGGTGTACCTAATAAAGTGGCCGGTGAGTGTATATTCAAAAGGTACCAAACAAGAAACATTATTACATAATAGAGAAAATTCTTACTTGCTTAACCAGGGAAAACTGGGAGAAGGGTCTGTTAGGCCCTCTTGGACAACCCTCCACAGGACAGCAGTAAAGTTTCTGAGAGCCCTTCATATCCTTTCTGACTGTGGGGTTGACAATACCATCCTGATAAAACCAATGACACCATACACCACAGAGAGTAAAAAAAAAAAAGGGGGGTGGGGGGTGGGGGTGGGAGAAAGCATATCAGTCAATTGCATTTTAGGTGTTTAGACTGTGTTAGGAATAGTGTGGCATCTTTTTGTTTTGTGTGTGCTGGTTTCATGGAGGAGGCAATGTTTGAAGTGATTGTGTTTGGTGGCGCTCTGGTGTCCTGAAGCCATGAATGCACCCTTGGAGAGATGGTTTGGAGGTGGGGCATTACAGGTAATTGGCATTAAGGATCTGCAGCTGGGTGTGTGTGGAGAGCTCCCAAGGAAGCCAGACCAAACGCCACTCGTCTCTGCCAAGAATTGTTACCTCCAGTATAGGCACTTTTGTTTTGGCCACAACCCCCCTTCTTTTAAGTTAAAAATAAAAACTGAACCAAAGACACTGCCTGGGCTCGCCGCTGAAAGGCCCACAACCCTACAGGACAACTACCACTCCGAGGCCATCACTCAGGTCAGTCCTTCTTTACATTGCCATCCACCAGAAACCAGTACCAGCCATCTTCCTCCTTTTATTTCTTTCAGTTGACCCTTAGTTCAGAAACATAGTTACTGTGGTGGGCTCCACCACTCCGTAACATTAAGTGGGGGCTCGTCCGGGATCTGAACCAGGTAATTTTGATACATCCAAGCAGTCTGTTTGTGAGAGGTGGCACAATGGAGTTGTATTCAGCTCGGAAAAAGCTATGTGTTGCCAGGTTTAGATAGATTGTGGGCATATAGCTACGGGCAGGCTAGCTGCACGGTGTTGGCATCTCACTTTAAACAGATGTTTGTGCATGTATACAATTTAGATAGTAGTGATCTAATTGTGTAAAGGGTTATTTAAGGAAAACGAGGAAAGAGTGACGGGTATAGTTTTGTTGTTGATTTGTGACTGATAGCTGCATACTTGGTTGTATCATTGGGCCTGTGTATGGTAGTTGTGGTTTATTTGTAGTAAGGAGGGTGAACGCAGGATTTGTTTGAAGACACTGGGTCAGAAAGTCTTCTGCAGCGGTAGTGCTATG
This sequence comes from Atherinomorus stipes, assembly GCA_023101725.1. NCBI lineage: Eukaryota > Metazoa > Chordata > Actinopteri > Atheriniformes > Atherinidae > Atherinomorus > Atherinomorus stipes. The sequence goes on along the minus strand of JALJCO010014322.1, from coordinate 1,924 downwards.
TTGATTAGGTCATGTTAAAGATTGTTTAAGGTCGCCCCCATTTTTCTGTCCGTTGTCTAGAGAGAACCAGCAGTTATCATGGCAACGTTTAGAGTAGAGGAATTTTGTGCAGATGATTTTGGACGCAGTGAGCTGCGTAAACTTAAGAAAGAAGATTTGGTCGCAGTGGCTCAACATTTTGAGGTGGATGTAGATCCTAATGCAAAGAAGCTTGAGCTGGTAGAAATATTAATTGGAGAGTTGCGGCTGCATGATCCTGCACAAGAAAGAGCGAGGGAGCAGGAACATCGGCTTGAATTGACCAGAGAAAGGGCAATAGCAGAGGAAAAGGAAAAGCAGCTTCAGTTGGAATTGGCAAAAGTACGAGCAAGGGAACAAGAGCAGAAATTGGAGCTTGCAAAAGTAGCGCTGGAGCAGGAAAAGCTGAGAGCAAACAATCATGCATTACAGCGTAAGCATGAAGTCCGCTTTGACATTTCAGGTTGTCTGAGACTGATGCCAAAATTTAACTGTGATGATGTTGGTTCGTTCTTTGAAGCTTTTGAAAAGATTGCTAAAGAATTAGATTGGCCAGAAGATAAATGGACATTACTGGTCCAAAGTGTACTGGAGGGCAAAGCCCAGGAAGCCTATGCAGCATTGGATGCTAGTGACAGTAGAGATTATGATACGGTGAGAAGTGTAGTTTTGGCAGCATATGAGGTGGTGCCAGAGGCATATAGGCAGACGTTCAGGTCACTGCGGAGGAAACCTGGTGAGACCTTTTTGGATTTAGCTAGGCAACAGGAAATGGTGTTTGACAGGTGGTTGGCAAGCACCAAGACCCACACCTTTCAAGAGTTAAGGCAACTTATTTTGGTGGAACAGTTTAAGACCAGTTTACCTCAACACATGGAGATGCATTTGTATGAAATGGGTTTGACAGATTTAAGGAAGGCCGCAATGGCAGCAGACTCCTATGAATTAACTCATAAAGAAACACCTTGGAAAGGAAAGGTTGGTAGACAAGACAGGAGGCAGGTTATATCTGATAGGTCTGAAGAGGCAAGTATGTCGAGGAGTATTCCTTCTCCAGTGGTGCCTCACAGGCTAGGAAAGAGACCGGAGAAGTCATATTTCTCCAGGAGTGATGTTATTTGTCATTATTGTAAAAAGCCAGGCCATATAAAGTCCAGCTGCCCTAGTCTCAAAAGGGGGAATGGAAATTGGAAAGTTGCGGGTTTGACTAATATAAAGGCTTGTTCCCAAAGTCAACACCTTCTGAATCCATCAACTGCCTCAATACCAGAAGGTTTTGAGGGTTTTGTGTCAAGAGGCACCATTGCTAGTAGGCTGGAAGGGAAAATGGTCCCCATAGAGATTTTGAGAGACACAGGTGCTAATCAATCATTGTTGCTTCAGGGGGTGATTGATCTACCATCAGACACCTATCTAGGAGCTTGTACTCCCGTGAAGGGCATCGGAGAAGGGTTTGTCAGTGCACCACTTCACAAGATCTTTCTGAAATCGAATGTAGTCCAGGGTCCAGTAGTGGTAGGGGTGGTTCCCTCTTTACCTGTGGAAGGGAGTGTCTTTTCTCTTGGGTAATGATCTGGCGGGTACTCAGGTTTGTGTGACACCTGTGGTGAGTGAGAAGCCCTGTGAGAGTCTGGAGACTCTAGCTTTAGAACGAGAGCATCCAGAAGTGTTTACAGCATGTGTCGTGACCCGTGCTCAGGCCTCAAAGGGTAAAGAGTCTAGTGACAGTGATGAATTGTCAAGCGGGTTGGCGGATACCTTTTTTGCTAAACTAGCAGAAGTGCCCACTTGCTCACAATTTTCAAGGGATTCCCTTGTTCTAGAACAGGGGAATGATCCGTTTATTGCTTCTTTGAGACAGGGGGCTGCTACTGCTGAGGATTTGAAGGGGGAAGCAGAAGGGTTT